>CM056049.1:311331362-311791362 GCA_029574335.1 Rana kukunoris | reverse complement strand
TTTTGTTATATTTTTATGTGTTTTTATGAGTATTATTTATATTTATTATAATGCATTTTTATTAGTATTATTTATATTATAATGTATTTTTATTAGTATTATTTTTTTTAAATATTATTATTGCTATTATATATTTGTACTAGTATTCTTATTTATTTTTGCATTTTATTATATATTTTTATTAGTATTAATTTTACAATATTTCTGATATCTTTTTATTAGTATTTATATTTTTATATTATTTATTTTAATTGATATTATGTTATATCTTTTAATTTGTATTAAATTATTTTAAATTTGTTATTATTTTTATATTTTATACTATGTAGTTTTATTAGTATTTGTTTCTATATTATTACTGTTATTATATATTTTTATTAGTATTATTACTTTTGTATTTCATTGTGTATTTTTATTAGTATTTATTTTCATATTATTACTGTTATATCTTTTTATTAGTAATATTTTTATATATTTTTTTTCTTTTAATTGGAATTATATCTTTTAATCTGTATTCAATTATTTTAATTTGTTATTGTAGTAATTTATATATATATTAAATTATTTAAAATTTGTATTATTTTTATATTTTATACTATGAAGTTTTTTTTTGGTATTATTTATATGATTACTGTTAATTATATATTTTTATTAGTATTAATATTTTTGTATTTTTATTAGTATTTTCATATTATTACTGTTATCTTATTAGTAATATTTTTATATATTTTTTATTTTAATTGGGATTATATATATATATATATATATATATATATATATATATATATATATATATATATATATATATATATATACATATATGTATTGTTGTTATTTTTATGTAGTTATTTATTGTTATTGAATTCATTTTAAATTATTTATGACAATGAAATATAAATTATATCTGTGTTTTATTTATTTTTTTATAAAAAAAAAAAATAATTTAAATATTAATCATTGGGATTATATCTTTTAATTTGTATTCAATTATTTTAATTTATTATTTTAATAATTTATAATATTATGTGTTTATTTTTGTATTATTTATATTTTTATAATATTACTGTTATTATATATGTTTATTAGCATTAATATTATTTTTGTATTTTATTATATAATTTTATTAGTATTATTTATTTTTATATTATTACTGTTATACCTTTTTATTAGTATTATATTTATATAATTTGCGCACATGTGGTCTTTCACACAAACGCACAAAGACAGAGTAGAAGTCCCAAACCTCAGATTGTCTGCACAAATGCAGAAAAAACCCTACCTGTACGCAGATGCAAGCTGCAAATAGAAATAATTTTGCAATGTATAGTCTACTTGACAGGGCCCAGAACCCCCCCAAAAAATATCACATGATATTTTCACAAAAAATACACTCAAATCATTATTCGTGGACACAAAGGGGCAGATTCACGTAGATCGGCGCATTATCATTCCGGCGTAGCGCACCACTTTTCCGTTGACTTGGCAATCTAGCCGCGTAATCCGGCGATACGTCTTTTAATTTCCGGAGGCGTAAGGAGGATTCAATTGGGAAGGACGTGGGCGTGTTACATTAAGCCGTGACCCCATGCAAATGAAGGGCCGGCCGACTCGCGCATGCGCGCTGAAGGAAACCATTAGCTCCGTTGTGCGCATAATCGGGAGCGGCGCAATTGAAATATGGATAGGGCAATTATGAACTACGCAGACAGCATAAATAGACAGACACAAATGCACTTTTTGCAAAAGTATCCCTTTTATCCCTTTACAGCAAGGTGCTTTTGTTTGTTTGTACGTGTCTTTGAGATTTTGGGGACTGTTTTAATATTTTTGTCTTTTTACTTTGTTGTTATTTTGTTTAAATTATATTTTTGTTATTATTTATTTTTTTGGTTCTGTTTGTGTATGTTTGGAATGTGGGGGTTATTCCTGCGGGAAAAGGGGTTACCCTCATTTGTGGTGGAGAATGATCGCCATTTGAATTGTGAATTACAGTGACATATGGAGCCGTGGCATGGCGTTGCAGCTCACAATCCTGCATGGTGGACTGGTGCCAATCCAATGTGTGAGGATGTGGGGTGTGTGTGCTAGGGACCACAGTGGTGTGCATGCATGCATTCATTTGCCATATTATGTGTGTGTTTACTGCAAAGTGCATATGTAGCTGGCATGAGATGGGGTCATGAGATGGGGTACCAGTGCATTGCAGAGTACCTTGAAGGGAAAAGACAGGAGGAGTATCATGCATGTGCCATTGTGAGGTGTGCATCACGGGAGGGGATAGTCATGCGCACCCATGTCACTCACCAACCAGCCAGCTGTCCCCATCTTTCTGTTGGAAACTGTGGGGATGGGGCTCTGATTGTATATGTAGCTGTCATGGGTGTCATGGGTGGTGCCATGTGTTGGGCTGGTGATGTCCTCCTGCAAGGTTGTGGTAATTCCAGATGGCAGAGGGGTGAATCTGAAGTGCGAGACACCCAGAATCACTCTGCCAAAGATGTCTATGCGTGTGTGATATATCAAGTGAAGAGTGAGGGGCTTGTACAGATAAGAATATTGTATTAGATTAATTTAAATTGTAAATTTTAATAAGCAAAGAAAAAAATAAAAAAAAAATCTCCCGTGCCCCCTTAGTGCCATCCTCCGTGCCCTCCTCCTTCTTTGTCACTAAAGCAGTAGTATAGCTATGCGCGCATGCCCCTGGCATGTTGGCATACAGATTGTTGCAAACGTGTACTGCTGAACTCCTCATAAGTGTTGCTTTTTGCAATGACTTTTTTTCAAAATTTAGACCAGCTTTTAGTCCTCTACTTAGACAGAACATTTTGCTGTTGCCACATCGCGAGCCTGCGCAGCAACTGCGTTTTTTTGTGGATCCCCGTAACTCCCTCAAGCAATTTATAGCAAACATGGTGTGTCTAGCGAGTTTTGCGCGAAGGGAAGCGAATGTCTTCAATTCACAAAAAACGTAGATTTCTGGCGTATATTGTTTTGTGAATCGCTCAACTATACGCACGCGCACATTTAGACTTACGCACGCGCAACAGCAGTTGCGCACGCGTAATCGCTCTGTGAATCTGGGCCAAAGTTCATTCTAAAGAAGCTCTGTGTATGAATGAGGTATTGGCATTCATTCACATGGGTACCGTGGCTTGTGCAGGCAGGCTATGTTCACTACAGGGATGCAGCAACTATATGAACGCAGCTACAGGTCCTAATTTGACAGGCATGTGGGTGCAGGTGTACAGCCCCAATATAAGACAGTGTGCATTCAGGGCCACTCACCCACGCCTGCATACTTGCCAAATTAGGACCTGTGACTGTGTTCTTACATCTGCTGCATCCCCTTAAAGTAACAGGCTCCAGCTGCATTTCTTTAATTTTGTATTTAATTATTTTAAATGTATTATTTTTATTAGTACTATTTGTTCATTTCTATATTATTTACTGTTATTATTTTTATTAATGTTATTATTATTTTTTTTATTTTATATTTTTATTAGTAGTTATTTTGATATTATTACTATACTAATATATTTTTATTAGTATTATTTATTTTAATTGGTATTATATCTTTTCATTTGTAATAAATTATTTTATGTTTATTATTGTTATATTTTTTATTATTATGTTTTTTTTTATCAGATTTATTTATATTTTTATATTATTACTGTTTTATATTTTTATTACCATTATTTATATTTATTACTGTTTTTGTATTTTATTACATATTTGTATTTAGTATTATATTTATATTATTTATTTTAATTAGTATAATATTATTTTTTTCATTTGTATTAAATTGTTTTTATATTTTATATTCTATCTTTTCATTAGTATTATTTATATATTATTACTGTTATATTTTTTTATTTAGTATTTCTTTTAATTGGTATTTTATAATTCTAACTTTTAATTGGTATTAGATTATTTATATTTCTTATTATGATTATTATCTTGGTTCAGCTTAGATTAATGTAAGAATGCCTAATCCATACCCGTGGGATTTCTGTGAAAGATGGAAATCACTGTAGTAGACACTGCTAATCCACTGATCACTGCCAGCCTCCAGGTCCCATGCCAAGCGGCTGCCCTGCTGTTTACTGAACACAAGAGGTGGGCCGCTGGGCACAGGTGTCATTAAAAGAACACTTTGCCTTTCATTCATTCATTCATTGAGAAAATGCATTCTATGATTGGACGAGGTGGAGAGGAGGTGTGGTAAAGTCCTGGCTACCACAGTTTGACTCACTTGTCCCTTAACGCAAAGCATAATTAATATAATTCTAAAAAGGGTGTATTTATTTTCATTTTTGTCCCCTTTTGGGGGATTCTCCCTCTCTATTTGTCCTGTTTACTGATATCACAGAGCAGTGGCGGTGCGTCCATAAAGGGCGCAGGAGCGCCGCCCCCTCTCTCCTGCACCTGTCTATCACCATAGATAGATTCATGCAATGCATAAATCTATCTATAGTTGCCGCTGCCGTCCTTTATTCAGGTGTCCAACCGATTGTCGGAGGCCGGGCATCTGAATTATAGCGACGGGGGTGTTTTTGGAAGTGCCTGATTAGAGCCATGTCTAATGGGCGTCCTGATTAGAGCCATAGGCTCTTAAAGGCTTCCAAGTCACCTGATTGGCTGAAGAGACAGGCGCTGTGATTGGACGCCTATTAGGCGTCCAATCATAGCAGAGGATGGGAGAAGACATGAGGACATCGCCATGACCCGAGACAGGTAAGTGCCGGGCGGGCACATTGGCAGCATTTGATGGGGCACAGTAGCGTCAATTGATGGGGCACAGTAGCACCAATTAATAGGCACAGTGGCAGCAATTGATGGGGCACACTGATGGCAATTGATGGGCACACTGACAGCAATTGATGGGTACAGTAGATGCGTTTGACGGCACAGGGCGGCAATTTATGGGTACAGTGGCTGCGCTTGATTAAACAGGTGTCTTCTCCCCCCTGAAAGGTACCAAATGTGACACCAGAGGGGGGAGCAGATACTGGTTTAATACAGGTATTTGCTCCCACTTCTGGGCATAGATAGCCACATTATCTGCGGGTATTTACGCCATGTCCGGCGCCTCCTCCGTTCCCCTGCTGTCTTCTGGGAGACACACAGGTCCCAGAAGACAGCGCAAATCGCACACGCGCAGTAGGGAACCAGGAAGTGAACCCGCAAGGCTTCACTTCCTGATTCCCTTAACGAAGATGACGGCCGCAGCATGCGAGAGCCGAGGGACAGATGGGCTTCAGATGAGGACATCGCGGGCACCCTGGACAGGTAAGTGTCCTTATTTTAAAAGTCAGCAGCTGCAGTATTTGTAGCTGCTGAATTGAAAAAAAAAATTTTGGGCAGACCTCCTCTTTAAATACATGAACACATTAAAGCCGAACTCCACTTAACACTCTGTAAATCCCTGTGGGATGAAGGTTTTATATAAATAAATAAAAACTGATTATTGTAAGCACCTCTGTCTGTGGTAAATGGTTTGTCTCAAACCTCTAACTGCTCCATCTGCAGGACCGCGTATTTCATTGAAAAACAACAGACTTATGAGCAGGATCACCAAATGCAAATAAAAGAAAGAAAGCCTAAAAAAAGAAAAAGAATGCAGCATCACATCTAAGAATTGGTAAGCTGCAATATAACATTTTTTTTTATTTTTTTTTTTGGGGGGGGGGGGGGGTAATACTACTTCATTAGGAATGAATGACGCCTCAGTACAGTTGGTAAAGTGCGTGTTTATCTGCATGTCACGAACGCACACGATTTGACACACGTTCCCAACTCGCAATCTTTCAAAAATGAAAAATAAAAGTTTTGCCTTTAACGGTTTGCGACCTAAGCACACATTAGTATCGATCGCTTTCATTAAAAGCTGGCTTTGCATCGATCGGGATATAAAAAGCAATAAAGAGTACTGCAGTGTTATCTGAAAGTTCCTAATAATGGCGGATATATAAAAGTGCCGCAATCCTTCCACAGGCCTAAAAGCACATGGAGAGAGGGATGGGACACGGCCGCACTGTATAATACGTTTTCTGGAGCACAACTTGCATTTTTAGCAGCTATTAATAATTAACCAAGTCCTGTGCTCATCAGCTTGTTTTCCTGACCTGCTCACAGGGCGCTTTATAGGTACACTTTCCCTGACGACAGTAACCAAATTCAATTACCTTTTATCTCACTGTAAAATAGATGTCTAAGTACTTCTCTGTTGAGGACTTGCGTATTTAGCCAATACATTTGAGGGTCGTAGTATAGTGGCGGCTGACTAAGGTATTCACTGTATGGGTTACAATGGGGGATTTGTTATCTGCACCAAACATGTATCTACGTGTCTTCTTACTGCAAGATTTCTGTTTGTAAAAATATGTCGCTGAGTACATTGATTGGCATTAGTTTCTTAAATTAGACCTTTCACTACAAAGATCTCCTGGGAAGATCAGACAACCCGATAACAACCATGTGAAGAGCTAGCTATATACAGTAGCTATGTACTGTATATCTCCTGCTCGCTTTCTTTGGATACATTCATAACAACAACCCTTAAAGGGTCACCAAAGGAAAAAACATTTTTTGCTGAAATGACTGTTTACAGGGTATAGAGACATAAAAGTTAACTGATTCCTTTTCAAAATGATTAAAAATAGATAAAAATCAATCTTATAATGTGCCTGCAGGTTAGTTTCACTTTTGAACTGGCTTCATGTTTCTGCAAAGTAGAAATAGACACACAGAACAAAAACAAACAAATCCAGGGCAATGTTTTGTTTTTAAAATGAATCTGATTGGTTCTGGGAAGTTTTAGACACACAGTAATGACAGCTTAAACCATCGTGAGAAAACTCCCAGTATGGTGGTAATAAGGAAACAGACAAGCAGGAAGTGTGGAGAACAGAGCAGGATTACAGCAACTTCAAAGCAAAAACGAACAATAAGGACATGAAACCAGTACTGCAGTAAGGTAAAGGAAGCTATTTAGCTAAAAAAAAAATTCCTTTAGTGACCCTTTAAGGGCTTGCTTACACTTTCTTCAACTTTAAAGTGGTAACAAACTATTTATCTTTACTTGTACCTATAATATTATTAGTACCCTTGTTCAGCAGATCCCCAGCTTAGTACATTCGTTCAGCAGATCCCCAGCTTATTAGTACATTCGTTCAGCAGATCCTGTGCTCAATAGTACCCCCATCTCTGCTGATGTCCTACTCAGTAGTACCCACAGCTTTGCTGATCTCCTTCTCGGAAGTTACCCCCAGCTCTGCTGATCTCCCTCTCAGAAGTAAGCCCAAGCTCTATGTAATGGGAGAGCCGTAGGACCCAGAAGCTCTTACACAGATTGAGCCAGGAAATAAGGGACAAATGTTGGATTGTTTTAACATGGGTCTGAAATCCACAATATATTCAAGAATGTTTGTAAGAACTATTTACAGGTTGTTGATTCTGAACCCAACAGGTCACTAGCAAGAGTGACTCATTCAATGTGGGAACACAGACTGTTAAGGTGTTAATGCTGTCTGCTACTGTAATGTAAATGAACCTTAGTATGGCTCCTAAGAACCTTTCATTGTGTTACGCTGTATTGTGTGAAAGTTCTATTGATAATAGATGTGTGTTGTGAGTTATCACAGTCTAAAGGTCAGATGTCTGACTTGTCAGCTGTAGTAATTAGCTCATGTAAATTATGTCTACTAAAGGAATGTGTGTTGTTGTGTAGCAGGTGAGAGAAGCCGAGGAGTCATGATGTCTACCTAAAATATGTGTATTGGAGGCTCGTTAGGAACTATTGTATAATGCTGTGGGTGGAGTTGAGCCATTGTTCATATTTGGTTGCGGACTGTATATAAAGAGCCTGAGTTTCTCATTAAAGGGTCTTCATTTTGAACCAGAGAACAGAGCTGTATCTCGTTTCTGGAGGGGAAATCCGTATGGGTCCTGTTCACCGGATTGTGGAGTGTCGATAAGCTGTTTTTGGTTCGGGATGGAATATCTTAAACGGCGTTAAGCCCTGTCCCATTTGGGGTTCCTTTAAACTCTACTAGTAAAAAACGAAATAATAATAAAAATGCCATAAATATATCCCCTATTTTGTAGATGCTATAATTTTTGCGCAAACTAGGGTTGTCCCGATACCACTTTTTTGAGACCGAGTACAAGTACCAATACTTTTTTCCAGTGCTCGCCGATACTGAATACCGATACTTTTTTTTTAATGTCATGTGACAGTGGCGGTATTTTTTTATTATTATTTTATTTTTTATCAGTGTTTTTTTTTTGGGGGGGGGGGGGGGTAAATGGTCAGTGTGTTTTTTTTTTTATTTACATTTTACTTTAAAAAAAATAAAATATTTATTGCAATTTTTTTTTTTTTTAACCAGCCCTGTTGGGGGTCTTTGGTGAGATATCAGGGGTTTTAACAGACCTCTGTAACACAGGTTACGATGCTCAGTTATGTGAATGGACAGAAGTCAGTGATCTCTGACTCTGTCCATTCTGAAAAGGTAGGAGCCGGGTTTAGCGGCTCCTACCTCCGCTCTCCCCCCTGACAGATTAAGGGGGAGAGCAGCACGGACGGGGGAAGAAGAGCCGCACAGGGGGAGGAGGAGAAGAGCGGCACGGAGCACGGGGGAGGAGGAGGAGAAGAGCGGCATGGAGCACAGGGGGAGGAGGAGGAGGAGGAGAAGAGCAGCACGGAGCACGGGGGAGGAGGAGGAGGAGAAGAGCGGCGCAGAGCACAGGGGGAGGAGGAGGAGAAGAGCGGCATGGAGCACGTGGGGATGAGGAGGAGAAGAGCGGCACGGAGCACGGGAGGAGGAGATGGAGAACAGCGGCACGGAGCAGGGGGGAGGAGAAGAGCGGCATGGGGGAGGAGGAGGAGAAGAGCGGCACGGGGGAGGAGGAGGAGAAGAGCGGCACAGAGCACGGGTGGGTGAGGAGGAGAAAAGCGGCACGGAGCGCGGGGGGAGGAGGAGGAGAAAAGCGGCACGGAGCACGGGGGAGGATGAGGAGAAGAGTGGCTTGGAGCACGGGGGGAGGAAAGACTTGCAACTCCCCTGCCTGCCCAGGTATTGGGTGAGGCATCGGAGCATTTCCCCCAAGTACAAGTACTCTGGGAAATGCTTGGTATCGGTCTCGAGACCGATACTAGTATCGGTATCGGGACAACCCTAGCGCAAACCAATGAGTATACTTCATATGGGTACAGTGTTGCATGACCGCGCAATTGTCATTCAAAATGTTACAGAAGTGAAAGCTAAAAATTGGCCTGGGCAGGAAGGGGGTGAAAATGCCCTGTATTGAAGTGGTTAAAGCAAACACAACATGTAAACAGATCTGTAAGCTTACCATTTTATTTAGTGGCAGGTGCTTTGATTGGCATTCAGAGTGCTTTAATAAAGCGTGTCCAATGCCACATTTTAAAGGAAGTGTAAATGAGCCCTTACTGTCCTTCAAAGTCTGGGACAGAAAAATAATCCTCCTAAAAAACATGGTCCTATATGTGTTATGTAAACAAACAAACATGCAGGTAAAGTACATAAAGCTAAAGCTGAATTCCAGGCGCAAAACCTTTCATTGTATTATACTCTTTAATAGCCCCAAAATATATAAATCAACTTTTTGTACACCCACCTAAAGCCTTTAAAACCCAGATATCACCTTAAAGTAGTGATGACATCATCACTGTGTCGTATAGAGAGCAGAGCTGTCAGCGTGTCCCAGCAGATCCACTCACCATAGGCCACCTACAAAAGAACTACTAAAGGGGTGGATACAAGACCAGTTACCCTGCATAAGGAGAGAGCAGCAGTGACAGGTCTTTATTAGTTATTACAGGGAGCTTCTGCACAGCACAGATGAACAGTGTCTCACTGGACTACTGCACAGATTTTGAGGAAATGCACAAAGTGCACCAAGATTCAAGGACATACAGTACATACCTCTTGTATTTAGACAGTACTTGCTTATCTTATGCCGCATACACACGGTCGTTTTTTGTGATGAAATAAAACGACGTTTTAAAAAACGTCATTTAAATTGATCGTGTGTGGGCAAAACTTAGTCTTCAAAAAAACGACAAAAAAAAAATTCCAACATGCTTGAATTTTTTGTGTCGTTTTTCAAAACGTCGTTTTTTGTTTCACAAAAAGTCACCGTGTGTAGCAAAAACCTTGTGTAAAACGACGTTTTTCAACCCGCGCATGCCCAGAAGTTAGTTATGAAGCGAGCTTCATTGGAAAAGAGTGGTGAACGTAACCTCGCTTTTTGTGAAAAAACGATGGTGTGTATGCAACATCGTCTTTGAAAAGTGACGTTTTAAAAACGTCGTTTTTTACTTCACAGAAAACGTCGTTTTTTTTCATCACAAAAAATGATCGTGTGTACGCGGCATTAGAGTTTAGCTTTAACAAACAGTGAAGGTGACATTCACCAACCATTTACTGGAGGAGAATCTTCCTAGTGAATGTTGTATTAATTTTTTTATTTTATTTACAGGGAATGATTCCTGTAGTTAAGTTTGATGGTAAAGTAGATATTTTTTGGCACTTTTCATTACAAGGTGTTTTTTTTTTTTTTTGTAGTTTCATAACACAACACTAAATTTACATTTCTGCTTCAAAACCTATAAGATAAAAAAATAAATTATTTATATCTGAAATAAAGTTATAAATTAAAGTGTGTGTCTGTTTATTATCTGGAATAATATTAAAATATTTATATATATCAATTAAACAAGGAGCTTAAAGTATATCTAAACCGCTGCTTGCCCGCCCTTAAATGTGATGACTGCATTCGTTTTAGTCATTAGCCAACACTCATTGTACTCAGTGGCTGTGTAGTAGGGGTCAGTGGAGAAATGTAGGGTTGCTGTGGAGGTCAGTGAAGAAGTGTGTTGGTGTAATGGGGGTCAGTGGAGAAATATATGGTTGCAGTGGAGGTCAGTAAAGATGTGTGTCTGTGTAGTGGGGGTCAGTGGAGAAATGTGGGGTTGCAGTGGAGGTCAGTGAAGAAGTGTCGGTGTAGTGGGGGTCAGTGGAGAAATGTATGGTTGCAGTGGAGGTCAGTGAAGAAGTGTCGGTGTAGTGGGGGTCAGTGGAGAAATGTATGGTTGCAGTGGAGGTCAGTGAAGAAGTGTGGGTGTAGTGGGGGTCAGTGGAGAAATGTATGGTTGCAGTGGAGGTCAGTGAAGAAATGTGTCAGTGTAGTGGGGGGGGGGTCAGTGGAGAAATGTATGGTTGCAGTGGAGGTCAGTGAAGAAGTGTGTCAGTGTAGTGGGGGGGGGGGTCAGTGGAGAAATGTATGGTTGCAGTGGAGGTCAGTGAAGAAGTGTGTCAGTGTAGTGGGGGGGCAAGTGAAGAAATGTATGGTTGCAGTGGAGGTCAGTGAAGAAGTGTGTCGGTGTAGTGGGGGTCAGTGGAGAAATGTATGGTTGCAGTGGAGGTCAGTGAAGAAGTGTGTCAGTGTAGTGGGGGGCCAGTGAAGAAATGTATGGTTGCAGTGGAGGTCAGTAAAGAAGTGTGTCGGCGTAGTGGGGGTCAGTGGAGAAATGTATGGTTGCAGTGGAGGTCAGTGAAGAAGTGTGTCAGTGTAGTGGGGGGGCCAGTGAAGTAGTGGAGGTCAGTAAAGAAGTGGGTCGGCGTAGTGGGGGTCAGTGAAGAAATGTATGGTTGCAGTGGAGGTCAGTGAAGAAGTGTGTCGGCGTAGTGGGGGTCAGTGGAGAAATGTAGGGTTGCATTGGAGGTCAGTGAAGAAGTGTGTCAGTGTAGTGGGGGGGTCAGTGGAGAAATGTATGGTTGCAGTGGAGGTCAGTGAAGAAGTGTCGATGTAGTGGGGGTCAGTGGAGAAATGTATGGTTGCAGTGGAGGTCAGTGAAGAAGTGTATCGGTGTAGTGGGGGTCAGTGGAGAAATGTATGGTTGCAGTGGAGGTCAGTGAAGAAGTGTCGGTGTAGTGGGGGTCAGTGGAGAAATGTATGGTTGCAGTGGAGGTCAGTGAAGAAGTGTGTCGGTGTAGTGGGGGGTCAGTGGAGAAATGTATGGTTGCAGTGGAGGTCAGTGAAGAAGTGTCGGTGTAGTGGGGTCAGTGGAGACATATATGGTTGCTGTGGAGGTCAGTGAAGAAGTGTGTCGGTGTAGTGGGGATCAGTGGAGAAATGTAGGGTTGCATTGGAGGTCAGTGAAGAAGTGTGTCAGTGTAGTGGGGGGGTCAGTGGAGAAATGTATGGTTGCAGTGGAGGTCAGTGAAGAAGTGTCGGTGTAGTGGGGGTCAGTGGAGAAATGTATGGTTGCAGTGGAGGTCAGTGAAGAAGTGTCGGTGTAGTGGGGGTCAGTGGAGAAATGTATGGTTGCAGTGGAGGTCAGTGAAGAAGTGTGTCGGCGTAGTGGGGGTCAGTGGAGAAATGTAGGGTTGCATTGGAGGTCAGTGAGTGTAGTGGGGGGGTCAGTGGAGAAATGTATGGTTGCAGTGGAGGTCAGTGAAGAAGTGTCGGTGTAGTGGGGGTCAGTGGAGAAATGTATGGTTGCAGTGGAGGTCAGTGAAGAAGTGTCGGTGTAGTGGGGGTCAGTGGAGAAATGTATGGTTGCAGTGGAGGTCAGTGAAGAAGTGTGTCGGTGTAGTGGGGGTCAGTGGAGAAATGTATGGTTGCAGTGGAGGTCAGTGAAGAAGTGTGTCAGTGTAGTGGGGGGTCAGTGGAGAAATGTATGGTTGCAGTGGAGGTCAGTGATGAAGTGTCGGTGTAGTGGGGTCAGTGGAGACATATATGGTTGCTGTGGAGGTCAGTGAAGAAGTGTGTCGGTGTAGTGGGGGTCAGTGGAGAAATGTAGGGTTGCATTGGAGGTCAGTGAAGAAGTGTCTGTGTAGTGGGGGTCAGTGGAGAAATGTATGGTTGCAGTGGAGGTCAGTGAAGAAGTGTGTCGGTGTAGTGGGGGTCAGTGGAGAAATGTATGGTTGCAGTGGAGGTCAGTGAAGAAGTGTGTCGGTGTAGTGGGGGTCAGTGGAGAAATGTATGGTTGCAGTGGAGGTCAGTGAAGAAGTGTGTCAGTGTAGTGGGGGGGTCAGTGGAGAAATGTATGGTTGCAGTGGAGGTCAGTGAAGAAGTGTGTCGGCGTAGTGGGGGTCAGTGGAGAAATGTAGGGTTGCATTGGAGGTCAGTGAAGAAGTGTGTCAGTGTAGTGGGGGGGTCAGTGGAGAAATGTATGGTTGCAGTGGAGGTCAGTGAAGAAGTGTGTCAGTGTAGTGGGGGGGTCAGTGGAGAAATGTATGGTTGCAGTGGAGGTCAGTGAAGAAGTGTCGGTGTAGTGGGGTCAGTGGAGACATATATGGTTGCTGTGGAGGTCAGTGAAGTTCAGAGTTGCAGTGGCAGTCAGTTGAGAAATGCGTCATTTAAGTGGAAGCAAGGGGAGAAATGTTTTGTTGTGATGGAGGTCAGTGGAGAAGTTCATTGGTGCAGTCATGAGTATTATTATTTTTTTATATATAATCTTTATTTTTGCATTTGAAGCCATACAAAACTGTGGACAGACAAAAGGGTAAGGATATTGGCAGTGCCATAAGTCATTACATCATGGCTTTAACTATAACTAGTATAGAAACCTTACAGCGTCTTATGCCTTGTACACATGATCAGGTTTCTTGGCTGGCAAAAGACTGCTGGGAAAACCGAGAACCGGCTTGGTCACTTTTCCCTGTGTTCACATGGCCGGTTTTCCCGATAGGAAAACTGCATTTTTTTAACTGCAGTTTTCCTGTCAGGAAAACCGGTCGTGTGTACAAGGCATTAGGCTCACATATAGTAAACTAGGAACATATAAGACATGAAAAAATATATAAAAGAAAAAAATATATACTCAAGTACCGGTAAGGCCTCTAAATAATCGGCAAGTACACTTGGTCCATTGGCTGATGGGATATATCAATACTAGGAACAGCAATACTAATTCTGTATCTAGTTCTGAACCTTATTCAGCGTCCGGTTCGCCTGGACAAGTTGCCCAAATGCAGGATCCGCCAAAGTTAAAGCAATATATAGACTAGAGACTGGGGCCTGTCTAGTGTGACTCCGCCATAAGGGCCCAGATGGAGTCAAAGCACTCATGAGTTCCCTTGCACGTGGCCACCCATTCCTCCGCTTCCATGATCTCTGTCACCTTCCCAACCTCAGGAGGGGTAATTATCCTGGAGCGGTGTATTCTCACACGTTCCCAAGCCAGTCCAGCTAACTCGGACCTTGCAGGCTCTTCCATGGTCATTAGTATTATAATAGCACATCCTTAAACTTTGGGGATACGTGTGTTCTTATAGCCATTTGTATTTTTCCACTCAGTGTCAGGCTGTGGGGCATTTACAAAGGTTCTACAACAAAAAAAGAAGCCATTCTTCATTCTGATGTTACGATGTACAGTATTTGCATTACCTGGTACAGAGGCTGTTTCTCCTGCTCTAACGACCTCCAACGCATTTCACTCATACATAATAGAAAAAACTCACATCTGACTTTTATGATGGAGAGTAGCTTATATTTTCTGGTTGGATAGATCTGAGCATGGAGTGGGTAGTGAACCACTTGAAGCCAGCACCTATTGATCTCTGCACCGTACAAAGGTTGTTTTGCGTTAGCTCAGGGCTGATAACTGATACATCTGATCTGCTATAGGAGGGAAAACTGTCAGTTAAAATCTGCTTTATGGCCCATACACACGATCCGAATATCGGCCGACGGATCGTACGACTTTTTTCGCTTAATAATCGCAAGTAAAATAAATAGGTTTTTAAACTCACGAAAATTATCGTACGATCGAAAAAAACGATCGGAAGTGATGTCACGTGTTGAAATGTATTTGTATTGTATTATCGGACGACGGCTGTACTGACTAAACGAAAATCGGACCATCGGACGAGAAAAATTTTCGCGCTTGTCCGATCGAATTTAATCGGATGAACGGTCGTGATCGGCTGTCGAAAGTAGTGTACACACGATCCGAAAATTGTACGATCCATCATCGGACGATCGTTTTCGTCCGATATTCGGATCGTGTGTATGGGCCATTAGTCTCCTTTTATGTCTTCCTGACAACACCATTGTTATATGACAGGTGTTTTGATGGTCACTTATCAGCTCTTTGCCTAGGCAGCCCTACAGCATGACATCTCGTATCTGATAAAAGACATAAGGCTGCACTATTATAACATTTCAATAGTGAAGATTCAGATTTTTTTTTTTTTTGTATCTTATGTATTAGCAATGGGTTCTCTTTAATTTGTTATGTTTGAGGATGACTGTAGATCTTGGGTTAGAGGTCATGTAAACTTTAATGGCCCATTTAGACTATACTTTGTATAGTATGCAACACACAATCATGGATTTGGTAACTCTAATTTCCAATGGGCTTTGCACTTTACCAATCGTTGCATGACATGTAGTAAACATACACAGGAAATCTCACTTAAAAGTAAGGTAAATACAACTTTGACAGTTGTCCCCGTTGAAAAAATGTCCTCCCAAATTGTTGTTTTGGCTGGAGGCCCACTTTAACGTGTGCTTTAATACATGTTAGGCTAAAACATTTCTATCCATATAATACAAACCTTTCCTACCCCTTTATGGCAATAATTATTTGCTTAGTTCCTTTGTAATAAAATCCATTTTAATAATGGGTGACTACAGATCTCAAGTATACATCTGACCTTTTCTGAAGCTGGATTAAAATATCTTAACTCAGGAGCCCGTTTTACCATTCATGTCAATGTGAACCCTGACAGGGGGAGGGGGAAGAACAATCTGCTATTGTACAGAGCAGACAGAGGTCACTATTCTGAGAGCCTGTGTACATTGTCAGTATTTACACTGTTGAGACCAACATATCACAGTAATACGTGTAAGCCAGCTAAAGTCCAGAAGGGAAGTCCTGGAATGACAAAAGTGAACAAAACGGCAAAGTTGGGTCATCATCAGCACTGATAAGAAAATGAGAACACATTCAGATGTTTATTTTTAGTTTATTGGGCATGTTTTGCCAGTCAGATTTTAGGTTCTGTTGCAGTGGTGGTCAACTTGATACGGGTAATTATAGATTGCATCAATTGTTGTCGATGACAAATCCGAAGGGGCTACAAAATATCATGTGTGCTTAAAGAGACTCTGTCATCAGAAAATTTATTTGAGCTAAAAAATATTCCTATAAGATTATATGTGTATTACATTTTTTTTTTCATGTTGTTTACCTGTAAAAGCCTACCATGTGTAGACATCCAAAAACCCAACGGACCAGTTCAGCGGACAAATCCGATCGTGTGTAGGGGCTAGCGGACATGTCTGAGCATGCTTTAAAATTTGTCCGCCGGCGACATGTCCGTCACATATGTCCGCTGGTTAGTACACTAACCAGCAGACATATCTGCCCGCACAAGCGTCGTATGGATGCGATGCATGTGTGGAAGTTTTTTACTTCCTGGTGCGGTGACGTGCAGAGTCAACGTCACCGCCACGTCACCACGCTGTCTGCCGGCGGGGATTTTGATCTGATGGTGTGTACACACCGCCGGACGAAAATCCAGAGGAGACATGTCCGATGAAAACAGTCCGCGGACCGTTTCCATCAGACATGTCCCCCCGTGTGTACGCGGCCTTAGACTAGTGCTGCTGGGCGCCACCATCTTTGATGTGATGTCAGCAACCCCAGACTCAGAGCTGTAACTTAAGTGACACTCTATAACAGCCTTTTTCAACCTTTTTTCCAAAGATGAATCCATGAAATAATCTACTGGTCTCTGCTAAATTCTATCTACAACTCTATAGCAGCCTTTCTCAAACTTTTTACCATGGGAGGAACCCTTGAAATAATTTACGGGTCGCTATTTAAAGTTATGATATCTATAGCAGCCTTTCTCATCCTTTTTACCATGGAAGAACCCTTGAAATAATTTACAGGTCCCCATTAAAAATGATGATATCTACAACTCTATAGCAGCCTTTCACAACCTTTTTGCCACGGAGGAGCCCTTGAAATAATTCAATGGTCCCTACTAAAAGTTATGATATGTTCAACTCTATAGCAGCTTTTCTCATCCTTTTTACTATGGAGGAACCCTTGTAATAATATACTTGTCCCTACCAAGTTATATCTAAAACTAGCTATAGCTAATTTTAAAATAGTGTGATCAGTAAATTGTAGATATGATAATAATAATAATAATAATAATAAAGGAATTTGACACTCAGAGCAGATCACTTTTACCATGGAGGAACCCTTGAAATAATCTACTGATCCCTACTAAATAATGATATCTACAACTACAGATCTCTTACCATAAATAAACTCTCAAAATAATCTATAGGTCTCAGGGGACCTCTACTAAACGTTATAGTATCGACAACTCTATAGCAGTCTTTCTCATCCTTTTTACTATAGAGGAACCCTTGTAATAATCTACTGTTCCCAGGAAGTTATATCTACAACTAGCTACAGCCATAATAGAATAATCAGTAAATAGTAGATATAATACTAAAGGAATTTGACACTCGGAGAAGATCACCTTTACCATAGAGGAACCCTTGAAATAATCTACAGGTCTCAGGGTACCTCTACTAAACGTTATAGTATCGACAACTCTATAGCAGTCTTTCTCATCCTTTTTACTATAGAGGAACCCTTGTAATAATCTACTGGTCCCTACGAAGTTATATCTACAACTAGCTACAGCCATAATAGAATAATCAGTAAATAGTAGATATAATACTAAAGGAATTTGACACTCGGAGAAGATCACTTTTACCATAGAGGAACCCTTGAAATAATCTACAGGTCTCAGGGGACCTCTACTAAACGTTATGGAATCTTCAACTCTATAGCAGCCTTTACAAAAGGATATGTAGGGCATAGGAGGATCAATCAGGACACCACATCCCATATATAATATACAACAAATGAGGAAAGGGGAAGAATGGGGCAACAACCTGGGACTTTAAACGGTGTCCAAACAAGAAAAATACAATGAAGTAGAAAAAATACAAAATGTATTTAATTTAAACATACAAAATTAAAATAGAATTAGACATAACCATAAATTAATCCAAATCGGACCAACGTGACTTCAATGAGAGCCACTGGAATCCCTGTATACATCAATTGCCCAACATGTTTCGCCCAGGGCAGGGCTTCATCAGGAGCTTAGTACAGGGAAAAGCTATAAAGAAAAACAAAAATTGTAATAAGGTATGAAAAATCAATCATTGAGATAATGAGTTAACAAACAGACTCAATGCAAGAGATCACATGCTAACACATGCTCTATAAGCAGCCTTTCTCAACCTTTTTTTTTATCATGGAGGAACCCTTAAAATAATCTACAGGTCTCAGGGGACCTCTACTAAAAGTTATGGTATCTCCAACTCTATAGCAGCCTTTCTCAATTTTTTTTACCACGGAGGAACCCTTGAAATAATATAGTGGTCCCTACTAAATTATGATATATTTAAACTAGCTACAGCCAATTATAAGATAGTGTGATTAGTAAATAGTAGATATAATGATAGAGGAATTTGACACTCAGAGCAGATCACTTTTACCATGAAGGAACCCTTGAAATAATCTACAGGTCTCAGGCAACCCCTTCTTAAAAGTTACAATATCTACAGCTATATTAACGTCAAAGAAGATAATTTAACGCTCCCCTCCTCTCTACAAAGACATTACTTTTTTAGTAATTATGAAATTAAATTAAAATAATGGTCAAAAAAGAAATGCAAACAGTAAAAATTGTAGTGGGCCTTCATGCCAGTGGTTACTTGAGAAAAGCCCTTTTCATTGGTAGTTGTCTTTGAAATAGTGTTCATCTTACAAAGGAGGTTGGTAAAAAAATTAAATAAATGGAATTGCTTTACAATGAAGTGAGTGAGTGAGAAACTTATATAGCACTACACATGCAAACTGAATCGCCTCTGGGCGCTTGGTGTCCATTTCTCTTTTGTCCTCAGAAGAGATAGGTTTTGATCTTTTTCCTAAAGGCCAAGTGGTTCACCTCCAACCGTATGCTGGTTGGTAAAGCGTTCCATAGTCTGGGACCTTGGACCGCAAATCTTCTTTCTCCTTTGGACTTGTATCTGGCTTTGGGTATCTGGAGTAGATTTTGGTTGGTGGATTGCAGAACGCGTTTGGGGTTGTGAGCTTTTAGTGTTTCGCATAGATATTGGGGGGCATTTCCTAGAATACACTTATGCATAAGACAGAGTGCTTTGAAAGTGATTCTGTCTTTTACTGGCAACCAATGAAGGGATCTCAGTGATGGTGAGATTGATTCCCAAGGTTTTTGCCCCGTCACAAGTCTAGCGGCCGTATTTTGAACGACTTGCAGACGAGTGATTTGGTACTTTGGGAGTCCAAGATAGAGGGCATTTGCATAGTCAATATCACATAATTTGTAATGAAAACATATTTGCCATTCTGAAGCTTCCCTCCAACCACTTTGCATATTATTTTATATATACTATGATTCTGTACTTTCCAAATATGCTGCAGAAAGCTCCCTCCACTGAGTCTGGCTGCAACTATTTTAACTGTGGGCAGCTGAAGCTGCTCCCTGTTCACTTCCTGGATTTACATAAAGGCACACCTCAAGCTCTGCAGCTCTCATTGGCCCTCTTATGACTCACCCCCTCCCTTCCTGGCAAACTCTCGTGAGAGTGAGAGAGAGAGCTGTGCATGATGTCATAAGCCTAGGCTTTTTACCAGACACAAAACAGGAAGTGGGCTGTATAAGGTATTTACTGGCAGTTTTACTGTCCAAAGTTTAAACAAGGGCAAAATAATTAATAGATGGAAAGTTGAAAAAATTACTGAAGGTCCGCTTTAACAAGGCTGTAAAATTGTGTAAAATTGCTTCCTCCTCCATGTTTGCCTTCAGCAGTAATTATCCAAAACTGGCAGTGTTCTGATTTTTACTGCATTGCAAATATAGTAAAAATGCTGTTTGAGGATACGACTTCTGTGTTGTTTCCCTGTTCTTGTAATTAGTTCTCACTCCTTGTTTCAGAAGTTTGTAGAAAGCAAGAGGTAATATGCAGGAATGTTTCACATATGAAAGACCCATACAGAGGAATGCCAAGGGGGCAGTATTTAAAAAGAGGCATCCTTTGCCACCCAGCATGTGCAATTACCGGGCAATTGTTACACTGAAAAAGCAGATGAGTATCTGTAATGAGGTTCCCTAAAATTTTCATGGCGCGTACACACGATCACTTTTTGTGATGAAAAAAACGAGGTTTTTCAAACTTAATTTTCCAAAACGACGTTGCATACACACCATCGTTTTCCAAAATGCTCTAGCAAAGCGTGGTGACGTACACCACGTTCAACGGCACTCTGTTCCATTAAAGCTCCGTCTCATAACTTGCTTCTTTTTTTTTTTTTTTTTAACTTGCTTCTGAGCATGCGCGGGTTTTAAACGTCGTTTTGCCCACACACGGTCACTTTTTATGACACAAAAAATTCAAGCATGTTCGAAATTTTTTTGGTCGTTTTTTTAAAAACATAAAACAACGTTTTGCCCACACACGATCATTTTAAATGACGTTTTTGAAAACGTTGTTTTTTTTCATCACAAAAAGTGATCGTGTGTACGCGGCATCACACTATTCAGTTGGCGAAGAGAGGACATTTTTTTTTCTTTAACCAGATGCCGACCGCCCACCGTCGTTATACGGCGGGACAGTGGCACTGCTGAGCGAGAGCACGTAGCTCTACGTCCTCCCTTTAGCGGCCGCTAGGGGGTGCGTGCGCGCCACCGGCGGCCCGCGCGAGCCACCGAGTCCTGCACGCATGCCCGTTACAGATCGGGGACCGGGAGCTTTGTGTGTAAACACAAAGCTCTCGGTCCTGTCAGCGGGGAAAACGCTGATCTCCTGTTCATACAATGTATGAACAGAAGATCAGTGATTTCCCCTAGTAAATCCACCCCCCCCATACAGTTAGAACACACCCAGGAACACACTTAACCCCTTCCCTGCCCCCTAGTGTTAACCCCATTCACTGCCAATTGCATTTTTATAGTAATACAATGCATTTTTATAGCATTGATCGCTATAAAAATGGCAATGGTCCCAAAAATTTGTCAAAACTGTCCGATGTGTCTGCCATAATGTCTCGATACTGAAAAAAAACGCTGATCGCCGCCATTACTAGTAAAAAAAAAATATTAATAAAAATGCCATAAAACTACCCACTTTTTTGTAAACGCTATAAATTTTGCGCAAACCAATCAATAAACGCTAATTGCGATTTTTTTTAACAAAAAATATGTAGAAGAATACGTATCGGCCAAAACTGAGGAAAAAAATTTTTTTTTTATATATTTTTTTGGGGATATTTATTATAGCAAAATGTAAAAAAATATTGCATTTTTTCCAAAATAGTCGCTCTATTTTTGTTTATAGCGCAAAAAATAAAAACCGCAGAGATGATCAAATAACACCAAAAGAAAGCTCTATTTGTGGGAAAAAAAGGACGCCAATTTTGTTTGGGAGCCACATCGCACGACCGCGCAATTGTCAGTTAAAGTGACGCTGTCCTGAATCACAAAAAAGTGCTCTGGTCTTTGACCAGCAATATGGTCCGGGCGTTAAGTGGTTAAAATACATTTTGCATTAAAGGAAACCTGTGCCAAGTCCACAGATGATACAGGAGGCAACCACAGAATTCAACTTACAGTAATTGTGCAAAACAGCTAATTTTTCTAGTAGAAAAATCTCTATCCTGTCATATCCATATGTAAACCAATCAAAAATCTTGTGTTCCGTGTATATTAAAGATGTGTATTAAGAAACAGCAGCACTAATATCTGAATACTAAATACTATACAGAATCATAAGTACAAAATAGGGTGTGATGTCCCTTAAAGTGCTCATACTCAAGTACAAAAAATAAATATCAAATCCTATTCATAATAGATATTATTTCACAAACTGACCATAAAGAGCATCAGTTTCAAATAAAATAAATAAATAAATTGATAGGATATTTATTTATTTCAAGTACTTATATAGCACTGACAATTTACATATATTGTACATAAATTTACATCAGTCCCTGCCCACGAGGAGCTTACAGTACAATATAAGGTCCCTAACTCATATTCATATATACAGTATATTGGGGCCAATTAACCTACCAGCATGTGTTTGAAGTATGGGAAGAAACCAGAGTACCCAGAGGAAACCCACACAGGCACAGGGAGAACAAGCAAACTCCAGACAGGTAGTGTCATAGTTGGGTTTCGAACTGACAAACCCTAGTGCTGCTAAGTGGAAGCGCCGACCACTTAGGCAATGTGTTGTAATAGGACACACCTAAGCAATCCATTCAGTTTGTATCACATCAGGTAAGCCTTTCCACTACATAGTTGTTGGTAGATCCAAATGAGTTTGTATAGTCGGATTGTATGGCCACTATGAAGTTTAAAGTTTTTTTTTTGGATGGGATCGGTATTCCATTAAGGATGTTTCCTTTCACTTCCATTATTAGCCACAACAAGAAGTGATAGGAAATCCCTCCAAAGTGAGGGAATCCCTGGTTATCATCTGAACTAGTGTCTACATTGGAAGATTTCCCCTCTATTTCTGTTCTGGGTACAACCCAAATTTGAGATTCTCATTTACTTTTGATGAAGCCTGTAAACGAGACAAATACAGATGGGGAAACAGATGGGGAAACTCCTTAACAGGAACATAGACAGCAATATCAAAAATTGACAAGGGGTTCTAATCCCTATACACTATGCCTTCGTTATTATTTAGGGGAAGGTGAGTTGAATGACATGGGCCACCATTCATACTAGAACACTGAGGACATCTAGAGGTGAAATTGCAGTACAGCAGGGAGCAGTCCTGGATTGAATGTGAATATTGCTGCAAAAGCTTTTTTTATATCCTCTTATTTTTTGTTGTACCTGCTTAAGGCCGGGTTCACACCTATGCGAATTGAGCTCGGCTTAAACCGCATCTAATACGCAGAACATTTCTAAATACATTGTTTTCAATGAGGCTGGTTCACATATGTGCGATGCATTCGCACTGCGCATTGCCGAAAAAACGTGTGCGTATTTTAGGCCTTGCGGTGCGGCTCAGGTGCGAATTCAGGCCCATTATCTTCTATGGGTACGCAGCTGATTCGCAGATGTGTTCATTTCTCTTCAGGATTTCTTCTCATTCAGCTCAATACACTTCCCCCCTCCCCCTCCCCTCTCCCAGGTCTCCAAATTCGCAGCTAATCTGCAATTAAAACGCAATGGATCTGCTGAACACTTCTCTCTGCAGAGATAAGAGAGCTGAAATTCGCACCGCACTAGTGTGAATCCGGCCCTAATCTTGACATTTACATTTACTTTTAAATCCAAATTTTCGTATGGTCACCATTAATAACATGCACTGTATTGCTCTTTGTGCATTTCTATCAAATACATCCTGCTGTTTTTAATACGGATTATTTACTTTTTTCGATTCAAACATCTCTGAAGCTCATAAAGCAGGTTGCAGATGAAGGGTAAATGAGGAAGGGGTTGAACCATCTGTGTTGCAGTCCGGGACCAAGGAGGAGATACAGAATTATAGAACTTGATATGTACTTGGGTCCATGAGACTACATACATGTTTTCTCGTCACTGTATATGGGCAATCCGATCCTCAGTTATATTCTATAAATATGAAGCGTACTGTATTAAATTAAAGGGGTTGTAAAGCTTTGTGTTTTTTCACCTTAAAGTGGAGGTTCTGCCGGTTGTGGATTTTTTCTTAATATCTGAAATGCTTATTAATGTACATTGCAATCTGCCACTGACCTGCTAGCCGCTTGTACGTCTATCCGTTAGTTTTCCGTGATAAATACTAACTTTTAAAAACAAATCCAGGGCTTTTCCATCTTGCTTGTGGGCAGTGTGAAGCCCACAAGCAAATACTTCTTCCTGGATTCTGTGATGCGATGCCCCCATCATGCACCGCAGGATCTCGCGCATGCGCGGTGTTGCCGGTGAGCAGCGTGAGGCTCGCCGTCAACACTTCCTGATTACCATCATTACTATGCCAATGGGTGACATCATTTAGGATACACTCCCCGTTGGATCCACGCCCTGTCGGATGGTCTCCTGTCAGGGTTGAAACGTCACTCCCAGGAGACCTTGCGCACAGCTCCCATTACGCCTCGAGTCGTCGGGGAAAAGGAGTGACACGCCCACTCCCCGCAGGGAAGAAGACCCAGAAGTCATGCTGTATACAGGTAAGGGTACAGATGTAGAAAAAAATGAAAACGCTACAGGCATTTATTAAGGCAGAAGAAATGATAGATAGAAAGTTCAGTTTGAGGGCGAACATCCGCTTTAATGCATCCTATGCATTAAGGTGAAAAAACACCTTGCACTCTCCGGCCCCCCAAACCCCCGTTTTATTTACCTAAGCCCCGAATCTCTGTGGGCGCGATCACGCGTTGCTTTCCCCCAGCTCTTCATTGGATGATTGATAGCAGCGCAGCCATTGGCTCCCGCTGCTGTCAATCAAATCAATGACACGGGGAGCGGGGCCGAGTGTATCACATGGGAGCGTGCCCAATAGCTAGTTAGCTCTTGCGGGGAGGAGCCAAAACAGGCGCCGAGGGACCCCAGAAGACGGGGATCGGGGCCACCAATCGGGACAACCCCTTTAAACCCTAATCTTCATGCAAGAACCAGATGATAAAACTGTGTGTACATGGTAAACTCAACAAATAGTTACAATTATCAACCAATTAAAGACATACGCAAGCAACAGCTTCCTTTATTACTTTTAACATAAAGAAATCACATTTTTTCCAAAGCAAATACTGGCATAGTAAAATCACTTAAAACACAGTTATTAATAAAAAAAAAAAAGACTATAAAAAGTAGAATTTTAAAAATAGCCTCTGTGGAATGTCTGTGGTTAATTTAGCTACAAAATATTGTACAACTCATTCTCAAATATACAAAAAAGGAAAATACTTTTTTAAAGTTAACATCTGTAAAAATAACACAGAAAAATATGGTACCGTTTCGTTATATGAATCTATACATCTATGTGAGACAGGGAAATTATATAAATAGTAAAATAACCTTCTCTAGTTCCTCCTACAGAATAAATGATTTTCTGTGCAGTATTTCTAGACTTCTATACTCTTACAGTTATATTTACACCTCTACGTCTACCTTGCAGACATAAAAGAGTGCACAGTCGCCATTGGCAGTACTAATGTGCTTTATTGAACCTTTTTTACTAAAAAGTATGAAATCTCATCTGACGGCATTCCTAAGAACCACGTTTTATGTACCCTAGACACAAATTGGTTGATTTATGAAAACTGGAGAGTGCAAAATCTGGTGCGGCTCTGCATGGGAGCCAATCAGCTTCAATTTTTTTTGTCCAAGCTTAATTAAACAAGCTGAAGTTAGAAGCTGATTGGCTACCATGCACAGCTGCATCTTATTCTGAGTGCTCCAGCTTTAGAAAATCAACCCCTAAGTTCTATTTCTAAAGGTGGGATGATGCAATGACTAACAGCAGCTCATTGGTTATGCTAGGACTCAGAACTGATATTTTATGTCACTTTCAGCACCACCTACTGGTGAATTTTGTATTGCAATACTACCTTGTAAATACAATTATGCCTTCTTGGTACCATTAAATATTAAGAGACATACTTTAATCTATTCTTGCTTACAAAAGAGAAGGGGAACTGGGGGTATTTTCATGTTACTACACAGGTAGAGGGTAGATTTTCTTTAACATATAGAACGCAAAGTCTTGTAAGACAAGTTTTCATTCTTACTGTATTTCCAAATTGGACTTCAGCCATTCAGTACAGTCATGCAGGTATTAAAAAAAATTATCAAATCTATTTTTATTTTCCACTATTAAATGTACAGTATCTCACAAAAGTGAGTACACCCCTCACATTTTTGTAAATATTTTATTATATCTTTTCATGTGACAACACTGAAGAAATTACACTTTGCTACAATGTAAAAGTAGTGAGTGTACAGCTTGTATAGCAGTGTAAATTTGCTGTCCCCTCAAAATAACACAAAACAGCCATTACTGTCTAAAGCACTGGCAACAAAAATGAGTACACCCCTAAGTTAAAATGTCCAAATTGGGCACAATTAGCCATTTTCCTTCCCCGATGTCATGTGACTTGTTAGTGTTACAAGGTCTCAGGTGTGAATGGGGAGCAAAAGTGGTAAATTTGGTGTTATCGCTCTCACTCCCTCATACTCGTCACTGGAAGTTCAACATGGCACCTCATGGCAAAGAACTCTCTGAGGATCTAAAAAGAATTGTTGCTCTACATAAAGATAGCCTAGGCTATAGGAAGATTGCCAAGACCCTGAAACTGAGCTGCAGCATGGTGACAAAGACCATACAGCGGTTTAACAGGACAGGCCTCACCATGGTCAACTTAAGAAGTTGTGTGCACCTGCTCAGCGTCATATCCAGAGGTTGTCCGGCTTCGTGATGTAGTCATGGAGGAGTGGAAGAGGACTCCAGTGGCAACCTGTGAAGCTCTGGTAAACTCCATGCCCAAGAGGGTTAAGGCAGTGCTGGAAAATAATGGTAGCCACACAAAATATTGACACTTTGGACCCAATTTCCAAATTTTCACTTAGGGGTGTACTTACTTTTGTTGTCAGCGGTTTAGACATTAATGGCTGTGTGTTGAGCAGGGCCATCTTACTGAGGGGACACCCCTGGGCACTGCCCGGGGGCCCCACGTTCATCTGGAGCCCCATCAGAGACAGACAATTAGCACTAGCAGCGGGGCAAGAGAGTCGGGCTGAGCAGGCACAGGCAGTCCAGCGTACGGCGGCATCTTTGTTTCCGCCTGCCGGCTGGGCTGTCACCACCTCTCCTGAGCCTCCCTGAGTGAGCTAAGGCAGAGGGGGAGCACCGAAGCTCAAGTGCCAATGACGAGCGAGTCTGAGGAGAAGAAACTGTGCTGCCCCTCCTCCCTCAAGCCGCCACTATCAGAAGAGGGCTCTATTTCTTGCCTATCCTCCCCTCCTCCTGTCACTAGTGGGGAGAGTGGCTGTGTGTGTAGAGAAAGCAGCTGCAGGCTTTTCTCATACCCCCCCTCTCCTCCTTATGCTGCTGTAGTCGGGAGCGGAGCCCTCTCCTTCCTATTGGCCAAAAAAAAAGGAGCACAAAAGGAGGATTATGGGACATGTAGTCCCGAGGACTGGCAAGCCCCAGCAAAACCTAAAAGTGAAACTGCAGCCTCCAGCATGCCCAGCTGAAGAGGAGGGAGAGAGTGAGGGAGACAGGATATAGGTGGCAAGTGACACACTGAATCAGGTGACAAGGGACCGGTGGCAAGTGACACGCTGAATCTGGAGGCAGGTGGTGGTGGCAAGTGACACGCTGAGTCTGGAGGCAGGTGACGGTGGGCAAGTGACACACTGAATCTGGTGACAGGGGATCGGTGGCAAGTGACACGCTGAATCTGGAGGCAGGTGACGGTGGTAAGTGACACGCTGAATCTGGAGGCAGGTGATGGTGGGCAAGTGACACGCTGAATCTGGGGGCAGGTGATGGTGGGCAAGTGACACGCTAAATCTGGAGGCAGGTGACGGTGGGCAAGTGACACGCTGAATCTGGAGGCAGGTGACGGTGGGCAAGTGACACGCTGAATCTGGAGGCAGGTGATGGTGGGCAAGTGACACGCTGAATCTGGGGACAGGGGGCAAGTGACACGCTGAATCTGGTGACAGGGGACTGGGGGCAAGTGACACGCTGAATCTGACGGCAGGGGACAGTAGCAAGTGACACGCTGTAAAGTAGAAATATTGTACTTTCATTCTTGAGAGTAGGTGCGTATATTGGGGAAAGCTTATAGGGGCCCCATACCATTACTTTGCCCAGGGGCCGATGATGCTATTAAGATGGCCCTGGTGTTGAGTTATTTTGAGGGGACAGCAAATGTACGCTGTTATACAAGCTGTACACTCACTACTTTACATTGTAGCAAAGTGTAAATTATTTTTTCAGTATTGTCACATGAAAAGATATATTAAAATATTTACACTTTTGTGAGATACTGTACCTTAAACTGTCTTGACACCAGCATTGATTTGGGCTTTAAAAACTGCAGGGAGAAGTGAGACAGAGCTGTGCAAATTTCAACACTGGATGGTAAAATTACAAACCTCTTGTCATGTAAAAGCTCCTGTGTATGCGTTTACCAAAGCTCTTAGCTGTATACCTGGAGTTCAGCTTTAGTTACGTAAACTATTATAATTATTTTGTAGTCCTTACTGGAGATAAATTATTATTAACTTTAATGCATAGATCGTTGAACGCAGGAGGTCTTTGTTCATTCAGCTTATATGGTTCTTTAGGCTCAACAATTGCTTTGAGAGATTTGTGCATCATATTTTCTGAAGCTGGACCTGGTGAAAAGTCCCCTGAAAGACAAAAAAGTCACAGTCACATATCCTTGCAATAGTGTATACCCCTGTTGCAAATGGGGCATGTCCACATAATACAAATACAGCTCCACAAAAACCAGAGAGAATGTACAGTAAAACTTTGGTTTGAGAGCGTTTTGCAAGACAAGCACATTTTAATAAATGTTGCCTTGATATACAAGCGATGTCTTGATATAAGAGTAGCATTCCGTCACAACCGAGTATAAAAAAGAAGAGAGGAGCCTCTAAGTGTAGCAATATGGTTACATTTAATGAAGGTACAGATGTGGTAATATCAGTTTGGAATGAAAATGTTGTGGTCAACAAATACATTCTCTGTTAATTAGACATCCTTCTCCATGACAAGAACAAAACACAGATCAAGCTTGCCTGCAATTCCCTGCATGCCTGGAATGCTTTCACCTAGCTCCAGCCATCTGTGAAGTGAAGGAAGACTCCAGCCCACTACACTGAGAATCCTTATTCTGTTTACAATCTACAGAAATAAAAGCTTCTTTGTCACTAAGCCATTTGTCGGTCACAAACTGACTCAAAGCACGGACAAGTTTCCCACTGAATAAACAGACTGTGGCACACTGGCAATGACATTGGTAATGGACAAGTGTTACAGGACACACACGAAGTCTGATCAGGGCGGCAGCCAGTGATTTACACTCCCTATTTTTATCAAGAAGTAAACACTCCGTCAGCAAGAAATGTCAAATATGTTCAGTGCAGAGATAAGAAATGAGAGCCGAATATGATCCAGGTGCTAAGTGCATACCTTCTTATAACGTTGGCATTTTCATAGGCACCCTTTAAAATTCTGCACAATCTCGAGGCACCCCATTCTAAAACGTTAAAAACGAAACTAATAGTATTACATAACGCATCAACATCCAGACATGTAGGATACCCAGGGGTAGATTTACTAAAACTGGTGCTCTCAGAATCTGGTGCAGCTGTGCATGGTAGCCAATCAGCATCCAACTTCAGCTCGTTCAATTAAAGTGGATGTAAACCCAATTTTTATTTATTTTTTGCTGTTACAATGTATAGTATACGATTTCCTATCAACTGTGCCCAGTCTTGCCACACAGAGTTAATCCAGCTCTAAGCAATCTTCTTTTCTTTTTTCAGTGAGATAAACAGACAAACAGGAGAAAACTTTTGTCCATTCTTCCCCTTGCTGTGAGTGACAGGTTATTTACATATCTCATGCACTAGCCCGAGACAGGCATTATTTTTTAATTCCCACCCCACTCCTTTTCTGAAGTCATGTGGTTACTTTTCTGTATTTTGACTGGATGTTAGTGATCATAGCAGAATGCATGTTGACAAGGGGAGTGTAAAGATGGGCAGGAAGTCTACTGACATCACCACTCCACCCACCAAGCTCCAGACAACAGATCCACCAACAGAATCTGCAGTTTTTCAGTTCTTATAACAGACAGAGGGGAGATATTTGACAGGTAAGGATACATGCAGGAGGCATGTATATCCTTATAGATACCCTTCCCACACCTAGCAACTGCATTTTTCATTTGAATCCATCTGATCATCCCCCACAGCTAACTACCCTTTGTTCCACTTGACCCTCCCTTCTAGATTGTAAGCTCTTACGAGCAGGGCCCTCTGATCCCTTCTGTATTGATTTGTATTGTGAATGTACTGTCTTCCCTGATGTAAAGCGCTGCGCAAACTGTTGGCGCTATATAAATCCTGTATATAATAATAATAATAATAATAATAGATCAGCACTATTGCAGTAGTTTACAAAGGATAAGAGTGAGTTTACATCCACTTTAAGCTTTGGCAATAAAACCTGGAAGCTGATTGGGTCTATGCAGAGTTGTACCAGAGTTTGCACTCTCCAGTTTTAGTAAATAACCCCCCTACACAACTCCCTGCTGCCGTCAGCTGGAATTTCAGACACAATAGGGAGTTTAATTTGATGAAGTTGCCTCTGAGTCAGAAAACATGTTATGAATCCCTTTGTATAAAGAAACTGCTGTTTATCGACAAATATGTTGTAACTGCTCTCTGTTGGGTGCCTTTGCTATGAATGTGGTTGTGATTTTTTATTGTACCTTCTGATCTATTAGGTTTTAGTCCATGTACATGGGGATTTGCAATCTTAAAGCGCAACTCCACTTTTGTTGAGAAAAAACATTTCCCTCTGGGTGATCAACACCCAATGTACTTGCAAGGATTTTTAACAAACTTTGGTGCAGATTTCTAACTTTTGTTATTCTGAAGAAATCCCTGTGTTTCACTGTGCCCATGTGGGAAAGTGAGTCTACTGGGAGTGGTTTCATAATTATAAATCAGCTGTGGCACCTGCAGGGCACTAATGAGGAAAGCTGCTGGGTCTGCATCCCTTTATGGCCCATACACACGATCCGAATATCGGCCGACGGATCGGGCGACTTTTTTCGCTTAATAATCGCGAGTAAAATAAAATAGGTTTTTAAACTCACGAAAATTCTCGTACGATAGAAAAAAATGATCGGAAGTGATGTCACCTGTTGTAATGTATTTGTATTGTATTGTCGGACGACGGCTGTACTGACTAAACGAAAATCGGACGATCGGACATCGGACGAGAAAAAATTTTGCGCTTGTCCGATCAAATTTAATCGGATGAACGGTCGTGATCGGCTGTCGAAAGTAGTGTACACACGATCCGAAAATCGTACGATCCATCATCGGACGATCTTTTTCGTCCGATATTCGGATCGTGTGTATGGGCCATTAAACATGATTTTCTATTGGGAGTATCTCACCAAAAAGATAAATTTTGTTCCAGGAAATGCCTGAAATCTGACTTGTATCTTAGGGTAGACTTACAATTACAGCAGATTGAAAAGGAAGGTCATTTTTAATAACACTCAATTATAAAATGATATGCTATATTTTCTCTTTATTTGCTATTTTTTGTTCCCCACAAAAGTGGAGTTAGCCTTTAAGAAAAACCAAGTAGAAACTTCTTCCTGCTTCTTTATGCACACTGAATTTTTTTACATTTACTACTACTACACTTCAGTGGTGTCTCTCTCTCTCTCTCTCTCTCTCTCTCTTCTTCTGTTTTGTCTATTCTCTGCTTCTTTTAAGAGTTGTTACACAACTGGTCCAAAGTGAATATGGTTAAGCAGCTATGGCTAAAAAAAGCTAAGAGGAGAAAGAACTGAACAAAGGGTCCCTTCGCAATTCACATTTGTGCTTTGCAAGTGTCATGTGTGCTGTGTTAAAGTATAACTAAAGGCAAAACTTTTTTTTTTCCGTTTTGGACAGAGTGGTGAGGAATTAGAGCCCCTGTCAGTTTTTATTCCTGTCTGTGCCCCTGCTAAGGAGATTTACCCTCTCTATTTGTTCTGTTTACCATTATCATTGAAAGTGAAACTAAAAGTAAAATCCCAATTTTTGGGTTGTCCCCAGAAAATTAATAGATGTCAAATCTTCCAATGGGGACACTAGTTCTGGTGAGATGGGGGTCTCCCAAAAATTCTATTAATTTGCAGAGATATTTTCTCACTTACTGTTTGGCTATGGGACAGAAAGTGATGGGAAATCTCCACAATGGGACTGAGATGGTGAAAAAAAAAAAATCTGACAGGGGTTATAATCCTCCCTTACTCTATCCGAAATGGAAAAAAAAAATGGTTTTGCCCATTTATACTGAATGGTCTGATAACACACCACAGTGGTGAGAAAAACTGGGCCTGCTGCAAAATTTACACAACACAGGTCCAACAGCCTCGAATAGATATGTGCATTAGGGTGCAATTTGGAATAAATGGCACCACTGCACATTACACTAAGCTTTTCACAAGGCGTAGGTGTAAAGGGGTAGCCTCAGGGCATGACTGGCTGCTCTCTAATGCCTGTAATACCTTGAAAATAACGTGTTTTAAATATGCAATAAAGAGCAATAAGGGCAAAATGTATAAATAGTTTTTCATTGCGAAGGACCACAATGAAGCAGTTCAGGATAAGTTGAGAAATTCTTTCACAGTTCTCCCAGACTCATTCAGCAGGCACTGATTGCTGAGGACATCTGATAAAGCAGTGGCCTATATTATTAATTTTGTTACTTTACTACATTGCTAAAGGAATGAATTACACTGGTAACACACACCTTGCGTCACTTGGAGTCTTTATCACAGTTTTGTACAACTCTGGAATCTTGCGTTCAAGCATGGGGCGGAGATTCTCTTTCAGTTTGTTGTAATTCTTCTTCAGTTCTTGCTGATATTCCTTTTGATCAAGTGTAATAAGTCTCTTGTTTTTCTCTACTGCCTCTCCACACCTGAAAAGGGAAATTCAATGTTACCCACTGTATGCATGAGGAAGTTACTGTATAAGTCTTGTAAAGTTATCGTTGTCATTTCATCTGCTTACATGAGATTTCATCTGGTGTGTTTTTAATAGTTTAATAGTAGATTCACAGACAATTATGTGATATAATTGTAATTTTGAAGATATTCTTACATCTGCCTTTTTGTTTATAATAAAATGTCAGAATTATTTCATTGAGGTGGTATAGGAATTGTGGAAAGATTCCCTTACACTTGTGGATACGTTTTGGTCAATGCACAGGCAAAAGAGATACTGTAAAAAAAAAAAAGGGAGGGGCAGTTGGGGTGACCCATGTCTCTCACACATGATCATGGGAAGCTGTAGAAATAATGGCTTGGACCCACTATGTTTATCAGGATCATTTACAGCAGCTCTGCTATGCATGATGCCTAAAAACGGCAGTTGCAGGATTCCATCCTAAATCCATCCTAGCATATCGCTACAGTGCATTTTTATTATTGTTGTCGTTTGATCTGCACATAATGTCAATTCCAACAAAACTTGAATTGTGAATTTTTTTTTAACAATCTTTGCTTTGTACATCAAAAAAAAATATAGGACAGAATCACAAAATAAAATCTGCACACACACACAAAAATAAAAACCCTGCAGCCGGGCAAAATACCTGTACATGCCCTCAACATCCAGCAAGCAAAGCCTTGGTGCATTTTTATAGCCCATATTCATATTGGCCACTGAGGCACCCCGACAGTGATGGACCAATAAGACTCTGTGGGGTTAGGAGGTAGTGGCAAAGCCCCAGTACTGAACTTTTGTCTGTTAGAACAGCACAGGATTGAAAGTAAAAGCAGGGTCTGCTTGGATTGCATGGGAGCGGGTACCTGTCAAAACTAAAAAGACCAAATACAAAAGTGGTGTAAGGGGTTTCATAAGCTCAACCATGACCGGTTCTACTTAAGCTTTCGTGCAATTAAAACAAAAATCTGCCCTCTGTTCACATATTTTTCTTTAGTTCATTCTAACATTCTCTTGTTCACCAACTTGCTGGGTTCCAGTCCTCTTTATATTTCTGAATAAAATATAGTAAATCCACTATTGTCTCTAAATTATAGACATTATATAAGATATAATCACTTAGAGGAATTTTTTAAACTCTTAGAATTTAGACCAATTGGAATGCCCACTGCACCTTTCATTGTATCTTTAGGTTCCTCTATACTCACCTCATAATGAATTCTTTGAAACACAACCTCAGCTTATTGTGATGTCGATACAGTTTAGGATCAGCTGGAATGTCGGCCAGAAACACTTGAGCTACCTCTAGTGGTCCCTAAAATGCATGCAAGAGAATGATTAGATGGGATTTAGCTTGTCAACACCCCTTGCTTTTTAACAATTCAAAACATTTAAAAATAATCCTACAGACAAGTGAAATGCTGGGATATTTTAATGCTAGTAAATCACATACCAACCATTAAGAACGTTTTATGTCCCGACTTATGTACTACAAACTGTTTTGTTAACAAAAGCTGGATCATGTTGGATACACACATTGTGATTGCAAATTGGTGTTCACCCTGCAGTAGCATTATGTACAAGATATGAACAAGATGTGTCCTCTGAAACTCAATCTGTCCAAACTGGACTTCTGTTATACCATGATAAGCAAGTCATTTTTGCATCTGGCTTGTGTGGTAATCCTTTTCTTGTTGACTTAAGTATCCACAAGACACTGGAGGCAATTGTAGTATAATTTTTACAGGTAGAGTTCCAGCAAAATTTCTACAGTAATAATTGTAATGTTAAGTAAAAGCGCAGATAAAGGCAATGTAAGTAAATGGCCAGAGGTGGGCTTGGCAATGCATACATTAAGACCAATGTGAAGTGATGCATTTGTAATGCATAAGCAAGACTTGATGTAGCTATGGTTTACCCACTTTCACTCTGCACTCTTAGGACAAAACTGCTAGCAGAAAATGGCCACAGTTTGACCTACTCTTCCTTTCAATGGATTAAGGCTAGCTAAGAGATCAGGGTGGATCCCTGGCAATTGGCCTAGCAGGAATTACTAAGTGTGTACTTTAGTGTAGTGAATTTTAGACCCTGAGCACAGACCTGAAACCGGTATGACGCACAACACAGTGGCTAAGTGGTCAGCACTTATGCCTGGCAGCACTACGGTCATTAGTTTGAATCCCATCTATGGCACAACTTGCCTGGAGTCTGCATGTTCTCCCTGTGCGGGTTTCCTCCGGGTGCTCCAGTTTGCGCATATACTTCAAGGATATACTGGTAGGTTAATTGGTTCCTGTCTAAATTGGACCTAGTATGTGAATGAATGTAAGTTAGGGACCTTGGGTTATAAACTCCTTGGGGGCAAGGACTAATGTGAATATACCATATATATGTAAAGTGCTGTGTAAATTGACGGGGGTATATAAATATCTAAAATAAATAAATAAACCTTTTGAAACTATTGGAGATTCAGCCTTGGGCAAATGATCATGGCCAAAACCGTTTCTAAAATGTTGGTCCTTGCTGCAGATAAAATACCTGTCACAGCAATGACATCTGTCACCAGAGCTGGAAATGTTTAGAGAAGGCACATATCCATCCAGATTAATTGATTGCTCTGCAGCTCAACTGATGAAATTCCAGCATAGTAGTTTTAGGATTGACAATAAGATAGCTATATTTTTAGGCTGATGTGAAAAAAAAAATATCATTTATAATATAATTTATTTTATTCTACATCTGTTCCAAACTGTTATCCCAAAGCTGAGAGGTCAATATTGCAGTGTATTTTTAGCACTGCACATGGTTGTAACAAACAAGCAAACCTAAAATTAGAAGAAAATCGGTTTAACCTTAAACTACGTAGAAGGTTCTTTACTGTAAGAGCGGCAAGGATGTGGAATTCCCTTCCACAGGTGGTGGTCTCAGTGGGGGGGCATCGATGGTTTCAAGACACTATTAGATAAGCACCTGAATGACCACAACATACAGGGATATACAATGTAACGCTGACAATCACACACATATTTGTCTTTTTTCAATCTCACCTACTATGTAACTATTGCTGCTAACTTGTACCAATAACATTTCATTTTTTACTCTTGAACACTTTAGAAAATACTTCAAATATATTTCTATTCATACCTGATTTACTGTGGCTCCCACTGAACCCTGCAGCACCATCTGAAGCATCTTTGCATCTGGGGGCTCCTGGCTAGTAGCAACAGCCAATTCAAGAGTTTTCTTTTGCATATCTTCTATGGCAACCTCAATCGGAGTCAATGTAAACTACGAAACAAATGTAATTATAAATATATTTGGACCAGGAAAAATACGAGATGTTGCTACCCAGTTGTTACTGTGCTTTTTTTTATTTTTTTGCAAAATACAAGTTTAATGCACTCTCTCTTCTCATCTATCTGCACGTATGTAGCAAATTTATCGTCTTACTGGATTTTCTTGGCTATGCCATAGGTAATGTTTACTGTATCAGCAAAAGCTGCTGTTGAACATGTCAAGACAATGCTAGGCGTTAGATCAATGTGAATAATTTTCATTTGGAGCTAAAGTGCATGATCCTACTGATTGAAATAAAGCAGCTGCAAGTTGTGAACAAATAATAGATCAGTTGCCATTAATATAGCAATCCTATTTAAGGCATGGCACCATTACTTTCAGTAAACATACATTCATTGTGAGCTGACTGCCAGTGTAAACACAATGAAGCACATTGTGACATTGTCAGAACCTGCAATGTTTTGTTTTCCTGGATCAAAGAGGAGTATTGTTGTATATCTGTAGCAGTAGACCTTAATAAAAGATTTACATGAATTAGTGTCCATACACAAATAAGGCAAGTAACAAGTTCATAGACCTAGCAGATCTGACCACAGCATGCTTGTACCTTGCCTGAACACCACTGGTGAGGATATTGGGAAGTCAATTTGGGTATGCAAAACCTGGCTATGAACAGACAGGGGTACACACAGATCGAAATGTAGCTGGTTCCTGTTGAACCGGATGAATTTTGATACATGTATACCTAGCTTAAGTCTCAGAGTTACTCTTAATAAACTGCCTTTACCCAATCTGAGGATTGTGAGCAGGACCAGGAGAGAGTCATCTGAGATTTTGTTGGTAGTCTTATGTTGATTGATGGATTGTTCTTGTCTAACTCTAAGGCCTCGTACACACGAGGCAATCTATTTGTTCAAATCGGTCGGACCGACCGATTTGAACAAATCTGTCTGCTTGGATTTTGGTTTGCTCGCGTGTACACACGAGCAAACCAAAATCCCCGCCAGCAGACAGCGCGCTGACGTGTCGGTGACGTTGACGCCGCCACGTCACCGCACCAGGAAGTAAAACACTTCCACGCATGCGTCGAAATCATTCGGCGCGTGTGCGAGAAGACATGTCTGCTGGTTAGCGTACTAACCAGCAGACATGTCGGGCGGACGGGTTCCCAGCCGACAGATTGGTAAGCATGCTTTCAAATCTGTCGGCTGGCCAAATCCGTCTGCTCGCCCGTACACACGATCAAATCTGTCTGCTGGGACGGTCTAGCAGACCGTTTCCAGCAGACAGATTTGGTCGTGTGTACGCGGCCTAACAAGTTCTGCATTGTTTCCTGTAAACTATATTCTAACAAATTTGTATAAATTAGGGCTGGGGAAATTAAAGATTAATTCCTTGATTAATCCTTAATTTTTTTGATCAATCAAAATTCTTTTGATCAATCAAAATTCTTTTGATCAATCAAAATTCTTTTAATTGATCAAAATTCTTGACGTCACGGGACAGCCTGGACAGTGAGACTTACCCTGCTGGATGGGAGCAAACTGCACCCATTGGATTGAGGTACCTTTGTATCTGTGGAGCAGGAGGATGCATCAGGCTCCATCAGGGGAAGGGGGCAAAAATAACCATTGTTTTCCTGTCCTAAGCAGTTTTGTGCAGACAATTCTTTGTGTATCTGCAACATCTGTTCCGTGCAAAAGACTGTTCAGTTCTTTAGGGTATTTTGTCAATCAAATGCGATCATCTCTGCTTCCAGAAAATGTAAACACTCTGGTATGTCTGCGTGACTGGCTAAAGTGCTGCCTACTTGCCTACTATAAAGTGACTGACAGTCAATATACTAGATACATTTTATAATTAAAGTTAAACTAACTTTATACATTTTTCTTAACGTTTAATAAGAAAAAAAAAGGATTTTTAATAAACAGCTTACCTGTAAAATCCTTTTCTTGAAGTACATCACGGGACACAGAGCGCATAGCCATTACACTTGGGTTATATGGGTACCTTCAGGTGATGGACACTGGTGTAATCAATTTCACAGGAAGTTTCCTCCCTATATAACCCCCTCCCACTGGGAGTGCTTCAGTTTTGTAGCAAGCAATTCCTCCGAGGTTACACAATGTTCCCCAAAAGAGGGGTGGGAGCTCTGTGTCCCGTGATGTACTTCAAGAAAAGGATTTTACAGGTAAGCTGTTTATTAAAAATCCTTTTTTCTTTATCGTACATCACGGGACACAGAGCGCATAGCCATTACACTTGGGATGTCCTAAAGCAATGCTCTATGAAGGGAGGGAGACCGTAAGGCCAAAAATAGCCAAACAAAAAATTATCAGGAAGTAAAGTAGCTCCACCAACAGAGAAAAGGGGGCGTGACCCGGACTAGAGGATTCTATACTGCTGCCCGTAGGACCGCCTGCCCAAATGCTGCGTCCGTACCCTTTGCAACATCCAACTTATAAAATTTAGTAAACGTATGTACAGAAGACCAGGTTGCCACCTTGCAAACCTGTGCCATAGAGATTTGATGGTGTGCCGCCCAGGAGGCACTCATGGCCCTCGTAGAATGGGCTTTAACTGATAAGGGAGGTGGAACGCGCTTCAGACCATAGGCCTGAAAAATCAGCTGCTTAATCCACCTAGCCAAGGAAGACTTGGCAGCCGGCTGACCCTTCTTGGGGCCATCCGGAAGAACAAAAAGCACATCTGTTTTCCGAATCTTCTCTGTAGCCTTGAGATAGACCCTCATGGCTCGAACCACGTCCAAAGTATGAAGCAGTCTTTCCTCTCTGGACTGGGGAGTAGGAAAGAAGGATGGTAGGACTAGGTCCTGATTCAAGTGAAAACTGGATATGACCTTAGGAAGGAAAGAAGGTTGAGGCCGCAGGGTATTGCAAAATGCAAGAGGCCCAATCTTCCCCCATCTCCGTGGGTATTGTCTTGGACCTTCAGGGACCGGGGTCCTGTGTTAAGGAACCCACACACCTGGACCTATATAGCATCCTGGCATCAGTAGCGTTTAGTTCTTGGAAGAGACTAAGGCACTGGAGCCCAGAATCCAGCCCTCCAAGGAGAGGCATTATAGGCAAAACCCCACTCCAGCAGGGCCCGGGTACCGTACACCTTGGCTTTGAAGCACTTCGGACGGATCCGGCTAGCTATCCTGGGTCCCGAGACCTCCGAGGGACAGCTAGACGTGACCAACACCTAAGACACTGGCGAAAAAACTGAAGCACTCCCAGTGGGAGGGGGTTATATAGGGAGGAAACTTCCTGTGAAATTGATTACACCAGTGTCCATCACCTGAAGGTACCCATATAACCCAAGTGTAATGGCTATGCGCTCTGTGTCCCGTGATGTACGATAAAGAAAATTACTTATGTCAGTGCTACAGTTTGAATTTAAAACGTATTTGTGTGAACTGTGAAGTTAAGTCATGGATTGTGGAAACTAACTAGTGACGGGTGATTGTATATAGTGTATACAACATTTACCACTGAATAATGCATAGTTGCAATGCAAGGAGATCGGCTAAAGTAGTTGGATCTGTATGTGTGTTATAATTAATTGAAATTAGTTGATAAAAAAAAAAACGATTAATTGAACATGAAAATTTTAATCAGTAACAGCCCTAGTATAAATGGACAGGATAAGTGGCACTGGATAGAAAAATTGTCAACCCTGCACTAGAGTGCACCCCAAACAAAAAAAATCATGTTACAAAGAATGTTGACTAGACAAAACAAGCAAAAATGTCAGTAAAATGTTCATAAAAAAATCCATAATTGAACCATTCAATGCAGCTCCTCTGGTAGAGTCCATAATTCTCTGTGTACTGTTAGACATACAAAAAACAGGGAGTGCCACCATCTAAGTGTATATTTTATTGAAATAGTTCAAATACACTCAAACTCAAAATATAAAAAAAGGTTAAGCAGGCAAATTCCATTGTCAAACCTCTGAGGTTTGACAATGGGGCAGTTACAATGCCCCAAAACGTGTTGCCACCCCCTGTTCTCACGTCATCCTATTCCTACGCCACTTATGGTTCTGGTGGCTCATGCATTCCACACTGGTTCTTGCTGATGAGATACTCCCAGACACTTTCTGCTTCAGCTCTGCATTGCCTGGCGGGCCTTCCATGGCATGCTCTGCAAAACAACAACAGCCACAACACCTGCTCGCTCCCCCGCCAAACTGCAGATTCTTAGAGCGTGATGTTATGTGCCTGCTTAACCTCCCTGGCGGTATGATTCTGTCTGGAATTACGTACCAAAAGCGGTACAATTATTTGCATGGAAATTTGGCATTTTATACTGTAGGCCTGCAATTCTTAGGAATAACTTGCTTAAATCTGTCCAAACAAGACATCCCGGGTATGATAAAGTTTGAAAAACAAAATCATAATTTTTTATATAATAAAAAACTATAAATAATTATAACAAATTATAATGTAATTATAATAAAAAATATTCAATAATGTAATCAACTCAAAAACACTGAAATTTGCTCAGTTGCAGAATTGTCGCTGTCATTATTTTATTTTTTTATGACGAATTTCCCCACAAATCGCTATCGCTCAATTCTGCAAGTGATTAAAATTGTATTATCGCTGTTTTCTAGCTGATCTAAAACCATTTTTGACATAAAGGGACACTTTTGGTTGCTATGGGCAATCTACAGTTTCCAGGCAGAAAGAACACTTTTTATTTTATAAAAGAACATGTAGGACACTGGACAGACCACTAGGGACAAGGGGGGTGTGTATTTTTTACATACAGTACTGTAATCTATAAGATTACAGTATACTGTATGTAAAGTGTTTGTTTACTTTTTTGAATTTGGCGCCGTTCTCCGCTTCCGTGCGTCGTAACGTCGTAGGAAACGGAGGTCGGCGGCACACAGGCACGCTGTGTGAATCGAGCGAGCACCCACTCGCTCACACAGCGGGGATGCATCGCTGGATCCAGGAAGAAGGTAAGCCAGCGCGCGCTGCAGGCTCTGCATGGCTACCCCGAGCGTGACTCGGGGATACCGTTCTTAGCAGAAAAAACCCACCCCGAGTCACGCTCGGGGATACCGCCAGGGAGGTTAATAATTTTTACATGTAAGTATACTTTAACATTTTTGTTTTTAACAAGAGAGTACTTTAACCCTTTTTAATGGCTTTTCAATAAAATCCGCACTTAGATGGTGGCACTCCCTGTTCTTTCTATTGTCTGTGATGAACAATGCCGTGGCTAATTAAGTTGCACTTTTATAGTTTTGGGAGTCATGAACAGAATGTTCACAATTATATTATCCTCTTTAATAAGAGTATGACACCAATTAATGACCCTAAAAGCCTCACAGATCCACAGCCAGGGTCTCACAAATATACAGTGCCTTGCGAAAGTATTCGGCCCCCTGGAACTTTGCGACCTTTTGCCACATTTCAGGCTTCAAACACAAAGATATAAAACTGTAATTTTTTGTGAAGAAACAACAACAAGTGGGACACAATCATGAAGTGGAATGAAATTTATTGGATATTTCAATTTTTTTTTTTAACAAATAAACTGAAAAATTGGGCGTGCAAAATTATTCAGCCCCTTTACTTTCAGTGCAGCAAACTCTCTCCAGAAGTTCAGTGAGGATCTCTGAATGTTCCAATGTTGACCTAAATGACTAATGATGATAAATAGAATCCACCTGTGTGTAATCAAGGCTCCATATAAATGCACCTGCACTGTGATAGTCTCAGAGGTCCGTTTAAAGCGCAGAGAGCATCATGAAGAACAAGGAACACACCAGGCAGGTCCGAGATACTGTTGTGGAGAAGTTTAAAGGAGCAAGGAGCACTGTGCAAGCGATAATATTGAAATGGGGAGTATCAGACCACTGCAAATCTACGATGACCTGGCCGTCCCTCTAAACTTTCAGCTCATACAAGGAGAAGACTGATCAGAGATGCAGCCAAGAGGCCCATGATCACTCTGGATGAACTGCAGAGATCTACATCTGAGGTGGGAGACTTTGTCCATAGGACAACAATCAGTCGTATACTGCACAAATCTGGCCTTTATGGAAGAGTGGCAAGAAGAAAGCCATTTCTTAAAGATATCCATAAAACTTGTCGTTTAAAGTTTGCCACAAGCCACCTGGGAGACACACCAAACATGTGGAAGAAGGGGCTCTGGTCAGATGAAACCAAAATCGAACTTTTTGGCAACAATGCAAAATGTTATGTTTGGCGTAAAAGCAACACAGCTCATCACCCTAAACACACCATCCCCACTGTCAAACATGGTGGTGGCAGCATCATGGTTTGGGCCTGCTTTTCTTCAGCAGGGACGGGGAAGATGGTTAAAATTGATGGGAAGATGGATGGAGCCAAATACAGGACCATTCTGGAAGAAAACCTGATGGAGTCTGCAAAAGACCTGTGACTGGGTCGGAGATTTGTCTTCCAACAAGACAATGATCCAAAACATAAAGCAAAATCTACAATGGAATGGTTCACAAATAAACATATCAGGTGTTAGAATGGCCAAGTCAAAGTCCAGACCTGAATCCAACCGAGAATCTGTGGAATGAACTGAATCTGTTGTTCACAAACGCTCTCCATCCAACCTCACTGAGCTCGAGCTGTTTTGCAAGGAGGAATGGACAAAAATGTCAGTCTCTCGATGTGCAAAACTGATAGAGACATACCCAAAGCGACTTACAGCTGTAATAGCAGCAAAAGGTGGCGCTACAATGTATTAACTTAAGGGGGCTGAATAATTTTGCACGCCCAATTTTTCAGTTTTTTATTTGTTAAAAAAGTTTGAAATATCCAATAAATTTCGTTCCACTTCATGATTGTGTCCCACTTGTTGATTCTTCACAAAAAATTACAGTTTTTTATCTTTATGTTTGAAGCCTGAAATGTGGCAAAAGGTCTCAAATTCAAGGGGGCCGAATACTTTCGCAAGGCACTGTATACATACTAAACTGGAGCCTGCAAAAACTGGTGCAGATCTGCATAGAAACCAATCAGCTTCCTGGATTTGTTGTCAAAGCTAAGTGGACAAGCTGAAGTTAAAAGTTGACTTGCTACCATGCACAGTTTCACCAGATCCTGAGTGCTTTAGCTTTAGTAAATCTCCCCCATAGAATACCTGACTATGTTAGAAAGAAGAACCATGCAAAAACCACAACCATCAATGTTAACCATTCACTAGTCACTGTTCAACCACCTTAAAAAAAAAGAAAAAGGTACAATCCCTTTTTGTCACCTCTACTGCTTATTTTGCTATATACCTCCTCTTTCTGGATGACATTAATGCGGGTCTTGATGTATGGGAATGCGTGCATTGTCGTCAGAATAGTTTTCCTCTTATACTGCTCATTGAGTTCTCCTCGTGGACGCCCATCTAGAGTGAATGGCGTGGTGTACATGAATCTGCGCAGGTTATAGTTCTTCTCGAAATAGGTCATCCTGTATTTCATCTCATACTCTTCAAAGTATGGCTCCACAAAAGTAATCTGGATGTAGGCCTAAAGAAAACAAAGACAGGATATTTACTTACTAGGAAACATTGTAGACAAATAAACTATGATTAAACTTTAGAAAATATATGGGTTACCTTGTTGGGATTTAACTTTGATTTGTTCACTGGTGTTGAATCTTTAATCATTTCTATTGCATCTTCCCCAAAACAATTACCATAAAAAGCCTGTAGTGAAAACAGAGGCATACAATGGTTTACATGGTGAATTTTTTTTATTTTTATAGAAGATATGGTATTACCAAACCGGTTAATTTATACTTTTTAATTATGCTGCACGCTTTCTGCTTAAAAAAATATAGGCATCAATGGAAATCTGCTTAAAAATACATACATATTAAAGCAAAACGACACTGCGGAACTACATTGCTATTTAATTTATTTTTAATATTCAAAACAAATTCACTCGTCCATCCACATGTCCATGCCTTATTTTGCTGAGAAATCATTTTGAAAAACACCCCCTAGGATTTCTGGCAGCAGCCTTCTTGAGTAAGGGCAGAAGATTCATGTAGAAAATACTTCTGGGAATCCATCTGCCCTTAGCTCCAGCATGCAGGCAAGTAGCTATGGTTAGCTGAGAAAAAAAAAAAAACACTATTCCCCACCTGAAGACTCCTGGGATGTATGACATCATTTGCCTAAGCCTGGAAACCAAAAAGTAACCGAAGAAATGTAAAAAACAAAAAAAAGGCTTTAACATAAGTAAATATAATATACTTTTCCATCTATTTACTAATGCTAGCAGCATTAGAATAAAAAATTGTCAATAAGATAATCAACGAAAAGTTGATTGAGAGAGTGAAGTTCTGCTTTAAAGTGAAATCAGATGTGCAGTCACAATTGACTGCTGAACAGTATTTAACCGTTAGCTCCAGTATACGTATCAATGTTTATGGAGATGAGAGAGACAGGGCAACCAAAAAACCTTGGCACCAGATTTTCTCAGAGGATACCGTAGCAATCAGGCCAAAAAAATCCATCAGTTCTCCAGAGGATGAACGCCAAATAGTCAAACATTAGGATCAGGATGGGTGCTGTAAAAATGTTCTCTTTAAAGTGATTGTAAACCCTTACATATACCCAGTGATGTGTCTGGCCTCAGGTGATACACAGAGATTAAACAAATCTTCCTAGAAGTTGTACCTGTTTATCTACAGCTGTTTCACCGCCTACATCCATTTAAAGTGCAGAATTTACACAGGATCTCTCGGCTCTGAAAAGAAGGGGGAAGAATAGAGAGAGAGCTCTGAGGAGCTCATTGGAAAGTAGGGACATGTCCCCCCCCCCCCACTCACAGGGCATGCAGGAACAGAGCTGAGGCTGTCAATCTGCTGGAGTTCCCTCCTGTCCATGTCACAAAATTTCTCTTGGTGTCAGGAAAATATGCGCCTCATTCTAACAGGGGAATGAGACAGTAGCGAGAAATGACACTAAGCGCTCTGGATTGCAACAAGCACACACTATAGAGGGATACGCTTTGTTCATATTTTATATCTGAGGTTTACAATCACTTTAAGGTAAAAAAAAGAGAGATCATGTCTCTGGATATTGTAAGATTGTTTTTTTACAAACGAAAAAAACAAAAACAAAGTAGATTAACTTGCCATTGGACTGTACTCACCTCTAATCTATGGGAAACTTCAGGAAGTTTAGTAATTGCTGGTTCTTTATAAACAAATTCTTGTTCATCTAGATCTCCAAATCTTGCTCCATAAAATCCGATACGGAAGTAAGTTCCAAACATTCTTTTCTGACCCTGTTACCCATAAATGATATATTCATTCTCTTTGAACAAATAGACTTTTCATGCAAAATAATAAAACGTATTAATCTTTTTTTTAAATATGGGAGTTTTAGTAGTTGTACATTCTTTTTAAAAGTACTTCTCCCTGCCCACACCGCACATCATTCCAATTAGTTAACGACTGAAAGAATTTGGCCAGTCCAGTTTGCATGAACCTGGACTGCTAATCAGGTCATACGTTTTCTTAACCAGGACAGCAGGGTGTATTGAACAGCAATAACTGAATGCAGTAGGGTTGGGTGCACTATGTGATACTTATCCATCTGGGGGGTGTGGCACTGCATATTCTTACAGCTGCGTTTTATGTCAGTACAGTGTTTCCAAAAACATAGTTAAAGCGGCTGTAAACCCACATATACAATTTTTTTTTCTTTTTTTTACACCTGCAATGCAAAAGCCATAATGCATGCATGCGCGCGGGAGATTTCATTCCGGCAAGGGCCAGCGGCGGCCGGCCCTTCAGCCGAGGATCCCCCCTGCGCATACGCTGATGCAATCAGCGGCGCATTGCGAGGGGAATATCTCCTAAACCGTACAGGTTTAGGAGATATTCTTTATACCTACAGGTAAGCATTATTATAGGCTTACCTGTAGGTAAAAGTCAAAAAGTGGGGCTTACAAACACTTTAAAGTGAAAACATAGTTAAAGCGGAGTTTCACCCAAAAATGGAGCTTACGCTTTTCGGAACACTCCCCCCCTCCGGTGTCACATTTGGCAGGGGGAGGGGGGTGCAGATACCTGTATAATACAGGTATTTGTACCCACTTCCGGGGAGAGACTGCCACAGGAGTCACTCCACTTCACGTCCCCCCCAACTGCCTTCTGTGAAAAACACACTGGTCCCAGGAGACAGCGGGGACCACTGGGAAAGCACCGCACTACTCGCACATGTGCAGTAGGGAACCAGTCAGTGAAGCCGCAAGGTGATTTCTTTATCGTACATCACGGGACACAGAGCGCATAGCCATTACACTTGGGTTATATGGGTACCTTCAGGTGATGGACACTGGTGTAATCAATTTCACAGGAAGTTTCCTCCCTATATAACCCCCTCCCACTGGGAGTGCTTCAGTTTTTTCGCCAGTGTCTTAGGTGTTGGTCACGTCTAGCTGTCCCTCGGAGGTCTCGGGACCCAGGATAGCTAGCCGGATCCGTCCGAAGTGCTTCAAAGCCAAGGTGTACGGTACCCGGGCCCTGCTTGCGTGGGGTTTTGCCTATAATGCCTCTCCTTGGAGGGCTGGATTCTGGGCTCCAGTGCCTTAGTCTCTTCCAAGAACTAAACGCTACTGATGCCAGGATGCTATATAGGTCCAGGTGTGTGGGTTCCTTAACACAGGACCCCGGTCCCTGAAGGTCCAAGACAATACCCACGGAGATGGGGGAAGATTGGGCCTCTTGCATTTTGCAATACCCTGCGGCGTGGAGCAGGTAAGAGGGAGCCTGCGGGACTTGGTTCGACAGTAGGTATCCCCCTGGGGGTTCTGGGTCGGCTAATGGTATGCTTGTGCATCAGCCACTATCTCCACTATGTCTTTTGAGGCAGGATGGGATGTACTAATGTTTACCCAGATAACATGTAGGTATATGTATGCTTTTAAAGATATGTATTTGCTACTCCCCCCCAGATCTGCCTGTTAGCATGATACTGCAGCCTCACGTGCTATAAGGAGGAAATGCTGGCAAAACTCCTGTTTCTTAGGAAGCCTATGGGGACAGCTTCCTCTATGTGTGCACTACAATAAGATTAGTGTCTTGCCTGGTGTCTGTTGGGTTGCTAGCGCTGGTCCAGGCTTCTCCTCTGCTTTCTGCTTCCTCCATGTTGGTTTCAGCGTGGGGGGGGGGGCGTGCGCGCCGCCTTTTACAGCGTCAGCGTGCGTGGGGGGGGGGGGGCGGGCCAGCAGCGTCAGGTCTCAGTTAAAGCAGCAAAGCATTTCCTGGCTGGTCATTCCCTCCTGAAAGCAGAGGAGACTGAGGACACAGAGCGCGCAGCTGAGCCATTTCTGGCTATACAGTGACACCCAGTGGGGGTTTGTGGATCTTCAGGTCTGGACTTAGCTCCATACTGACCAGAGAAAAAAAAAAAAAGGATTTTTTTCTTAAAGGGACTCAGCCTTAGATCTGGCAGTATCTGAGTCGGTGCAACCTTGGGCTCCAGCTAACGGGCATTGGTGTGGCAATACTCACAGGACTTCCTCGGTATTGCCGCCTTCTCGGGCGTATGGAAATTTGGAAACATTTTAGTATAGCCTGTTCTTATTAATGGTTCACTTCTAGCTACAACAGTTGGGTGTTGGCTTTAGGGGTGTCTCAAGGTTGTGCAATGGCTCCCAAGGGATCAGGACCAGCTAAGGCTGCAAAAGGTACCAACAAACTAAAGGGGTCTCCGTCAGGGTCAGAGGATTTGGGCCAGGCTCCAGCGGTCCCCACCCTCACCAGATAGACCACCGAACAGCATGTTGCAGGAGCCATTGAGGGTGCTAGGGGCAGAGGCGGCCCCCAATCAACCCATTCCCGTTTACGTTACGGAACAAATGCTAGCGACCACCCTGGGTGGGCTAGAGGAAAGGTTAACTGCTTTAATTGCCCGCTCTTTGCCAGGTGGCAAGCGGGCTAGATCCCCGTCACCTAGATTGGTGTTTTCAGATGCAGAGGTCCTCTCTTCGGAGGAATTGGACCCACAGGGGGATCAAGCGGACCCGAGTCCCGACGGTTCAGACATTGAGGGTTCCACTGTAGATGAATTTTTTTCGGCTTCTCAAGCGGAGAGCCTGTGGATCCAGTCTCTGACAGATATGGTTCGCACTGCTTTTAAACTTCCAGTGTCAGAACAATTAGCCCCCACGGTATCCTCTTTAGGTTCCTTGAAGGCACCGTTGAGTTGTGATTCTTTTCCGGTTCACCCCCTTCTGGAGAGCGTGATTTTTCAGGATTGGGCTCGACCTGATAGGATTTTTATCCCTCCTAAAAGGTTCACTATTCTCTATCCTATGGAAGAGGAATTTGCAAAGAAATGGGCACTCCCTACCGTGGACGCAGCCATTTCCTGCGTGAATAAATCCCTGACCTGTCCGGTTGAAAATGTCCAGATGTTTAAAGATCCGGTCGACAAAAAGTTGGAGACCCTACTGAAGGCTTCTTTTACCACAGTAGGTGCCGTGGTTCAGCCAGCGGTGGCAGCCATTGGCGTTTGTCAGGCTTTAAAGGATCAGACTAAACAAATATTAAGGGACATACCGGCTCAGCAAGCTCGTGAATTGGCTGACCTCCCAAGGGCTCTCTGCTTTGCAGTAGATGCTATTAAGGACTCCATTCAACAGGCGTCCCGTTTATCTCTGCTATTGGTTCATATGCGTCGCCTTTTGTGGCTGAAGAACTGGTCAGCAGAGGCACCCTGCAAAAGGCTTTTAGCAGGATTTCCCTTTCATGGTGGGAGACTATTCGGTGAAGACCTAGATAAATATATCCAGACCATATCAAGTGGTAAAAGTTCTTTCTTACCTGTCAAGAAAAGACCGCGTGGGCCCGCGTTTAAGCGACAGGCCTTCGCAGGCTCGGCCCCTTTAACTTCCCGTCAGTATTGACGGCCTCCCGGGCGTTCAGCATTTAATAGCCGCCCACAAGGACAAGCCACGGCAGGCAAGAGGCCATGGTCTCGCAAGCCGGTTAAACCAGTCATCAAGTCAGATTCATGAAGGGGCGCCCCCACTCTCTTGGGTGGGGGGAAGGCTTCAGTTTTTCTCCGAAGTGTGGGAGGCCAGAATTCCAGACTCTTGGGTACTGTCCGTGGTAGCCACGGGCTACAAGCTAGAGTTTCGGGAAGTCCCCCCTCCTCATATTTCAGGGGTCAAGTCTTCCAAGAGACCCAATGGCGACGTCAGGCCTATCTTAGACCTCAAACGCCTAAATCGCTTTCTAAAGATTCAGACCTTTCGTATGGAGTCCATACGTTCGGTGGCAGCCAGCCTACATCAAGATGACTTTCTAGCATCTATAGACATAAAGGATGCGTATCTGCACGTGCCGATCTACCCGGCACATCACAAGTTTCTTCGTTTTATGATAGATCACCGTCATTACCAGTTCGTAGCCCTCCCTTTCGGGTTGGCAACAGCTCCGCGGGTATTCACAAAGGTGTTAGCCTCGGTGCTAGCCGTCCTAAGGACAGAAGGCATTTTGGTCCTGGCATACCGGGACGATCTTCTGGTTATCAACAGATCAGCTTCCAACCTCAATCATGCAGTAGTTCGCACAGTTCGGCATCTAGAGGAATTCGGATGGATTGTGAACCAAGAAAAATCGATATTACAACCCATAAAGCAGTTGGAATATCTAGGCCTTCGGCTAGATACAGACTGCCAGAGGATATTTTTACCTCAAGCAAAGGTCAGATCAATAACTCAAACAGTTCAAGTGGTCTTAGGCAAGAGGAGGCCGACTATTCGCCTATGTATGCGACTGCTGGGGAAGATGGTGGCCGCCTTCGAGGCAGTGCCCTACGCCCAGATCCATACCAGATATCTCCAGGCAGCCATTCTCTCTGCTTGGAACAAGTCCATTCAGGCGTTAGATCGTCCGTTAGTTCTCTCCCCAGGGGTCCGGCGCAGCCTGTTCTGGTGGCTGGTCCCTCAAAATTTGTCAAAGGGGAAATCCTTTTGCCCCATCACGTGGAAGATAGTAGCCACGGATGCCAGCCTGTCAGGTTGGGGGGCAGTTCTAAAAGGACAGACCCAGCAAGGGCAGTGGTCGGAGGCAGAAAAACTGCTTCCCATCAATATCCTAGAGATCAGAGCTGCTCGGCTGGCCCTGGTCGCCTGGACTCTTCCCCTTCAGGGTCTGCCAGTAAGGATACAGTCCGACAATGCCACTGCGGTGGCATACATAAACCACCAGGGGGGCACGAGGAGCCTAGCGGCCCAAAGGGAAGTAAACCTGATTTTCTCATGGGCCGAAGCCCATGTACCCTGCATCTCGGCGGTGTTCATCCCAGGGATAGACAATTCTCAAGCAGATTTTTTGAGGCTTCAACAGTTGCTCCCGGGGGAGTGGTCTCTTCACCCCCAGGTATTCCAAGAGATTTGCCAAAGATTCGGAGTTCCAGATGTGGACATTATGGCAACGAGATCCAACAAAAAGTTGGACAAATTCATATCCCGAGCCAGGGATCCCTCGGCCTACGGGACCGATGCGTTGGTTTGCCCCTGGCACCAGTTTTCTCTCCTGTATGCGTTCCCTCCACTGCAGATGATTCCCCGCCTTCTACGGAGGATCAGGGTGGAGCGCAGGCCTGTGATCCTGGTGGCCCCAGCCTGGCCCAGGAGGGCTTGGTACGCACTCATCGTGAGGATGTCAGTAGGGGCGCCGTGGCCGCTCCCCCTGCGCCCAGATCGGCTGTCTCAGGGCCCAATCTGCCATCCTGCTTCACAGCAGCTAAATTTGACGGCTTGGCGGCTGAATCCCTAATTCTTAAGGGCAGAGGCCTCTCAGCTCAGGTCATATCTACGTTGATTCAGGCTAGGAAACCAGTCTCTAGAAATATTTATTACAGAGTCTGGAGGACCTATGTGGAGTGGTGCGAGTCTCAAAAATGGCATCCTCAAAAGTTTTTTATTGACAGGACTCTACGATTCCTCCAGGTTGACGTTGACAAAGGGTTGGCTCTTAGTACTCTAAAGGGGCAGGTGTCGGCTTTATCGATATGGTTTCAAAGACCATTGGCCACCCATTCGCTTATGAAAACCTTCTTGCAGGGGGTCTTGCATGTGAATCCCCCTATTAGAGCTCCCCTCTGCCCCTGGAATTTAAATCTGGTCTTGTCAGCTTTACAAAGGCAGCCGTTTGAACCTCTGACAGAAATCCCTCTTGTGCTACTAACCCGAAAGTTGGTTTTCTTGGTGGCTATGGCTTCGGCCAGAAGGGTTTCCGAGCTGGCAGCCTTGTCATGCAGGGAGCCATACCTTATTCTGCATAAGGACAGAGTGGTTCTGCGGCCTCAACCTTCTTTCCTTCCTAAGGTCATATCCAGTTTTCACTTGAATCAGGACCTAGTCCTACCATCCTTCTTTCCTACTCCCCAGTCCAGAGAGGAAAGACTGCTTCATACTTTGATTCGGAAAACAGATGTGCTTTTTGTTCTTCCAGGTGGCCCCAAGAAGGGTCAGCCGGCTGCCAAGTCTTCCTTGGCTAGGTGGATTAAGCAGCTGATTTTTCAGGCATATGGTCTGAAGCGCGTTCCACCTCCCTTATCAGTTAAAGCCCATTCTACGAGGGCCATGAGTGCCTCCTGGGCGGCACACCATCAGATCTCTATGGCACAGGTTTGCAAGGCGGCAACCTGGTCTTCCATACATACGTTTACTAAATTTTATAAGTTGGACGTTGCAAAGGGTACGGACGCAGCATTTGGGCAGGCGGTCCTACGGGCAGCAGTATAGAATCCTCGGGCCCGGGTCACGCCCCCTTTTCTCTGTTGGTGGAGCTACTTTACTTCCTGATAATTTTTTTGTTTGGCTATTCTTGGCCTTACGGTCTCCCTCCCTTCATAGAGCATTGCTTTAGGACATCCCAAGTGTAATGGCTATGCGCTCTGTGTCCCGTGATGTACGATAAAGAAAAAAGGATTTTTAATAAACAGCTTACCTGTAAAATCCTTTTCTTGAAGTACATCACGGGACACAGAGCTCCCACCCCTCTTTTGGGGAACATTGTGTAACCTCGGAGGAATTGCTTGCTACAAAACTGAAGCACTCCCAGTGGGAGGGGGTTATATAGGGAGGAAACTTCCTGTGAAATTGATTACACCAGTGTCCATCACCTGAAGGTACCCATATAACCCAAGTGTAATGGCTATGCGCTCTGTGTCCCGTGATGTACTTTAAGAAAAGGATTTTACAGGTAAGCTGTTTATTAAAAATCCTTTTTCCCTCAACGGGGATGGTGGCGGGAGCAGCAGAGAGACGAGTGATTGCTCGTCTTCTGCTGCCGACATCGCGGGCACGCTATACAGGTAAGTGTCCATTTATTAAAAGTCAGCAGCTGCAAGATTTGTAGCTGCTGGCTTTTAATATTTTTTTTTTTTGCTGGACCTCCGCTTTAAGGAGATTGTTCATTAATAGAAAAAATGCTCTCTTGTAGGCTAATTGAGTGAACTTTCAACACATAGTTGGGTTGATTTACTAAAGCCCTAGTGTGCAAAATCTGGTGCAGAAACCAATTACCTTCCAGGTTTGTTCGTCAAAGCTCAACTGAAAAAGCTCAAGCTAGAAGCGGATTGGCTACCATGCAAAGCTGAACCAGATTTTACACTTTACAGTTTTAGTAAATCAAGCCCACTGTTTTCTGACAGGACAAACGTTTACCGATTAATTTCACTAGATGTCTGGAGATTTGCTTTAAAAACAATATGGCTAGGGATGTGTCTATATGGTCATGACAGACAATATTTTCACTGCCTAACTTGTTGAATCAAACTTTATATATCTTCTTTTAATGACAAGATCAACCCACAAGTGATAGTTTATCTCTAAACCAGTTTATCATGCCCTCTTCCCTGCTGGAAACTACATAGGAATAAATAAGGAGTGCAAGGGAGTGAATGGCAGCTTGGCTACGTCCAAACAAAGTAAATGAAAAGTGGTGCTGGCTGGAGATATAAGGGTGCTGTGGAAAGGTAGTGGGTGACTAAACATGTGCTGTTTTTTCCAAACAGTTATAATATGCAACAAAAGGAATATTCCCACACAATAATTGAGCTCCAGGAACTCTTTAATATCAGTCAAGATACCAGATTTTTACTTTGGTGGTCTTGAGCTGTTCAGTAAACGCAGCAAGTCATGAATATCAATTTGTTTTTAATCAATCTGCGGCACAACAAATCGATCACCCATTTATTGGAAGCCATCCTGTCACAAACTATTATTTTTGAACTGTCATAAAAAATTACCATAAAATTAGCCATATGTTTTAACTTTTACCCAATTTACAATTCACTAGTCACTGTCAAGTACCTTCTGTATTATGCGATCAAATGCCTTCTGCAGTTTCTCGTGAGTTAATGCAAGCTTACGGAAGTCTCTGTGAGCTTCAAGAACAGGGATGACAATTTTGTAGACTTCATTCACCGTTTCATAAAATGCTGCCTGTAACAGACAAGTAAAAGAACTAAGTGACTATATACAGTATGGTCCATAAACGCCATTGTTTTTAAGGTGTAGTGTATACATATTGAAAAGTCCCAGCTACATTTTTCTAGAATGACTTTGGTGCCACAGCTACTATTTCTCTAGTGTTAAGCCGGCCATAGAAGATTCAAACCATGTATGATGGAATAATAGACTGATAACATTCAGGGCCCCTGGACCAAATAAAGCAAGGGCCCCCTGTCAGGCTCTGCCCACCATGACCACCCCCGCCCATGGCCCGCCCCTAAATTTTGCACAAAGTACAATTTCTGCCTTTTTTTTTACTGGGACATGGAGGGGGGTCTCTCTCTCCAACAGTGTCCATTAGACAGTCTGTTAGAAAGCGTTGCCTCCAGGCAACAGAGTCTACAACAGAGTCTAATGGCTCCTCTTACCTTAACTATGGGTACTATAGCTGTGGCTGGTTCCCTTGCCCTCTGTGGCTGGCTGGCTCACGCATCCTCTGTGGGTGGCTGGCTGGCAGCCTGCTGTGGCTGGCTGGCTCCCTGCTGTGGGTGGGTCACAGTGGGATGGGCTCCCTGGTGTGGGTGGGTTCACAGTGGGTGGCTGACACCTTGGCCCTGCTGTGGGTGGGTTCCTGTGGGTGGCTGGCTGGCACCTGCCGTGGGTGGGTCACCAGCATGGGTGGCTAGCTGGCTGGCACCCTGGCCCTGCAATGGCTGCCTGGTGTGTCCTCTCCTCTTCCACTGTTCCGGGCACTGTTTGTCGAGACGAGGAACTTGGAAGAAGGCAGCGGCCTTTGCCCTATCTGGGATGGTAGAACTAGAAGGTTGGCAGCAGGCCTAGTGCGCAGAGGGGCGCGGCGCAACACATAATGATGTTGCGTACGTGTGTGCAGGTCCTCTCTGTGTCCATTTGAGAGTCTATGTTAGAAATAGCTCCCATCAGTGCCCATCATTATAGCCTCATCAGTGCCCATCAATGCAGCCTCATCAGTGCCCATTAATGCAGCCTCAACTGTGCCCCTCAATGCAGCCTCAACAGTGCCCCTCAATGCAGCCTCAACAGTGCCCCTCAATGCAGCCTCAACAGTGCCCCTCAATGCAGCCTCACCAGCGCCCATCAATGCAGCCTCACCAGCGCCCATCAATGCAGCCTCACCAATGCCCTCAATGCAGCCCGATCAGTGTCCCCTTAATGCAGCCCGATCAGTGCCCCCTCAATGCAGCCTCATCAGTGCCTCCTCAATGCAGCCTCATCAGTGTGTGGGGGGTTCCCTTGTTAATTCTGACTGTGTTGATGGGGGAACCCATGTTTGCAGGAAAGAAGTTTGCTCCAGCTGTGGCTGATATAGTGGCTAATATGACCATTTATTTCCCCTTCCCCTTTACTTCCCAAAAGTGTAGCTACTCCAAACTCACGCACAATCACTGAAAATGGATGCTTTAATTTCCTTTCTTGTACCTTCTTTAATCCTACCATATATGACCCCATCCCATGTAGTACAGAAGGCAGGACACTAAAAGACATATTCACTGTAAACTTCCACCTGCAATTGCTGCCTATAGAAGTACTGGTAACTGTCAGAGCTGAGGAGGGGGCAGGCTTGATCCTTTTTAGATGCAACAAAATGTACTGTCTTTATTTAATGCAACAGTTTTCTTTTTTAAAAGAGGAAAACCTACTTGAATGAAGAGCTCTGCAGCCTGTTCTAAGAGCCCAACCAATCCAGTTTCTGAGAAATATCTCCCAGAACAAACCCCATCTTCACCTGGGGTCAGGATATCATCAGACACAGCGGATTCTTCTATCACATTCGATGAAATGTTCTGTAAAGATCACATATATTTCATTTAAAAAAAAAATATATACTGTATAAACTAGACTAGATGTGTTTTTTGTCTTCCTGTCATGCAAATGGTACAGAATTTACACATGAGTTTCTAAATATATTTTTAAAGTACTATATTATACCTAATACATAATCAAGTCTGAATACTGGTTTGTGAAATGTATGCACTATTTATCCTTCTGTACCTTCCACGAGGTACATCATTATGCTGACAAGGTGAGGTACCTCATAGAAGGTACAGAGAGATATAGACTGTATGTTTTCCAAATGGAATATAAATTCATTATACCCAGATACATACTGTATACCCCATTATCGATTATGTAGATAATTATCCAATACTGAGTTTGTGATATCTTAAAACACATGGAGGCAAGTTATTGCAAGATACAAACAATTCCTGCATAACTGCATGAATTTCAGTAGGTTCACTTCTTATCTCTGCTGATGGTGCAGAGATGAACATAAACGGCCGGATTTAGACAGGCTTTACACCGACGTATCAAAAAAACCGCAGACGTAAGTACAACTGTGCGCCATCGCATCTTTACACCGATTCAGAAAGCAAGATACGCCGAAAAACATGGCTTCAGTCGTCCCGCGTAACTTGCCTACGCCGGCGTATCGTGGGCGCATAGTTACACTGGACGCATTAGATGTTCCCATTAAAAATATGCAAAAGAGCTAGATCGCTGATTCACGAACGTACTTGCTCCCGGCGCATTGATATACGTCGTTTATGTAAGGCGTATGACCGGCGTAAAGTTACCCCTGCTATATAAGGGGCAGGCAATGTTAAGTATGGACGTCGGAACAGCGCCGAATTTTCCGTCGTTTACGTAAGTCGTACGCGAATAGGGCTGTGCGTAAGTTACGTTCACGTCAAAAGCATTGAGTATTTGCGATGTGATTCTGAGCATGCGCACTGGGATACGTCCACGGACGGCGCATGCGCCGTTTGTTAGATGCTTCATTTACATGGGGTCACGATTCATTTCCATACAACACGCCCACTACCAGCCTAATTTAAATTACGCGGGCTTACGCCGGCCCATTTATACTACACCGCCGTAACTTACGGCGCAAGTTCTTTCTGAATACGGTACCTTCCTCTCTAAGTTACTGCGGCGTAGTGTATATGAGATACGCTACGCCCGCCGAAAGATACGCCATTCTTTCTGAATCCGGCCCAAAATCTTTACTTCTATTCCACATTCAAAAACAAATGACAAGGCAGTAAAAAGAAAAAAAGCTGCAGCCACCAACGAGTAGCAAATAGAACAAGGTTTTTCTTAATTGTTTATTATGGAACACAGGGCCAGAAGGAATTTTGAGATTTATGGGCTATACTATATATTCCTACAATAGATTTGGACACTGGCAACCAAAACTCTTAACTTGCTGCTCCTATGTTCAGACTCTGCAGTCCAAGGAGCTGTCCAATTATCAGCTTCAAGTTCCCAGTTACATTCTAGACTGGTGCAACTGAACATTTTGACTGCATGGGACAAGAAAGTAGGGTCTCTGGATTCACAGATTCACCTTACAACCAGTACCTGGTTGTCTCTAACCGGGTGGTTCACAAATCCAGCGGTAGAGTTGGGGAAATGTTTCCTTTCTCTTAGGTCTTAGACACCTTCTAGGTACAAGTAGCGTTGATGCTGAAGGAGGCTAGTCTCCCAGTCAATATACTAAAGCTATGAGCGATTCAGTTATCCCTTCAATACTGGACCTCTTGACTGTAAGGTCATCTACTTTGGATTCAATTGGACAATGCCATGGCAGTGACATACATCAATCTTCAGGGAGGAACCAGAAGATTTGTAGCTAGGCATGTGCATTTCGTTTCGTTCCGAATCGAAATTCGGACGAATTTTCCATTATTCGGACATTGATGCATACGAATTCCCGAATTGCTATATTAGCCCGTTTTCGGAATTCGTTCGTTTTCGACCGAATTTCGAAAAAAAATGGTCGAAATCGACCAGATTAGAAGTCTCTTTTCGAATAGAATTTTTTTCGAATTAAATTCTTCGAATTCCGAATCGAATACCCACGGACTAAATTCGATCGGAATTCTTTCGATTTCGATTCGAAATTCGGTCGAAAGCGAACGAATTCAAAAAACGAAATATTTTCGATTTCGACCCGAAATTCGGTCGAAAACTAACGAATTCCGAAAACGAATTCAACACATGTAACGAACCTAACTTAACGAAATGTATTAAATGGCGAATTGAAACGAAACAAAACAAATTTTTCACTTTTGCACATGCCTATTTGTAGCTCAGTGAAGATCATAATGTCATCCGCTTACCTCTCTACCTCAGCCAATCAAAGAATATTCAGTAAATACAAAGCTTCCTGTAAATGGCTGAACAGCAATCAATCAGCCTGGCTTTATTTTGTTCCAGAAATGGGATGGGAAGTGCTCGTACTGCTGCCGAAACACAGTTTTATATACTATATGTAGTTGATGCTACATACAAGTTTATACAACGCTGGCAGGGGCTGCATGTATTAGTGAAGGAAATCATTTGTTTGGACCAGCTTGGTCCTAAACTAACGATTTAAAATGAATTAAAACCTGGAGTTGGGCTTTAAGGAACACATCCCTCTGTATTTATGATCTACTCCTACTACTGCTACTTTTCCACAAAACCGAAGCAGGATAGGAGTGGGAAGGGTTATACCTGGCTGACTAATACCATTTTGTTAGTGTCCAGAATTTCTTCTGATGATAAATCAGAAATCCTATTGTTTTTAAGTCCAAAATAACTTTACTGGCTCTGACTTTTCTGTATAGGCCACTATATTCTGCCATAGTATGAAAAGAGTTGTAGTGCACTACATCCCTCCTGGAAATTAATTAGCTAAAACTTTGCCTATAACCTTTGTTGGTTTTGGAACTTGAGCAAATTAAAGCTCAGGAGAAACATGAAAGGGGAAGGGGGCATTGTGTGTTAAGAAGCCGCAATTAATTTGATGCTGGTGCAGTCTGCTAAGTCCTGCACAAAACCGGTTCAGATATACTCATTTCAAATGCAAAAAATTTCAATTTAGAAAACAAATACTTTGAGAGAAAGAACATTTAAATAGTCTACATTTCTGTACGGTTAAATATACTGTATGTTCTGTCCTTTTACATAACCTAATAGGAAAACTATCCTTAGACAAATGCGGAAGGCTGCCATTGCTGACTTCTCATTATGCAAATGCTAGTTGCCTGGCTGTCACTTTGACCCTCTGGCTTCATTACATTGAACCACTACTAGCAAGTATGCAAATAAAGACTTCTAATCTTCTTAATCTTCATACTTGCTTAGGGTTAATAAATAAAGTATTATAGCATAATATCCATACCATATTCAGTAGTGTGTCAGCAATGGCAGCCTTTATTTACTTGAGGTGCACTACAAAGACCATGAGAACATATCGGTCACATACTGTATCATAGACTGTACTGTGATTCTTTCCCATATTGCTTGTCCGTATTATGTTCAGGGCTGAAAAATAGCCAAAGACTTAGAAAGAACAAAAGCCACTTGCAAGCAATCATGGCTTGGTAGGGCTGGATCTCAGAATACCATAACTGTCGTCAGTTTTTATTGTAACCAACAATATACCGTATTGTCATACAGAAACTTCAATTTATAACAACACAGAAATGTTACCTGAAAGCTAACACTGCCGACGGGAAGGTAGCTACAGTCTTCCAACATGCTTAAGTATTCTGCTACGAGTGCCGCAGCATGGACAAGACACATGGCTGCCTCTGTGTAACATTTCCGTTTCACATGTTTTTCTGCCATATTCTGCAGCCAGGTGAGCCTCAAATCTGGGGATGTCTGGTAACCTTTAGCAATTCTAAAAAAGCATAAGCACATTCTTAATTATAGATTTTCAGCAATATTATTTTAATTAAAAGAGTTGATTTAACTGTTGCCTAATACAAGAAAAGAGATGAGATGAGAAAAAGAAAAGATACACTACAGTTCACCATTGAGTGTCACAATTCTTCACTTTAATGTGTATCTAGCTTTTTTTATTTTAACAATTTTTTCAGTTTTGGATTGAGTAGGTAATGGTTAGAACTAGGGATACACTGATACCAGAGTTTTAAGACAGGGTACGAGTACCGATACTTTTTCTCAAGTACCGTATTTATCGTTGTATATCGCGCACTTTTTTGCCCTGAAAATCAGGGCAAAATCGTGGGTGCGCGATATACGCCGATACCCGCTTTCCCGCGCCGAGTTTTGAATACTTCGCCGACATATACCGAGCGCAGTACACTCGGGTATATTCGGCCAGTCTCAGCTTCTTCCGCGGTCACGTCCTGGACGTACAGGACGTGAGCGTGACAGTTGCGGAGCCTGCCCGAGTGTACTGCGCTAGGCTATATGCTGGCGGAGTATTCAAAACTCGGTGCGGGAAACGAGCGGGGAGGACGCCACACCCGCCGAAGAGGACACCGCACCCGTCGCAGAAGGACACCGGACCCGCCGCAGAAGGACACCGGACCCGCCGCAGAAGGACACCGGACCCGCCGAGGCCGCCGATGGAGGCCGCGCAAGACACCAAAACTGTAAGTACAAAAATAACTTTTTTTCCACAGGATTGGGGGTCACTTTAGGGGGGCGCGGTATACACGGGAGCGCGTTATACAGTGATAAATACGGTACTCGCTGATACCAATTACCGATACCTATTTTTGGTGCCATGTGACATTTTTTTTAGACTAATGAAAAATTATTACCTTTATATTTATGAAGAAAAGTTCTTCTCTGCCTTTGAAATAGCACTACTTTAGTGCAATTTCAAGGCCACAGATCGGAATTATTTGGACATTTGATTTCATTGTGGCTTGCAACTTTATTTAGGAATGAGAGCACAACATGGTTCATTTTCTGGCTGTGATGAAAACTCAGCCTGCTTCCCTCCAATGATCAGAGTTGTCTTGACCCTAACCCCCCCCCCCCCCAACACACACTCACACACAAGCCATCAGCCATTCACTGGGAAAGTCAGTGTCCTTTTGCCTTTCCTCCCTGCTCCTTATGCAGTTCAGAACAGAGATTATGTGATCACTATATAAAAAAGGGGAAACACATATTGAAAGGATGTTAGCATGGGACGCTGATAAGAGTGAGGCCCACACTATTATGTGGACCGTTTGGTTACACTTCCGGTTCTCTTCTGATTTTGACTCTTTTATAGCAAATACAGATCCTACCGCTTCCCCGGGCCCTCTCATGTGTAGCGTGATATCCCTGCTCCCTACTTTCCCTTTTTCTCTCAGTCCCGGCCTCCTTTTTTTCCCCTCTCCCCTTATTTCTCCTCCTCCTGTATCTTTATAAGATTACAGTAATCTTACCAGTAGTTTCACCGCACTTTCAGGCCATATGTGTTGAGCCCTTTTTTTTTTCGTTTTCTACACCACTGTTTATAGTGGTCTACTGGTTACTTGATTTAGCATTACTTGGTTTATTTCACTTATTTCTACGTTCATTGACGATATCTACCAGACTATAAATGTGTGATACATGTTCTTTTAGTGTCCTTCCAATCTGAATATAGACTAGTACACTCAATGGCCATATGTTATTCCTGGCCTATGTTTAGTCGATATGTTTTACAAATGATTGAAACTCAATAAAACATAATTAACATAAAAAAAGGGATATATGTATATATATATATATATATATATATATATATATATATATATATATATATATATATATATATATATATATATATATATATATATATATATATATATAGGGCTTTTTTTCTGGGGGAACTTGGTGGAACTCAGTTCCACCACCTTTGGCGCCCGCTCACCACAATCACTTGTGAACACAGAAGTCTGGTTTCTGTGTTTACAAATGACTGCTTTGTAACCCCCTGGACTCTGCACACTGTATGTAATGCAATTCTGGTATTTAATGCCCCTTTAAGACCCTTCTACTGTTTGTGAAATCTGAACGGGTCGTGGTTGAGTTCCTGCACCTATTTTCTGAGAAAAAAAGCTCTGCATATATATATATATATATATATATATATATATATATATATATATATATATATACACACACATATATATACACACACACACACACACACACACACACATACATATATACACACAAACACACACGTTTTGCCTTTCATTTGTATTTTAAACTGGATGGGTTTTTCTACAAGAGGAAGGTTTATTGCACGCATTGAATTTTTTTTTGCAGGCTATGTTCTGTGACACATACCTGTACATCAAGTCCATTAACATCTCTGGGTCTTTTTGGAACGCTCTCATTTTTACTGTGTCTGAAAGAATACTGTTCAGATTGTTCAAGAGCTCTTTTACCTACAAAGAAGAATCAATTGATGATATTGATGGTAGCAAAGATTGTAATAGGGGGAGATGGTACATTGATATAAAGTAAAGCATGTGGGTGAAAATAGGACTTTTAGAAAGTTTAAAATTGATCTAATTCTAACTTGTCCTGTCCAGCAAAAAAATTTTTTTTTCATATTTCATCCCGTTTATTAAAGGAGAACTAAAGGCAAAACTTTTATTTATTTATTTTAAATAGAGTAAGAGAGGGTTATAACCCGTTCGTTATTTGTTTTGACATCTGTATCCCATTGGGGATTTACTTCCCATTTCATTGCCAAAACAGGAAGTGAAAAGAAATCCCTGCAAATTAAGGGAACTTTTTGGGTCCCCCCCAAGTCACTAGAACTAGTGTTACCATTGAAAGATTTCTCCTCTATTACTGTTCTGGTGACAGCCCAGAATTTGGGATTTAGATAGAGAGGATGGGTGTCCCTAATGGGGGCACCGACTGCAATAATACCTGGCAGGTGTTCCAATTTCTCTCTACTCTATCCAAAACAAAAAAAAAGTTTTGCCTTCAGTTAACGAGAAGGAGTACGGCATTCAGATGCAATTGGGTTATACGGTTACCTACAGGAGCTACTACCAGCATGCCTCAGTTTTTTGCTAGTTTAGTAGAAGGATGGATGCCTTTTCTCTTTTAAGAAAAGACTAAAGCTGAACTATAGCCCAAAAACTTTTTTGTACATAAACGAGAAAGAAAATATATAAAAATAACAGAGATATAGTTCTTTATCTGTAGACACAATAAGCCTTATTTATCTAGTGAAACAGAATAATAGTTTTTTCGCACTTTTTGAAAATGTATTTTCTTGGAGTTCATTAAGGATCATAGGATTTAGAGACAATTGGGTTCTACTGTCATCTACAGGAGGATTTACTTTAAAAAAAAATTGACCATCCTGGTATAACACCTTTCACTCCCCGCAAGCCTTAGTTTGTAGACAAGCAGTACTAGGAATAAGGGCACAAACACAGAGAGGTGTCCCTTAATAGACTCCGGAAAAAAAAGACTTTACAGAAAGCAGAAAAATACTATTTTTTTACCATGTAGACTGCAAAGGGTATAGTAAAAACACCAGCACTCTCCCACCTGACATTCCTTGATCAGAAAATGTAGGATGCCAAACCGAAAATGGTTGGGCCCATGGGGCTGAACAAGAGAAATCGTTGAGTCTATGGCCAGCTTAGATTAACATTTGGCATGCCTAAAATGATGCTGAACTTGTGTGTTGCTGTACCTTTGTAACGGACAGCTAATACTAAGAAAGCTTGTCCTTCGCACTTTATCTACTGAAATTAAGGTGCTACCATAGATTACAATATGACCACAATTCATAGAGATGCCCTAAAAATCTGGGGTGATTTTTTTTTTTTTGCAAATCCATGTTTCTGTTAACATTGTAAACAAAATACAGTATAAAAAATATATAGAATATCGTTTCACTAAAGAAAGAACTGATTGAGGAGAAGTAAGGCTGATGCCCTTTTATCTGGAGGACGCTCGTGGAATTTGTGCTTATTTTGCTACTGTATTTTGAATGAGGATTTATAAACAAAACTCTGAATAATTGAACAGTTTCAAGTAAATGATAAATTTGTAAAAAAAAAATAATATATATATATATATATAGAATAGAGTTGTTTTTTTCTGGCTTGTTGGATTGTAAGCCATTGATTTTGTTGTGAAACGTATCACCTGTGTGCACATTTTCCTTGCTACAAACTGACGAAGCAGCTGCCACTTTCTGGTTCTTAAAAATGAGATGTTGCTAGGGCCTTCTTATGTATGCAAGTGCCTAAAGGAGTTTAACTACTCCCCTGAATTCTGATGTAATGCACACCACTTGATACATAATTTATTTATTAGGCATTTCACAACATAAATTAATTTCCATGTTGATTGTCACACAACTATATTAACGTGGCACCTCAGGTTCCGATGTGACATTTAATGATGAGTTTACTTCCCAGTTGCAATTCTGTAGAATATGTTGACATAGCTAAACCTGAAATACAAGTTGTGTTATATAAAGGTCCTATTGCTAACAGTTCAATGTTGTTGTGTATACTTAGGGAAATGTCACTGGGATTTTTCTATACCACATAGATCATAAACCATTACCGTAATTAAAAGAAACATACAAAATGCTGCCAAAGTACAAATAATAGCCTCAGGGTGGAGAAACCAGAAGAGATCCCCCTCATATCTGAGTAATATCTTTAATGATTCGATTAGCCCCTGGTGTGGCAACGTTAAATAAAATGGGGTATTTATGCTTCTTTATGCCTGAAAACTGCATAGAACATGATTAAAATTGTATAATCTTTATTTATAAATGTTTTCATTTTACACAAAACATTACAGATATTTCAATATCTAACAAAACCCATTACACAACCATTCATCATTACGAATATTGGTCCTATGCTTTTGCACAACCAATATATATTTGCGGAGAGTCCCGTTGTGATTTATCATGTTTATACCGATTCCTATCGTTCACCCACATTGCTCTTTGACCAAGCTAACAACCACCCAACAACCAAACTAAACAAACCAACTACAATAAGAAAAAAAAGGGGGGGGGGGATTCTACATATATGTTTATATTACTGCGGAGGCTCTAAACTCCGCCCATTGTTGCCATGTCTTTAATGATTGTTCTTTAAAGCCTGCTTTTATTTCTACTGTCATCTGCAGATTCTGCATCTCGCTCATTTCGCATATCCATTCTCCAATTGGGAGAGCCCCTGTTTTCTTACAATTACGGGCTATTACTGTACGCGCTGCTACCAGCATATGTCTTAGAATGTCCCTTTTTATAGTTTTTATGGCTCCTGGAACCATAGACAGGAGAGAGACCAATATCGCTGGTTGAACATTAAGCCCTGTAATTTTTTTATGTATTTTATAGATCTTGGTCCAGAATGTTAATACTTCCGGACAGTAGTACCATATGTAAGACATTGTACCTTTTGCATTATGGCATCTCCAGCATGTCTCATAATTTTCACTATTAATTGTATGCATATCTACTGGGCATCTATACCATCGTGTTAGGATTCTGTAGTTCCTTTCCTGATGTCTACTAGATATAGATAGCTTGTGTGTTATATGGGAAGCTCTTTCCCATTCCAATCTAGGAATGATCCTTCCCAGTTCTTCCTCCTATCTAGTTATACATGTCAGATCTTTTTCTACACAGTTTAGAGTGGGGCCGGAGCCTCTGGATCACCAAATACTTTTTGGAAGAAGATATTGATATTATTATGGATAATATATGGGCAGGTCTTTGTTCCTGTACTAATAGCTGCTTGAATTCCATAAACGGTCTATCCAGTACCCCCTTTATTGCTAGTGATTGATTATATGTTCAAAGTTGTTGATATTGTATCCATTTATTTCTGCTTTCTAAACCTAGGGAGTCCATTGGGGGGATTTTGCCTTTCACCAGGGTCCCGACCACTCTTGTATCCGCGTTTCTATGCCATTTAAAAAAAGTCAGGGCCTTCACTGCTGGTGATTTCCAAACAGAGATGTCATTGGCCCAATCTGAGTGGACCATTTCTCATTCTTTAATACTGCGTCCCATGCCTTTAATGTTGATGAAACCAACATCGGCATTTCTCTCTAAGGCCCTGTACACACGATCAGACATGTCTGATGAGACTTGTCTGACGGACCGTTTTCATCAGACAACTCTTAACTTGTCTGATGGTCTGATGTGCGTACACACCATCGGACCAAAATCCGATCAGACCAGAACGTGGTGACATAGAACACAACGACGTGATGAAAAAATAAAGTTCAATGCTTCCAAGCATGCGTGGGTTTTTGGTCGGATGCTTTTGTGTACTAACCATCGAACCTGTCCGACGGACAGGTGTCTGTCGGACAGATTTTAAAGCATGTTTTAAAACTTTGGTCCGATGGAAAACGGTCCAATAGGCCGTACACACCGTCGAACTGGTCCGATGAAACCGGTCTGCAGATCAGTTTCATCGGACATGTCCGATCGTGTGTACACGGCCTTAGGGGAGCACAGGTTACGGTTTATCCATGGTAATGATTTAAGGTTTATATCAGTGACATCTTCTTCTAATTTCACCCATCGCTTGCTATTAGCACTATGGAACAACTCCACTATTCTCGACATAAATACCGAAGGAAGATTCAGTGAGAAGTCTGGTAGTGCCAGACCTCCATTTATGTTGGCCCTGATCAGTGTGTCTCTTTTGATTCAAGGTGTTTTATGCGCTCTCAGAAGTTAATGCAGCAAGTTAATTGGAAAAAATATTGGAATTGTTTGAAAAAATATATATGAGTATATCCATTTTTATGATGTTAATCCTTCCTATCTGGGAGAAAAACGTTTTATCGTATTTATGGAGCATTTTTTTTTTGTATCATTGGTAAATAATTCAGTTCTTGGAGTTTCTTTAAGTCTTTGGGAATATATGTTCCCAAATATTTGATGCCTACCCTCTGCCATTAAAAAGATTTTTTTTTTTTTGCAAGAGGTCAATATCCTTGCTTAATAATGTAATATTTATAGCTTCTAATTTGTCATAATTGACATTTAAAATTGCTAATCTTTCCGAAACGGTTGAACTTCTGGATTAAATTTGGTATGAATACTACTGGATTGGTTATGTATAGCAGCAGATCATCTAAATATTCAGACATTTTGTATTCCGTTCCTTTAACTTTTATCCCTTGTATATCTGGGTTTTTACGAATTGCTGTAGTCAAATGCTTTATCACTAGTAAATATAGTAATGGGGATAGAGGACATCCCAGTCACTGTCCTTTTGATATTATCACTGGTTCCGAGAGGTTTCCGTTTGTTCGAATTCTAGCTGTTGGGTTTTGATAACATGATTAAAGTTGAGGAGGACAGAGAAATGGTGATTACTCCTGTTATGATGTAGATGCAGAAGGTGTACTATGCCAATGTGACCCTTGGTCCAAGAACAGTTATAGCTTAGATACTGTAGGTCTCCCATTAGGAACTATTGTAAGATCTTTGTTTAACCTGCTATTCTTTGACTACTTGGGATATTTAAGTACAACCTAGGCTTTGTTTACACTACTGCAACTTGAAAGTCATATGACTTACTGTGCGACTTTGCCAGATGACTTCCTGTCTATTTGCTGGTGACTTGATAGAGCTTGAGTACTACTTTGATGCGACTTTGTCTTGTGCAGGCATGCAGAGATGACAGCATACAGGAAGATGCCATGCACTGCCTGAGTAAATGTCGAATCCAAATCACATTAATATAGTTAAGGTTCCAACGTGGAGGCGTCTCCCATTAAATTCTATGGGCCAAAGTTGGATAGAAGTCGCCTTGAAGTAGTTCCAGAATCTTTTATAAAGTCGGAGAGACTTCAATAGTGCTAATTAAGACAGCACTCACTGACTAACATGGGATTTCACCAAGTCATGGCACGGTGAACCGAGTCGTAGATTGCAAAAGAACATGATGATCAAATCATGTTAGTGGAGTACATGGTGAACTTGACCTCCCTGCTGTATACAAGAAAACTTTTTTTTTTTTGTAATAATCATGAAATCAAGCGTAAAAAAAATAATAATAAAAAATAAAGAAAAAGTAAAGCAAAAGCTAAAAATGGTGTTGTCCTCTCACATTGGTGGCTGGGGTAGAACTACTTTCTAGCAGTGATGGTCAGTGTGCACACTGCAGATAGTTAGGCTGAAAAAAGACATTTCCATCAAGTGTAATTTCATTTTTAGATTGATGTAAAAGTCAGTGGAAATGTTAGTATGTTATTGGTCAATGAAGAAGTGTCCTATTGCATTGTGCCCCGTTACATTGGTAGTCAGATAAGTGCTGCATTTCATTTATGGTCAGTGGAGAAATGCATGCCTATTATTAAACTGGTGGTCATTGAAGAAGTGCCATTTTAAATTTGTAAATCAGTGTAGTGCCCCCATAAATTGGTGCTTACATTGGTATCCAGTATAATGTCTTATAACATTGGTGGTAAGTGTGGTGCCAACTACAATTATGTTTTTACAGTAATATCTGCATGTACATTACCTGTGCAGGAAAGAAAGTAGCTAGCATATCTTCATCTTCCTCAGCATATGCTAGAATGCTCCTCAGTGATTTACGTAGATACTCTTCATTGAAATCCTGTGACTTCCCAACCAGTGAGGCTAATGACATGGTAACTTGCATTTTCACTCGGGCAAAGTTCTAGATGAAATATACATAACCACATTTGCTAGAAATTATTTTCTTTCTTTTACTAAGATTCAAGTCAAGACATGCAAAAAAGATGGTTTGGAGGCAATAAGGCCCTAAAATTTAAGAAGGTGAAGATTAACAGATGTGTCTGGAAACGAATTCTTCATAAAGGTGATATACATCGACCCCAGAAGAACATACTCACAAACTTTATACATTTTTACATAATTGAGACAAGTACACACTATAGAGAGATGTCTACTGTTAATATTTCACATATGTCTGAGGTTTATAACCACTTGCTGACCGTATACTGTATATATACTGTGGCAAGGCTCTCCTGAGCAGGATCTTGTACCTAGTACATGATCCTGCACTTTCAGGTCTGGGGCGCGAGCACGCCGCCGGTACCCACGGGAGCGGATTGGCGGGTATGGCGGACTCAATGTCCACCACCACCCACTATGTAAACAAGGCAGATCGCCATTCTGTCACTATAGAAGACATGAATCCTGTGTCTCTGCTAAGCAAGAGCACCAATCCATGCCTTCTAGGACAAGCACCTCCCCAACAGTAGTAAAGCACTGGTCAGGCACACACTTAACCCTTTGATCGCCCCTGATGTTAACCTCTTCCCTGCCAGTGTCATTAGTACAGTGAAAGTGCATATTTTTAGTACTGATCACAGTATTAGTGTCACTGGTCCCCAAAAAGTGTCAGTTAGTGTCCTGCCGCAATATCGAAGTCCAGCTATAAGTCGCTGATCGCTGACATTACTATGAAAAAAAATACCATGGTTTGTAGATGTTATAACTTTTGAGCAAATCAATCTATATACACTTATTGGGATTTTTTTACAAAAAAAATATGTAGCATACATATTGGCCTGAATTGATGAAAAAAATTTGATTTTTTACATTTTCTTATTGGATATGTTTTATAGCAGAAAGTAAAAAATATTGTTTTTCCTTGTTTATAGCGCAAAAAATAAAGAACATATTTTGTTTGGCCTGGTCATGAAGGGAGGTAAACCTTCTAAAGCTGAAGTGGTTAAAGTGCCAGTCTAACCAAAACCTATATTTCAGTTTTTGTTAGATGTTGGAAAGCTCAGTAACTTGATAGTCTTTTATCATAAGGGGACAATATAATGTGTAAGTGTTGGATCCGCTGGAGGCATGTTCATTCTCTGACATGATGTAGGCATTTACATGCTGGATTTAGTTGTTTTGAGCTACATTATAATGTAACTTTAGTGAGGACCTGCATTCTATGAGGCTTACATTTTTGTACAATGTATTTAGTTTACAGGCTTACTTAAATATGCTGTACTCTGAAGCAATTATGAGGCATCCCACTTTTCCTGTTGAATTTCTAAGGTGTTTTATATCATGGAGAATGCAACAAAATAATTGAGATCACCTCAAATTCTAGCAAATGGAGGCTTCAAGAAAGCAAGAAACAAGAGCCCAGAACTATGGCAGGGGAAATCCTGATGATAAAGTCTCCAAGAAATACAGGAAGCTAAATAGTGGCTAAGCTTACCAGGCTTCATCTGAAATAGAACTTTGGAATGACTAATCGCTACTTAAAAGATGTGACATTTAGGTCCCTTTCACACTTGTACGACTTCAAAGTCGCACGATTTTACTGCGATTCGCGGCCGTGATTTTACCGCGATTTTGCCGCGATTCGCATCCACGATTTCAATCAATGCCTGTGTAAGTGGCATCAAAATCACGGAAAAGGACTTGTCATACGATTTTGCAGTACAAAATCGTGAGACAAGTCGTATAAATGTGAAAGGGGCCTTACTATTGGTTAAAGGTATTGATGTTGTATATGGCAATGTTAAAATCAAATGTTGAAAATAGTTGGATACATGTAAACAGAGTATTATAGCATCAAGCTAAGTCCTATATTTCTATACTTCAATACTTGCAAGATTACTTACACTGGTGCTACTGAAGCTATATCTCATGATCAGATAAAGGGTGGCACACGCTTGGCTCCTTGTACTTTCCAAAGCACTGCTGCAATGATATAAGACCTTCTGGCAGAGATCTGCACATTGCTCCACTTCTTCTTCAAACAGAACGTCCCCAAACTATAAAAGAATCACAAGGTTAGACAGGTACAGTAATCCTTTCCATGTTTCTTTAGTCAGCTTTGAGTAAATTTAAATCTACATAGCAACTGTATAAAGTGATAATAAATTTTACTGGTGATATTATTTTTCCTAATTTAGTTAACATTTTTCATAGACATTGGGGTTGATTTACTATTGGCAAATAGACTGTTCACTTTGCCAGGGAATATTTATGTGGCATAGTGAATAAGGCGAAGTTCTGCTGACTGGCATCATCCAATAATGTGCAACCCACCAAAATAATTTTTCTTCCATGTGATTGGGTATACTTTGCAAAATATTTTTTTTACTGCATTTACTAAGCTAGGCTAAAATTCCCTTTTGAAAGTGAACAGCCAGTTTGCCTTTAGAAAATCAACTCCATTGGGCTATAGGCAGAAACATTGTTCACTTTACAAGAAAAATTACACTTTGTAAGGAAATTTTCCCCAAGAGCTTGGTGAATAAGGTGAATCATCCAATCACTAGCAAGCAAAACATTTTTTAATTTTCCTTGCATGTGATTGGGTGATTTTTTTTAAGCTTTTTAATTTTCACCGAAAATGATTTTATATATATATATATATATATATATATATATATACATACATGAAACAGGATTTCAAGTGTGACATGGGCCTAAAAATCACACCACAACTGCATTTTATGTAAAGCAACAGCATATGTTATCAGTAAAATTATTTTTTCAATTAGGTAATCAGAGGATCACCCAACAGCATCGACCTCCTGCCATACTATTCTCCAGTGATCCCTCATTTATGTAATAGGAATATATTCTGTGATGACTCCTTTTAAATGAGTAATAGGGTGTGGATGGCAGTAACATGAACTCATAACTGCTCACGGGCCTTGCATGTATTCAGTGATGGGTAAAACTTTAGATTGCATTCTGGTTACTTTGCAGTACAACATCAGCTTTCTAAACAGTCTAAACTAAACAGTTACCATACCTTGATTATAAGTAGCCTGATGGAAGAAAAGCAATGGGCCAGGTAGGTGTTGCTCTGATTAGTGGTCAGAGAGTGCACAAGCACTTTAAGGACTCCTCCAAGTTGATTATCCTTGCAATCTGCAGATAAGCTGACCTAAAATAATTAACAGTAGCTTAAAGGAACATATAGAAAACAAAATAAATGACATATAAAGCATACTTTCCCAGAGGAAAAATATTTCCAGGGTTATGTCACTTTGACTCCCAGGCCGCGTACAGACGAGGAGACATGTCCGCTTAAACATGTCAGACGGACCGTTTTCAGCGGACATGTCTCCTCGGATTTTGGTCCGATGGCGTGTACACACCATCGGACGAAAATCCCCTCTGACTGAGGATGCGGTGACGTGGCGGTGACGTTCACGCCGCCACGTCACCACTCCGGGAAGTAAAATACTTCCACGCATGCGTCAAATCCATTCGACGCATGCGGGAGATTTATGTCCGCTGGTTAGGCGTACTAACCGACGGACAGGTTTCCAGCGGACAAATTTCAAAGCATGCTTTGAAATTTGTCTGCTGGAAAAACCTGTCCGCTAGGTCGTACATCTCATCTCTGAAACCCAGTCCACTGCCGCTTAGGTTTACCTTTTCACTGAAATTCTTTTCACCTTTTTGTTTATGAAAGTAAAACATTCCTTTCACTCTATATAACTACGGTAGTTATTTGTTGACATAGGCTAAAGTTTACTCTGCAAATTTGGCTCACTCATATTAAAATAGAAATCCTAAAGTGGCTTACAAAAAATATGGGTTTAGATTTTCACCAAGGTGATTCATGTGTGTAACATCTTAGGCCGCATACACACGATCAGACCGGTCCGATGAAACTGGTCTTAAGACCAGTTTCATCAGACCAATTCGATGGTGTGTACGGCCCATCAGACCGTTGTCCGTCGGACGAAAGTTTTAAAACTTGCTTTAAAATCTGTCCAACGGACACCTGTCCGTCGGACAGATTCGATGGTTAGTACGCAAAAGCATCGGACCAAAAACCCGCGCATGCTCAGAATCAAGTCGACGCATGCTTGGAAGCATTGAACTTCGTTTTTTCAGTCGGATTTTTGGTCCGATGGTGTGTACGCACATCAGACCATCAGACCACTTCAGCGTGGTCCGATGAAAATGGTCCGTCGGACCAGTTTCATCAGACCAGTCTGATCGTGTGTACCGGTCTGATCAGTTTCAATAATGTATGACAAAATACATTATAAAGGTCAAAAGTTAGTGGACACCTGGCCATCACACCGCTATGAACTTGTTGGAGATTTGATTGAAAATCATGGACATTGATATGGAACTGGACCCCTTTTTGACTATAACAGCCTCCATTCTTCTAGAAAGGCCTATCTCCAAGTTTTGGATTGTGTCTGTGAACATATGACCCACTCAGCCAAAAAAGCATTTGTGAGGCAATGTTGGACAACAGGACCACAATTGTTCCAATTGATCTCAAAAGGTGTTCTTAAACTTAAACTCACATTTTAACATATCAAGCTTATTAATCCATTTCTTTGTGGAGTTGATCTCAATAATTTGGTTGAAGAGTCAAATGTCAGCCTAGGCCACACAGGCCATGGCCTAGGGAGGGGATGGCGAACCTTGGCACCCCAGATGTTTTCGCACTACATTTCCCATGATGTTCAACTACACTGCAGAGTGCATTTGCATCATGGGAAATGTAATTCCAAAACATCTTGAGTGCCAAGGTTTGCCATCACTGGCCTAGGGTGACATTTTGTTACCCTTATTGTTGATTATAAGTAAACATAAACTGAAATGGCACCTTCTGGGTAGTATTATTGGGGCACACCGCAAATACTGCTCACAAAATAAATATCCTCTGCTCACACAGCCAAGAACTTCCTAGAGTGAAACTTCCCCCACCAATAGGAAGTGGCAGGGCTTATTTATGTAGGCATTGTATCTCCTTACAAGCACTAGAGTTGGCTTAGCTACTGCACATACACTGGTCTGACAGAGGTCTAAATAGTAAGTGACGGGGAGGGAAGGGAAGCTTCAGCATCTGTTTACACAGTAGCCCACCTTCAACCCCCAGAGGGTTCCAGCCACTGAAATGTATCTCTACAGTACCCTTCTCAGCCACCAGCAGTGCCCCCTTGCTCCCTCCACAAGCCCCAGCCCCTCATCAGTGTCCCGGGCTAACTCTACACTTTCTATTAACAACCCCACCCACCCACAGTGCCCGCTAGCCCCATCAACAGTTGCTCAGTTATAGGCAGTGCCACCTGCAATCTCAACCTTTATCTATCCTAAAGTGCCCCAGTCCCCCAGCTAGCTGCAGTGTGCCCAATCCACAGCTCCCCAGCCACCTGCAGTGCTCCCAGGCTCCATACACAGCTCACCAGCTACCCATATTTCCCCTTGGTCCCATCCCCTTTCAGTGCATCTCAGCCATCCAGGTTTCCCCCAGATTCTTGTGGTGCCCTTCAGCTACCTGCTGCAACCCCCAGCAATATCCACATTCCACTCTCTACTATCTGTTGTGCTCCCAAGCCCCCTTAAAATCCCCTCAGTCACTTGTAATGCCCAGCAAGACCCAGCCAGAACCCTCCACCCACCTAAAATATACTCCAGCCCCATCCACAGTCTCTTTTACAACCACATGCCCTATTAGACCTCTTCATAGCGTCCCAGCTACCTGCCATGTGCCTAACCCCCTCCTGCTTGTGCCAGTGTTGTATTCGGTTTTTGGTTATGTCAGTATGGTACTGATTTTGTGTCTGCAGACATGTTTATGCTTGTGTCAGTAGGGTACTGACTGTGTCTCTGTTGACATTTCTGGTTATGTCAGTATGGGATATATTGTGTCTCAGTAGACGTGTTTATGCTTGTGTCAGTATAGACCTCAATTGACCTGTTTTTTTATTTATTTTTTTCAAAACAGTACAGTGTGAATTTCTGTGGAGGTTTCTGGTTCTGTCAGCATAGTCCGGATGTTGTCTATGCAGACATGCAAAAATAACAGTTTTGAGTAGCTGGTCTAGAAGAGAAAAATCTGGTACTGCATATAGTGTACAAAACAAAAAACAAAAAAAACAAAGAACTTGAACAACACTAGAAATTGGTTCAAACAGCCCCCCCCCCCCACCAACCTCCCAAAATATATTTTTTAGTGATCCAACATGAACAAGTCCACATTGTTCATGAAATCTAACCTGTAATATAGTTTCTACCACATCCAGAATAATCAAGTTGGCTTCAGTAGCCATGTTTCCACCCATGATGGCTTCCTGGTCCATTTCGGCCTTGGCCCTGTTATAAAAATAGACTTTATTCAAAAGCGATATCTATATTAAAAACAAAAGGCACACAAGACAAGAGCTATTTGTTGAAGTAAATTGAAGTATACTGCAAACAAATGTAGCTCTGCAATCTATTCATCACAGCAACATTTATTGATACACATTTGCTTATTTATTACTTATCTTTCAATATTTTTTACATTTATTTAAATAGTTTATCTACATATCCGGTCATGTTACTCCCCTCCTCCTCTCCCATACAAGGAACAATGTACGTAATTTATGCCTACTGCAATGTGTTATTACCACAGTGTTTTGCATTCTATACAATATCATGACCCCACTATAATATATTATTGTTCTCATTGATACCAGTAACATTATCAATTACACAGTAAAGGTACTTACATATTTAGTCTCTCGTTTGCTTGGCGCCAGTGTGTCTGCTCTTTCCTCCACCGCAGGTTCTCATTAAGGCCGGCATATTTGTCATTCCCCGCTACAGAAAAAGACAATGTCACCCATAATTTCAAATGACAACCTATGCATAAATAGTCCTTACATTTTCATGCATGATTTATTAAAACACATCCTGTAACAATGATTTATTTTGTCAAACAAATGCCGACTTTTCATTACTGACTAAAGATGCAAGCCTGAAAATTAGCAGTTATGTATGAATAAAATGGCACTTGTATTTAGCAAAACCTGTTCAGTGAAAATAATGCACTCAAAAGAAAGCCACTAAACTGACCTGTCATTTATCCAGTGTGAAAACATCCATTTGATGTGCTAAACTAACATTTAGTATTTGTTTACTCCATCTACAATTGTTTCTGGGGTTCCCTGTGAAATGTACTTTACGAACCATCTGAGCAATTTTTTAGTTCACAAGTTTTTGGGACTTTTCATTTCGCCAAGCACAGAGCATACTAGAAAGAAAAAAAGTTGACTTGGAAACTAAATGTTGATGGTACTGTTCTTCCTTGCACTTATATCAACAGCCAGTTTTATCTTTCCTTACCAGTGACAGGCACATTTTGGAATAAACCAAGTGCTGTGAGGATATAAGTTTAATTGCTTGACAATATAAAAGGTGGTATATGTTCTTTAGGGCCCAGTGCACACGATCAGACCGGTCTGATAAAACTGGTCCGACGGACCGGTTTAATCGGACCAGGCTGAAGTGGTCTGATGTGTGTACACACCATCGGACCAAAAATCCAATCAGACCACAACGCTGTGACGTAGAACACAACGACGTGCTGAAAAAAGGAAGTTCAATGCTTCCAAGCATGCGTCAACTTGATTCTGAGCATGCGCGGGTTTTTGGTCCGATGCTTTTGCGTACTAACCATCGAACCTGTCCGTCAGACAGATTTTAAAGCAGGTTTTAAAACTTTGGGTCCGACGGGCCGTACACACCATCGAACTGGCCTGATGAAACTGGTCTGCAGACCAGTTTCATCTAACCGGTCTGATCGTGTGTACGCGGCCTAAGGCCTCGTACACACGAGGGGATATGTCCGCTGAAAACGGTCCGATGGACCGTTTCAGCAGACATCTCCGCTCGTGTGTATGGGCTAGCGGACAGATTTCTCCACCCGACAGATTTCAAAGCATGCTTTGAAATCTATCCGGTGGGAATCTGTCCGCCCGACATGTCTGCTGGTTAGTACACTTACCAGCAGACATGTCGTCCCCCACCGCCGCGCCGCCGCCGAATGGATTTGGCGCATGCGCGGAAGTGTTTAACTTCCTGGTGCGGTGACGTGGCGGCGTCAACGTCACCGCCACGTCACCGCGCCGTCCGGCGGCGGGGAATTTGATCCGATGGTGTGTACACGCCATCGGATCAAACTCCCGATCGGACATATCCGATGGAAATGGTCCGCGGACCGTTTTCATCGGATATGTCCGATCGTGTGTACGAGGCCAAAGAGATTTAACAGTTTACAAACCTCTGCAGACTCCCACGTATAAGGAGAACCATTGCCCATTACAACCAATCATACTACAGTTGTCACTTACTAGTGCATATCAGAAAAGTAAAAGCTCTGGGAATAACCACTAATGCCTTTTTTCCAGGCTAAACAAGCCACATTTTTAACTATCCCATTAAAAAGAATCCTCCTAGCTATTTTATTAAATGAGTTGTCAACCTTTATGCCTACTTTAAATCTCCTGCATTTTTTTAAACAAAGCAATGCCTACGCAAGATCAGTTTTTATAATTGTTAATACTATTTTTTTTTTTAAAAACTCTTTATTAAAATTTTCCTTTTTTCCACAACACATACATACAATTTAATAAACAAAACACTTGTCTCCAGGTATCTTGGTAGTTAGACACTCCATACTGAATTATTCATAAACACTAATCTACCAATGAATATATGTACGTACATACATTTACACGCACACACACATATATAAACACATGCCTACACTTATAGACGCACATACATATACCCATACCCTCTACAACATAGCCTCTACCCATTTTATATACATGACTCTCTAAATATCTGAGAGATTCTTTCCCATATTTCATCTTGTGTTAAATAATTAATAGAACCATTATTTATGTGTATCCTACCACCAATTATATACATGTCATAATCCTACAAACTTCCATCTATTAGCTTCCAAGCACTTTATGGTTCCCCTCCACTTTCTAGAGAAAAATAAATAAAAATAAAAGTAGGAGGAGAGTCCCATTAATGTGTTACATTCTAACAACTTATCTCTAATTGTGACAAGATCAACCCTGGAGTGTCTAACCATTTACCCCAAAGTTTTTTTAAATTTATCAGGGGATTCTCTATGTTGATAAACCATATGTTCTCTTTGCAAAACTTAATTTACGGATTTTACCCACAAAGAGTGAGTTGGGGGAGTCGTAGGGATCAACTTTCGCGCTATAAACAATAATCGTAGAATTGCCGTATACATCTGAAGGGTATACAATTCTCCATCCAGCCACCCCAATACATATATCTTGGGCTCCATCAGGAGATTAGTCCTGAACACCTTATTAATAGTATCCAGGACTAAGGTCCAATACCTAACCAACTTCGGACATCTCCACGTCATATGTACCAATGTACCAACCTCCTTTTCACATCATGGACATAAAGGAGTATCCCTCTTATGCCACTTAAGAAGTTTCTGGGGGGTATAATATGCACAATATATTATAAAAAGTTGGGTAAGTATCTGGGAATGCAAAAACAGATACTTGTCCTACATTATTAAAGAGGTTGTAAAGGTTTGTTTTTCATTTTCTAAATAGGTTCCTTTAAGCTAGTGCTTTGTTGGTTCACTTACCCTTTCCTTTGATTTCCCTTCTAAATGTTTTTTTTTTATTTGTCCGAATTTCTCACTTCCTGTTTTTTCTCAGTAAGCTTGCCCCCATCATCCGAGCTGTTCTGGCAGGGGGTTAGACAGCCAGAACAGCTTACTGAGGAGGAACAGGCAGTGAGAAATTCAGACAAAGAAAAGAAAAAGAAAAAAAAAACATTTAGAAGGGAAATGGAAAGAAAAAGGTAAGTAAACAATGCACTAGCTTGAAGGAACCTATTTAGAAAATAAAAAGCAAACCCCTCTAAGAACATCTGGCCACTCCTCATCATTAAGGGGGCCATGATCATTTGTCAATATGCCCTGCACCTCAGAGAATAAGATTTTTACATTTTCTGTAGCAATGCACTATAAGACTTTATTATTTCTACCCGCTTAGAAGTTGTTGCTAAACTTTGGTTAAAGGAGAAGTATGGGATTTTTTTTAGCCCATATTCATACCTAGGTGGATGCTGCATCTGTCCCTCACCGCCTCTGCACTGATACCCGAGCTATCGAACATCGCCTGTCAGTCAGCAGCTCTCCTGCTCTGCTCCTCCATGCTCATTGCTCACAAATTGCACTCCTGTGACCCATAGAAGAAGCCCAGCCTAACAAGCTCAGGCTGGACTTCTCCTTTAAGAATCGTAGGTGTGACATAAATCCAAGAGGTCAGTCTTGACTGCGACTGAATACCATAGCGGAAAATAAAGTGTATGCCTACGTTGCTCTAAAACTTTTAGTATACGAATGTTTTCATTTTTAAAGCCGATTTACTTTAAACTTTGGTTGAAAACCCTTATATGTTGGCTACCTAGTACCTGGGATTGTACAAACTGTCCGTAGTTTTTCTGGGATAAAAACTCAAAAAAAGTTCTTAAATAGTTGTTGTAGACTAGCTTTTAAGTAGATACCTGTTTTCCAGCGTCTCATCATTTCTCCCCTAGCTCCTTCGCCGCGTAGCAATGCTTCTTCCAAGCGAGCTTTTACATCCTTAGATTTCTGAAGCACCAAAGTGCTCACCTTGTCTGGTGACTGCTTCCCCTAAAATAATAGCATTCCTAATTGTTAAAACTATTAAAAAAAACTATTTATTCATGCAGAAACAGTCCTTAGGTGTTATGCCATTTTTTGGCAGACATACTGGGGAATAATGTGTGACTGTTATGAACTGTAAAATAAATACCTTGTACTCAAAGCAGGAGACACACATATATAGTAGATCGAGTATTCTGTTCAGCTGTAGAGGCGTTAAGTAGGCAAGCCACTTTTGGATGACACTCTGTTCTGCATTCTTCATGATCCACAGAAAGCAGGTAAGTAGGTTCCGTGTACATTCTGGACTTAGTGTGGAGTACATCTTAAGAGGCTGGAGAGAGACAAAATGGATCACTTGGTACTTGCTGTAATATGTAACAGATAGAAATACAACAGATTGAATAGTTTTTCTTTAGGATGTACAGCATTAATAGCAGTGTATCAGTAACTTTGGACTGAGATGCAATGGACATTGCCTACCACACACTATCAAAGTCTGATAGGGCTATGGTATTGATATGCCATGCTCTTTCAGCAGGTACAGTACTTTTCCTCTAGAGTTGAAGTTCTGTATAATAATCTAACTGCTTCATGACCCATTACAAGAGGCTTTCAACCGGCATTTTCAAACGGCATGATTGTGCTTTATCAATGCAGAATTATATTTACCTTTGGTCAATGTCTTGGCACCTTTACTCATCTGCATAAGCTTTGTTAAAGATGGTAATAAGTAGCTCTTTATAGTAAATATGTGCCATGCAGGGCAAAGCAACAGGATAACCTAAATAGTGGCCACGCTACCCTGATACTTACCTTCTCTTTGCTTACTTACCACTTCATTTACTCACCAGAGAAAATAAAAGAACCCCTCTCTTAACTCCTTAGAGTTTTCATACAGTTAAAGTGGAACAAAAGTAAAAAAACAAAAACAAATTGTGAGTCTTTATTGCAGAAGAGACATGCAATGTCACCCTGCATTTAAATACAATTGCCTGCCTGTTCCCAATTCCCTGCAGAATATACACTAAGCTGCACATCTGTGCATTTATCTGTGAAAAATTGACAATTTTTCCTGGGCTCTCACTGGGCCTTGTTTGAACCCATGGCTACCACATGGACAACAATGAACTTACAACTGAGGTGAGCGCCAGTGGGGGTGGTTTAAGGCCGAACTGATTCCCCGCTACAGCCATTGCAACGCTTGGGTTTATTGTGTTGGGAGTATCTGGTTCTTCATCTGTACTACGCATCTTTCCACTCCGTGTATCTAGAACTAATACATGAATTAACGTTTCAAATATCATCATGTACAATTTATCAGCTTAGATAAAAAAACGTATTTGCAGCCAACAAAGTTTTAAATATTTCTGTATTACAACGTGCAATCCTTATGTATGTATATTAGCACATATTTTACATTTTAATTGTTACCGAATTTTAGCATAGGTCAGTGTTCAAGAACGCATATTAGTCCTAGCTGAATCCTTCTGAGGAATGCATATTACACATGTAGAATTCAACTTTATTTTTACAAAACAAGATGCTTTAGTATCATATGCATGTGTGTGTCCACCATACACCTCCTGTACTAAACAGTTTGCAGAGGAACAACAGCTAACATTCAGGAAGCACCAATGCCACAACATTTTCCCCAGTGTGAAAATACTGCTTCTCTCCAGTGCACTCTGCTGGCTGAACAGCTAAAAAACAAGTGCCTTTGCATATACTTGTACTGCAGAGGAAGAGTGGCTGTGTCTCACCAAGTCTGTTCCTGAAAACAACAGTTCCTAATTAAAAACCTAATCAAAGTGGTGACTATTGATTAGGTTTTTAGACACCTTGCAAAACTGCAGACAAGTGGTAGTAGGACTATAAAAATGGAAGACGTTCATACAGTTTGGAGATTCAGAAAGGGTGCCATAGCTTTAGAATTTATTTGGGCTGCCTCCCCCAAATTGTCGGTGCTTGTGGCCAATCCATGTACAATCACAGACAGGTATATAAATCTCTTGGTGCCCAGCACTAAGGTCAGAGAGTCCATACTGGACACTAGGGTTGTCCCGATACCAATACTAGTATCGGTATTGGGACCGATGCCGAGTATTTGCGGGAGTACTTGTACTCCCGCAAATACCTCCGATACCAAAATAAAATACTTCCCCCCCATATTGCAGCCATGTCCTGTCCCTAATACTTGTAGATATGATGCTGCCGCTGCCGCATACCGCCGTTAATCCCACTGCATTATAGCGTAGCGAGCATTACAAGCTTTCGTTTTGAATACTTGTAATGCCCGCGCCGCCATGTATTGACACTCCCCTTCTCGGGATTGGAGGGATCCGTCCAATCCCGAGCAAGGGGGAGTGTCTATGCACGAATCCGCATATAGACACTCCCCCTTGCTCAGGATTGGATGGATCCCTCCAATCCCGAGTAGGGGAGTGTCTATACATGGCGGCGCGGGCATTACAAGTATTCAGAACGAAAACTTGTAATGCGCGCTACGCTATAATGCAGGGGGATTAACGGCGGTATGCGGCAGCGGCGGTGCCATCATATCTACAGGTATGAGGGACAGGACATGGCTGCAATATGGGGGACATACATGGCTGCATATGTGGGGGACATATATGGCTGCAATATGGGGGACATGACATGGCTGCATATGTGGGGGACATGACATGGCTGCATATGTGGGGGACATACATGGCTGCAATATGGGGGACATGACATGGCTCCAATATGGGGGACATACATGGCTGCATATGTGGGGGACATACATGGCTGCATATGTGGGGGACATACATGGTTGCATATGTGGGGGACATACATGGCTGCATATGTGGGGGACATGACATGGCTGCATATGTGGGGGACATGACATGGCTGCATATGTGGGGGACATGACATGGCTGCATATGTGGGGGACATGACATGGCTGCATATGTGGGGGACATGACATGGCTGCATATGTGGGGGACATGACATGGCTGCATATGTGGGGGACATGACATGGCTGCATATGTGGGGGACATGACATGGCTGCATATGTGGGGGACATGACATGGCTGCATATGTGGGGGACATGACATGGCTGCATATGTGGGGGACATGACATGGCTGCATATGTGGGGGACATGACATGGCTGCATATGTGGGGGACATGACATGGCTGCATATGTGGGGGACATGACATGGCTGCAATATGGGGGACATGACATGGCTGCATATGTGGGGGACATACATGGCTGCAATATGTGGGGGACATGACATGGCTGCAATATGTGGGGGACATACATGGCTGCAATATGTGGGGGACATACATGGCTGCAATATGTGGGGGACATGGCTGCATTTGGGGACACATTTAAAAAAAAGTATCGGTATTCGGTATCAGCGAATACTTGAAAAAAAGTATCGGTACTTGTACTCGGTCCTAAAAAAGTGGTATCTGGACAACCCTACTGGACACTCTTTCTTCAGGTGTATTCTCTACCTGGGTATTGTTCTCATCACACTGATGGGTGCATGGCCTATGAGTTTTGGAGTCACTAGTTCCCTGGTAGGTCTACTTTGCTGTTCATTAACAGTGCATAGCAGTAGGTGAACTCATAGCTGCTATTTGGTTCAATGGTAGCTTTTGAATCCACCAGCTGTCAATCACGAGTATGACATACCTAATTGGGAACTAGTCTTTTTCAGTTTCTTATCAGGCTCAGCCCACCCAGTGACTCAAGTCATTTCCCAAAAATGGGCATTGTCATATCTCATAAATTATATCACCAATATCCCCATCCCCTCTGCTTACATTTAGCTTTAAGCCAGGGAATCTCTTAACACTTGAATGGGTCCAGGTATAGAGCTCTAAATGGGTAGCTGTCACACACATAACATCACAGACTTGCCCCACTTTGAGTGCTAGCATATGCCAGCCCAGAGCTGATCTAAATTACTAACAGTTTCCTATTCTGCAAACTGTCAGTAATTCCTTAAGAATCTGTCACTACCAAAGTGACAGGTTCTTCAAGTGGAGGTAGTTTGAATCATCTGAATTTGGCACACGTCAGTAATGTTAGCAAAACTGGTGCAAATGCTTTCCTGAAATAGGTACAGGTAGTTCTAAAGGGAACCACTGCCAAAAACTTGTCTTTATTGATTTATTGAATTCCCCTAAGGCAGAGTTCACACATATGTGGCAGCAATTTCATTGCAGCAGTCTGGGGTAGTTCTGTTCACTGTTCCAGGTGCGATTCGGGTGAAATTTCTTACCTGAAATCACACCTGAACCAAAAACGCACAGCACCCTTTTTTAAAACCACACCGCTGCTGCCCTACACATGTGTAATCCGGCTCCATTGAAAGCCGGTCCCATTCACATGTAATGTGAACCAAGCCTTATGCCGTGTACACACAATCGGATATTCCGACATCAAAGCCGTGGATTTTTTTTTCGATGGTTTGTGTGCTCAAACTTGTCTTGCATACACACAGTCACACAAATGTTGTCGGAAATTCCGAACGTCAAGAATTTCCGTCGGAATTTCCGACAAGAACTTTTGTTCTTGGAAAAATTGAGAACCAGCTCTCAAACATTTGTTGTCGGAAATTCCAACAGCAAATATCCGATGGAGCATACACACGGTCCGATTTCCCGACAACAACCTCACATCGAAAGAGAAAGAAATTCACCGCTCCAGGTGAGCCTTGTAGACAATTAGGGACGGTCAGATTACCAAGGTGCTGGCGATGCACGTAGCAATAGCAACAAAAGGAGGAAGATGGACAGCCGCACTCCGAGAGGACTTAAAAGAAAGTTGTCTTTATTGTCAAACTGGAACATGTACAGTCACCGCAACCACAAAACAGGACAGCCAACGCGTTTCTCACTTAACTAGTGCTTAGCCATGAGCCATTTGTTGCTAACCTCACATCGAACATTTGTTGTCAGAAATTCAGACCGTGTGTAATGCATACATATAGTATATCTGTGACTTCAATTGGGCTATTTAAACATACACAAAAGTAATGCTGCATGTACATCTCAGAGTACTTCAATATAAAAATAAGATCTACTGATTGATTCTTGATCACAAAATAGAGTTCTTTACTTAGTTGTCATATCTCCCTGTGCCACCCTAATCCCCCCTTTTGAGGCACTCAACACACAGAAAATCAGGTTACCTGAAAAATCATGTAGCTGAGGAAGGGCCATCAAAATAGTGCTGACTAGTGGGAGATAGAGGGCAGCAATTTTATTTCTGATCTCAATCCTCTGGCAGCGTGGGTCCAAATCATGTGAACTTAACAGATTGTTGATGGCATTGATCGCTTTCCTTTGCACTTTACCGATTCTGAGAAAAAAGTTATTGTATTTAACAAGTAATCAAAGCATAAAAGCCTGAGCTTTTTTTTTCTGTACATATACCTGAACAAATAACTGAATTTGTTTAATGCTTGTGGTTTGTGATGATCTACTTCCTTTCACTGATAAATTCCTTCGTCTTTGGACTGGACTCAGATTTTGGTTTTTTTTTACGCTCTTATTTATGTTTTCATAAAGCTAGGTGCAGATTTTTGCACCATTCAGATTATGTTTTCCCTATTCACTGTTATATTGTAGGCAGCATGGCACATTGTTGTTGTTGCTTATTACACATTTTGATTTTTATAATTAATTTAGCACTATAATGCATACTTAAACTTCTTTCAATAGTAACTACTTTGTGTGCCATCATGGATTGCCTACCCATGTTTAATCTGCTTCCTGTATGTCAGCTTGAATTCTCGTTGAGTCACACTTCCACAGCTCCCGGGCAAGACTCCCCTGACAATCACCATTTGGAAATATTGTCATATCCATTCTTATCTGATTTGTAAATATTAGCACCCCTCTGGTGGCTTTTGAGGTTGGAATTACTCCAGGTATTATAAGATACCTTAAGGTATGCTATATGCCTGATGTTTTTACCTTACAGATAAAAAACATGCATCTACTCAATGTTGGAAACTATTTATTAATTGGTCGTATATGTTGTGCCTCATTTAAAGTCCCAGGACAAATAAATTGGTTGTATGGACTAATGAAGGGTTGGAGGCACATCACTGGGTGCACCAGGCCACAATCGTTTTTTTTTTTTTCACCCTGCATTAGGTCTTTTGTGGCTTTCCATAAATAAAGGCCTTACAAAAGCTTACTGTAGCACATGCGACATGGTATACATAGAGTAGACATAAATACCCCTCTGCCTCCTGGTCCAGCACAGCTTCCAGTTCTGTGAAGAGGAGTCCAGTTAAAAAATGCTTCTGCTTGTACTCTGATGAAAGCTCAAACATATTTGCAATCCTTTGGTCCTGGAAACTAGAGCAGGAACTGGAGTTCTATAAAATAAATTTTCCTTGCATTATTACATGACCTTTGTATTGCATTTGGATCACTTTTGTTCCATAAAACACATAAAATAGTTTGTATTATGTACAGGACTTAATTATTACATTAAGTGCATGACTTTATTATTGCATTGCAAGAATACAGCCAATTTTTCAGACGCAGTAGAGGATCAATGTTCATCTGATAATTTTGCTTGCACTTGCAAAGCTTACAAATGCCCTCTAGACTCTTAGGCCCTTTTCACACTGGGGCTGGAGGTGCGGTGGCGGTATAGTGGCGCTATTTTTAGAAGAGCTATACCGTCAGAATTGTGGTGGTATTCAGCCTCTAGTGGTGCTGTTTTAACCCCAAAAGGGTTAATACTGCTGGCAATGCACTTCCGCAGAGGCGCATTGCGGCAGTATAGCCATGGTTTCCCATTGCTTTCAATGGGAAGAAGCGGTGGAGAAGCGGTAAACACACCGCTCCAAAGATACTGCTAGCAGGACTTTTGGAGCGGTCCTGCTAGTGCACCACTCCAGTGTGAAAGCCCTTGGGCTTTCACACTGGATAAACAGAATAGCTCCTGCAAACCAACCCTAAACAGCGGCTGCGGTTTCTCCAATGTGAAAGCCTGAGGGCTTCCACACTGGAGCGGTGAGCTAGCAGGACCACTCCAAAAGTCCTGCTAGCCACATCTTTGAAGCGGTGAGAGGAGAGGTGTGTTAACCACTCCTCCACCACTCCTTCCCATTGGAAGCAATGGGAAACTGCGGCTATACTGCCAGCAATGCGCCTCTGCAGAGCCGCATTGCCAGCGCTATTAACCCTTTTTGCCTACGGCTGAATACCGCTGCAATTCCGACGGTATACCTCCACCGCACCTACCGCCCCAGTGTGAAAGGGGCCTAAAGGTGACCTATAGTTTAGTGTAGGTCTTACCCTGAAATTTTGAACACAGGGAAGGAGCACATCCTAGACGACAAGAACAGTTATCTGTAAAATATACAGCACTGACATCTTAAGCCCCATACACACTATCAGTTTTCTCTTCAGGTTTACCAAAAACATCTAATATGAGGTCAAACCTCAAGAGTTTCAATTTTGTATGCAATCAAGCAGGCCCTTGTACTACATGGTTTTGGTAAACCCAAAGAGAAAACCATCAGGAAAACTGAAAGTGTGTATGGGGCTTTACAGGAAACCTGTGAGACCCAGAAAATGTTTGCAAACCAGTTCTGCTGATCTATACATGGCATAATGGCAATCACAAATCTAAAAAACAAAAGATTGTTTCTCAATTATGGGTAGAGGGTGAAAGCCATGTAAAATTTACTTGATTTAATGGCCAGACCTGTACTGGGAGAAGCATGGAGAGTTTTGCTGACCTCCTAAAAAAATGCTAGTTGTCTGGCTGGCCCTTGTTTTAGTTTTCTTTTTCTAAAATCACTGGACGTGCAATTATCAAAATAAGAGGGGAATTAGAACTCCTAATCTACATACTTTTTCTACATCAGAGATAGGGAAAATAATGAAACTGCTGGAACATCAAGTCAACCAGGCAACTAGTATTTTCTTTAGGAAAGGTCAACAATAATTGCATTACCATTAAATCCTGTGGAACTCCTCACACCAGTCATTTTTGGGTCAGTTGGATCTTTAAATATCCTGCATACTGCATTTTTGGGGATGTAACCCCCCCCCCCCCTGGAATGAATGGAAATTGCATCACAAATGCATCAAAAATGCATCTGCATTTGCGTTTTTCCAGTCACATCTTTTTCACAGGTGCAGAATTCACCAGAAACTTTACAAAACCACAGCAAAGACGCATATGCATTTTTACCATATTTGTGCAGTGCTAAAGCTTTCTGAGAAGTGACAAGATCAGCAGTTTTAGTGCAGTGTTAACCATTATCCAGAATGATAAATACTTCAGACCTGTTTTTGACCTAGAAAAGGTTCATGGTTAGATCTCTGTGAATCCCCCCATCAAAGTTCAGCTAGTTATAAAAATAATTTAGTGTTTTTTTTGTAAGCTTGTGTACCTCAGAAGAAATAGAAGGACAAGGAGAAGCTGGTGTGGATGATGATGTGACAAAGAAAAGGTTCAGGTTGAGATAATGCTCATGGCTGCAGAGAATCCGTAGGAATTCAAGTCGCATAGAACTTAGGGTTGGGAAAGAATTTAGCTTGGCTGTCAACTGGTAAAATGGAAATAAATAAATCATTAATAGAAAGATCCTTGTCAGAAATGTACAAACAGACCATGTCATAACAATGTCATGTTTTTTTACTTTTATAAATGTTATAAAGGAAATTAATATATCTTGACAACGTTTGCAAACAATCATGTTAACCTTAAAAACATTACTCACATATAATCATTATCTATCAGTTTCTAAATATATATGGAAATTACAAGTAAACTGTAATCTTTTTTTAGTTTTGGATAGACTGGAGAAATAGTTTGAATATTTGCCCTTTTGCCCTATTAGACAGGAAGTGCCAAGCATTAAAAATCCCCAACCTACAACTTGCTGTTTTGTAAGAACAGGACAGTTTACATCTCTACATAGAACTTGTTAACATTTGTATCTGTTTCCCCACATGGCTACCCTACCACTCTCCAGATTCCACAGATGGTTTTGAAAGGTGAAAACAAAATGGGTCCCTATAAAAACTGTAAAAAGGCATATTTTTTGGAAATAACCTTGATATTATGTCATGCTGCTAAGTTAGATGTAAATATAATTTAGCTTATTTGCTTACCAGTAAATGTAAAAATGGATATTACATTTTTACATAAACTATATATTAATATTATATATATATATATATATAAAAAAACAACTACAGTGAGAGAAAACATATTTGATCCTCTGCTGATTTTTGTACATTTGCCCACTGACAAAGAAATGATCAGTCTATAATTTTAATGGTAGGTTTATTTTAACAGTCAGAGTGAATAACACTTTATATAAAAAAAAATATCTAGAAAAACGCATTTCAAAAAAGTTATAAATTGATTTGCATTTTAATGAGTGAAGTAAGTATTTGATCCCCTATCAATCAGCTAGATTTCTGACAGGTAACGAGCTGAGATTAGGAGCGCTCTCTTAACTGGTTGCAGACCGCCGCATGTACATTTACGTCAGCAGAATGGCACAGGCAGGCACATCAACGTATATATACGTGCCTGCCTTGCCGTGGGTCCGATCGGGACCCCCCCCCCGGTACATGCGATGGTCCGTTTTGCTTGCCGAGCAATCCGGGATGAGGGGGCGGCTATTTGTTTTTGTCCGCCCCCTCCGGATCGCTCCCAGCCAATGTGCGCGCTCCCCCGCCCTGTCACTTCCTCCTCCTGTGTAAACACAGGAAGGGGGAAGTGATGTGATCTCTCCACTGCGTTTTTTTCAACCACCGCTGAGGAGAGATCACATCTCACAGTAAGTGTACACAACACTACACTGACACACTTTACACATAGGCACATTAACCCCTGCGATCATAACCCCCACCCCCTCCCCCCTGTCACAGTGTCACTGAATGCAGTGATTATATGTATGATCACTGCAGTTAGTGTCAGTGTGACAGTCAGTTAGTGTTAGGTCCAGGGTAGCCCCGTACCCCCCCCATATAAAGTTTTAACCCCTTGATCACCACCCTAGTTAACCCTTTCACTCCCTATTGCCAGCGTCACTAAGCGATCATTTTTCTGATCGCGGTATTAGTGTCGCTGTACCCGCTAGGTAGCTATTTTTTTTTTTATTGCAATTTTTTTTTACTAAAGACATGTGGCTAAATAAATTTTGGCCTAAATGTCTGACTAAAATTTAGTTTATTTGATTTTTCTTATAACAAAAAGTAAAAAATATTGTTTTTTTTTTCAAAAATGTCGCTCTATTTTTGTATATAGCGCAAAAAATAAAAATCGCAGAGGCGATCAAATACCACCAAAAGAAAGCTCTATTTGTGGGAAGAAAGGACGCAAATTTTGTTTGGGATTCACGTCGCGCGACCACGCAATTGTCTGTTAAATCGACGCAGTGCCGCATCGCAAAAAGGGGCCTGGTCATTTACCTGCATTTTGGTCCGGGTCTTAAGTGGTTATAGGGAGCGCTCCCAATCTCAAGTCACCAAGAAAACCATTGTAAACACACTACGTCATAAAGTACTGAAATAATGCAGCACCCGCAAGGTCCCCCTGCTCAAGAAATCACATGTACAGGCCCATCTGAATTTTGCTAATGAACATATGAATGATTCAGAGGAGAATTGGGTGAAAAGTGTTGTGGTCATATGAGACCAAAATCAAGCTCTTTGGCATCAACTAAACTCCCCGTGTTTGGAGGAGGAGGAATGCTGCGTATGGCCTCAAGAACGCCATCCCCACTGTCAAACATGGAGGTGGAAACATTATGCCGGACAACTTCAATGCATCAAAGGGACGATGGACGGGACCATGCAATATCAAGTCTTGGGTAAGAACCTCATTTCCTAAGCCAGGGCATTGAAAATGGGTCGTGGATGGGTCTTCCAGCATGACAATGACCGAAAACATACAGCCAAGGCAACAAAGGAGTAGTTTAAGAAGAAGCACATTAAGGTCCTGGAGTGGCCTAGCCAATCTTCAGACCCTAATCCCATAGAAAATATGTGAAGGGAGCTGTGAAGGTTCAAATTACCAAACGTCAGCCTCAAAACCTTTTTGCCACCAAGTACTAAGTCATGTTTTGCAATTCATCTTACTACCACCAGTGACGATGAAATCCTCTAACTCCACAGTCGCGGTCACGAGGGGGGACACTTCCAGACGGACGGGAGGTCCCATCCCCGCACCCCATTATGTCCTCTCTCTCTCTATTACGGTCCCCCCTCAACCTACCCTGCCTATTATGCTGGGCCCCAGGATTAACAGTCGATACACCGCTTTATGCTGTTCGCATGCCTTACTGATGAAGACTGTTGCTATATATGCACGTTATGTAGATTTTGCCATGTGGATGCTGTTGCATACATTTTGAATACTGTTACCCTGTACATGTACCTCCCATTGTGATGTGCTCTATGCTCTATTGTATTGTATTTGATTCTCTTATACTCAATAAAATTGTTTGAACAAAAAAATAAAAAATGTTTTGCAAAAGGGGTCAAATACTTCTTTCACTCATTAAAATACAAATCAATTTTAAACTTTTTTTAAATGCATTTTTCTGGATTTAGTTGTTGTTCTGTCCCTCACTGTTGTGCCAAACCTACCATTAAAATTATAGACTGATCATTTCTTTGTCAGTGGGCAAATGTACAAAATCAGCAGAGAATCAAATACTTTTTTCTCTCACTGTAAGCGCGACCAGGGGCGGACTGACAACTCATGGGGCCCCCGGGCAATAGAAGATTATGGGGCCCCCGGGCTTACAGATGGCCACCAAGCCAGGTGGAAGTACAGAGGCGGGGCAGCTAAAATCTCTGGATTTTCACATCAAAAGCATGTAGGTGTTGGACATATCAGGGACAGATGTAAAAAAAACACAGATTTTTACATACTGTCCCTGGTTTTAATGAGCTTGTAAACCCTTATGGGGCCCCCTAGTGGCATGGGGCCCTCGGGCAGTGCCTGAGTTCCTCAATGGTCAGTCCGCCCCTGAGCACGACTCTACCTTTCTGTCAAATTTAATGTTTAAAGTGGTTCTAAAGCATTTCCTGCATTAGGGTCAAAAACCTTTCAATACCTATTTGCCCCCCCCCCCACCCCCAATACTTACCTGAATCTTGTATCAATCCTCACTGTGCACGTCTGCAGCAGAGCTTCTCTCTTTTCCTTCATTCACAGGGAAGATTGATAGCAGTGGGAGTCAATGGCTTCTGCTGCTGTCAATCAAATCCAGTGAGCAGGAAGTGGGAGACCACACTATGTGTGTCTATGCATGCACACAGCCTGGCTCAAGAGTGAACTTCAATATCTATGGTGGCATACACAGAAGAGGAGTAGAGAGCGCTGGCATGGGGCCCCAGAAGAGGTGGTTTGGGGCTGCTCTGTGCACACAGCAGGTAAGTACAGTATAGACCTCTTTTTCATTCTAGGTAAAACAAAGCAGGTTTTAGAACCACTTTAAGAAAAGACAATAAAATAATATAAACCACAGTCAGCATTTACTGATGTTTTGGTACAATGGGAAATGTTCATAATGAACATGTTATTGGAATAGGGCTAAAAATACAGCTGTGTTTTTGGAATGCACTTTAATTTTAAGCAAAGATGTATAAGGTTGGCAAACCCAATACTTAGTGACATCAAGACAATCAAAACATTTCTCACTGGCCAAAGAGAACACTTCAGCTGCCAGTACAGGTTAGGGGATGTAGTAGCTAATAAATATTATGTACAAAGATCATCATATTACTTGAGCATCAAATTCCTTATAATTAATTTGTCAAACAGGTGGAAAAGAATGTTACTGGAATGCAACATTTGATGATTAGTCATGATGGGACAAAAGCCTTTCGTTGCACATTTTTTTTAAATAAATGACACACTAATAAAAGGGAAAAAACATATCTTGTGCATAAAATTGATGAGATGTAAGTTACTTGTCATTGTAGCAAACCCTGTAATTTTTGAACTATCAATCCTTTGGAATTCTATTGATTTTAATGGGGTGGGTTATAATAATAATAAAAAAAAAATTAAAATCAAAACTTTGTTTAAAATGATCAAGTGATGAAAGCTCTTCTGTAATAAGTCAGGCAAAACTATGTTTGGGTTGCAACCACCTGTTTGACAGAGTTAACTTTACCTGCAGTCACTGAAAATATCAGCACGTAGGCAAACTGCAACAACTAGTCTTTATTATAGGCTTTGTGACAGGCTAGCAAGTCAAAAACAGACTACAAAGGAGACTTCTCCTGGTCCAATAAATAACTCTGGAACAAGGGAACCACATTTCTGAAAACTACTCCGACAACTGCACAAAATTACTTTAATGAGAATGAAGAATGAGCCAGCTACACACACTTCACATTCCACTGTTTGTGTGTGCCTAAATGTGTAATTATCTACTACCTTTTGCCAACAACTTTTATAGACTTCTGTACCTGATTGCAGTAATGTTTCACGAGATTAAAAACAAAACCTCGATCCATCAAGGAAAGTAAATCATACAAGAAAAATGCCAGACTTATGTTCATTTTCTCTGCTTGTTCGACTTCCTGCAATAAGAAAAAATAAATAAAAATAAGGCCACTGGTAAGGACAATCGATCCGACTTACTGTAGCTATAATTGCATGCATTATTGGCCATATTGATTGCCATTTCCATCCATGAGACTAATAATTTATGGTCTCAATGGCTCTCACTGCTGAAATAACAGTTGTTGCACCAAATAACGATCACTATTGCCACAGGAGCACTTTTTTTCAGTTTATACAATAATACTGCAGATCTTTTTTTAGAGAACATTGCTAAATACGATTTAGTAGACAAATATTCCTACCTTGGTGTGCCCACGCAAAGCAAAAAAATTTAACTACCAAGATTTACTAAAACTAGAGAGTGCAAAATCTGGTGTAGCTCTGCATAGAAACCAATCAGCTTCCAGGTTTTTATTGCCAAAACCTAATTGAACAAACTGAAGTTATAAAGTATAAGCACGTACAACTGCACAAGATTTTGAGTGCTACCGTTTTAGTAAATCTCCTCCATAGTGTAGCCTCCTAAAGTTATTTTTGGGCTCGGGTTTATACAAGTAACTTACTTGGCACTTACCTTCTGTGGTTTGTTAAGAAGTGCTCCTATTTCGGAAGTGACTACATTCACTATAGTGCTTATGTCATCTTTAAAACGATTTGAGAAACGGTTCCTTCTGGGTACTTCCTGCTTGTCCACATTGTGAATGTATTGAGCCATGCTCTTCACCTAAAACCCAAACAAAAAAATGGATTTAACTTTTACGTTTGAGTTCTCTTCACCTAAAACTAAAGTAAAGAGGGATTTAACTTTTAGCTTTGAGTTCTCCATTACAGAAGTCTATCATGAAATATTTAATAAAACAAAATAAAGTTACTATTTATCATTTAAATTCTTTCTTTAACATTACATTTGTCTCACATAAAACTAAATAAATGCCAGCTCACAGAAGCAGCATTGTATTAATATAATTTAATACTATTTCACATTTATTTATTCCCAATTTTTATTACAAGTAGTTTTATAGCACTGTCACTTTATGTAACACTTAATGTATATATTGTACATGGATGTCAGCCCCTGCCCTCAGGGAGCTCACAATTTATGAAACTTAAAGAGGAAGTAAACCCTCTTAAAAAAATCCTGAAAGAAAAAACTACTAGCATACTAGCTCATTATGAATTACTTACCCGAGATCGAAGCCACTGAATCGGTCCTCGATCATCTCCTCCACCGCCGACATCTCTCCCGGAGTGACTTCGGGGTATTGCTGCTCCGGCGCTGTGACTGGCCGGAGCAGCGATGATGTCAGTCCCGCATATGCACGGGAGCCAACAGTGATGGCAAGATCTTCTTCACTAGCGATGCGCTCAGTGCGCCTGTGCCGTTGTCTACGGCACGCATGCGCCGTAGACATCGGTGCAGGCTTTTCTACTGCATTTGATTAATTTTATAAGCTTTGGTTGATGGAACATGTTAGTTTTTTTTCACGACAAAAAAAGAAAACTCAAGTATTAAGGGATATTACTGTATGCATATATGAGGTTGGCATTGTACATTATGTTTATTGAGATTATGGTAATAAATGGCAACAAGCCAACTTTGTACTGATGAATTATATACTGTATAGGTATGCATTACCTGTGTGTGTGGTCTATATAATTATACACACACACACATATATATATATATATATATATATATATATATATATATATATATATACACACACACACACACACACATATACATATACACACACACACACACACACACACATATATATTGTAATAGTGAGAGAGTCCCTGTGCCTATGGAAATGGAGCAAAAATGGACAGAGTCTACATGTCGGCAGACTGCAGAGCTACACAGTGTAGAGTCGAAAAGGAGAGGACTGCTCTGGCAGCTTTTTCCAGATCTTGCTATGTTCGGATGGGGCTCTGTAGTTTGGAGAACCCAGAGAGACTTTGGTGGGATGGGATCTCCAACCCTGTGTCCAGGTCTTATGGATTGCCGTCAGGTTGTGTGCCCATGTGCACACAGACCATATAACGAGGGGAAAGTGAGAGCAGAGTGTGGAGGATGGTGGAGACTGAGCTGCTTGCTACTGCTGTGTGAAGACAGACCTGTGTCTGGAAAGCGGTCTGCCCTGTGGGAGACTGCAGCCCATGTAAAGGGGATTCTTTGCCCAGGGACTGGGAAAGGCTGGCCAGCCTTGAGAGTCGGGGAGACTGAGGAAACCAGTGAGTCCAGGGGGCTGGAAATAATTGCTAAATCTGTCAAGAGCAAGCAGAGGAACTGCTGACAAGAAAGCCAGGTGGCTCGGTATGTTTTTCTTATTTTTGGAGTGCTAAATGAAGTTAAACCCCGGTGTGGGAATCCTGAATGGACCCTTTTTCTTTCCGTTTAATAAACGTGGGCTACCAGGCCGTTAACCAACGCCTGTCTGATGTGGACTCACTGCACAAAAAACGCATTTATCACTTGAGCTAAACACCCCAATATCACAATATTTTTGTGTTTTGTTGCCTCACAACCTGGAATTAACAGGGATTGCTTGAGGATTTGCATCATTTAAATTTACAGAGCATGCCCACAACTTTGAAGTTTATTTTTCTATTGTAAAGCAAACAACAAATAAGACAAAATAACAGAAAAAATCAATGTGCATAACTATTCAACCCCCTAAAGTCAGTACTTTGTAGAGCAAACCTTTTGTGGCTATCACAGCTCCAAGTCACTTTGGATAGGTCTCTATAAGCTTGCCACATCTTACCACTGGGATTTTTGCCCATTCCTCCTTGGAAAACTGCTCCAGCTCCTTCAAGTTGGATTATTTGGGCTTGTGAACAGCAATCTTTAAGTCTGACCACAGATTTCCTATTGGATTGAGGTCTGGGCTTTGACTAGGCCATTGCAACACATTTAAATGGTTCCCCTAAACCACTCAAGTATTGCTTTAGCAGTGTGTTTGGAGTCATTGTTCTGCTGAAAGGTGAACCTCCGTCCTAGCCTTAAATCACACACAGAGTGCTACAGGTTTTGCTTAAGAATATCCCTGTATTTAGCACCATCCATCTTTGCCTCAACTCTGACCAGTTTCCCAGTCCTGACTGCTTAAAAACATCTCCACAGCATGATGCGGCCGCCACCATGTTTCTTTGGGTGATGTGATGTGTTGGGTTTGTGCCAGACATAGCATTTTCTTTGATGGGCAAAAAGTAAAATTTTAGTCTCATCAGACCAGAGCTCCTTCCTTCATACATTTTGTGAGTCCTCCACATGCCTTTTTGCTAACTCAAAACGTGCCATTTTGTTTTTTGCTAAAAGTAATGACTTTCTTCTGGCCACTCTGCCATAAAGCCCAACTCTTTGGAGCGTACGGCTTATTGTCGTCCTTTGTACAGACACTCCAGTTTCTGCTGTGGAACTCTGTAGCTCCTCCAGAGTTACCTTAGTTCTCTGTGCTGCCTCTCTGATTAATGCCCTCCTTGCCCGGTCTGTGAGTTTTGGTGTGCGGCCATCTCTTGGCAGGTTTGTTTTTGTGCCATGTTTTTTTTCCCATTTGGTTATGATAGATTTGATGGTGCTCCTAGGGATCATCAAAGATTTGGATATTTTTTTTATAACCTAACCCTGACTTGTATTTCTCAACAACATTGTCCCTTACTTGGTCTTCATGGCAGTGTTTGGTTAGTGGTGCCTCTTGCTTAGGTGTTGCAGCCTCTGAGGCCTTTCAAAAAGGTGTGTATATGTAATGACAGATCATGTGACACTTAGATTGCACACAGGTGGACATCATTTCACTAATTATGTGACTTCTGAAGGTGATTGGTTGCACCAGAGCTTTTTATGGGCTTCATAACAAAGGGGACGAATACATACGAACATGCCAATTATCAGCTTTTTATTTCTGAAAAAAAGTTTTATGTATGTATTGTTCTAATTTTACTTCACCAACTTAGACTATTGTATTCTGATCCATCACATATAATTCAGATTAAAAACCATTGAACTAAAGGCTGTAATGTAACAAAATAGAAAAAAGCCAAGGGGAGGGGTGAATACTTGTGTAAGGCACTGTGTGTATATAAATATATATATATATATATATATATATATATATATATATATATATATATATATATATATATATATATATATATATATATATATACATACACACACACACACACACACAATTGTTGTCCTCTATCCTATTATTTAAGACATAGCAACATTGAGCGGTACAGATACAAATTAATTGTTACAATATTTCAAATGTCGGGGGTTTTCTGAGTAGGATGCTTTTATTAGACATTTTATATTATGTTGAACTTCTACTATATATGGCAATCTGTTGTGTTGAAAATGATTGGTGGTATGCTATTTGGATCCCCTTTTTATATTTATTCTTGGTGTTTTGATACATTTCACCTGCGTTGTGACCCCTTCCATACGGGGGGATCCGCTTGGAGCGGTCCGCCAGCTCAGCGGGAGATCTCTCCACTGATCTCCACTGAGCCGGCAGATGACAGGTCCCTCTCTGCTCACTGAGCGGGGAGGGGCTTGTCAAGACCTGACCTGCCGAAAAAACTGACAGGCGGACCTGAACGGTCCGGCAGTGTGAAAGTGGCCTCATCCTTGATGTTATTTGTATCATTTTTTGGAAAAAAAAACTTTCAATAAATATTTTGAAACAGAATAGCTTAAGGTGACAATATGGAACTTACCAAGAGCTCAAAGAAGAACCATGCGTACTTGAAGACATTTTCCCTCACCATGTTAGTGCTAACTACCATCTGCAGAGCCAGTTCCTCATGAAAGTGCTTTTACAAAATATAAAAAAAAAATGATTCAATCAAAAATGCATTTATATAAACGTATACTGAAAAATTAAGACTATTACTGTCTTATTCAAAATAGCACAGCAACAATGAGGTATATGTGTTGTATTGTGTAGTGCATGATTTTGGCCAAAATGAGAATCACAATTTTTTTGTTTAGAATAAAGAACACAATTCTCGGGGGTAACATCTACTAAAATGTACTAGAACTAGACAGTGCAAAATCGGATTTATTTGATTTATATATGTAGTATTGTATAGTGTACAATTCTGGCCAAAATGAGAATCGTTATTTTTTTGCTTAGAATAAAGATCACAATTCATCATCTTTCTCATCGAGATTAAGAGACTAATGCCGTATACACACCATCACTTTATGTGATGAAAAAAAACGACGTTTTTAAAAACATCAATTTAAATGACCGTGTGTGGGGAAAAAACATTGTTTTATGTCTTGTGAAAAACGACAAAAAAAAAATTGAAGCATGCTTACATTTTTTGTGTCATTTTTCAAAGTGTCGTTTTTTGTTTCACAAAAAATCACCGTGTGTAGCAAAAAACGATGTTTAAAACAACGTTTTTCAACCCGCGCATGCCCAGAAGCTAGTAATGATCATTATACAGTAGTCCACGGAAAAGAGTGGTGAACGTAACCTCGCTTTGCTAGAGCATTGTGAAAAAACGATGGTGTGTAGGCAACGTCGTTTTTGAAAATTGAAGTTTCAAAAACATCGTTTTTTTACTTCACAAAAAAATTGTTTTTTTTTTCATCACATAAAGTGATGGTGTGTACGCGGCATAAGTTTTCCTCTTTGGGGTTTTCAAATTCAACTGCATAAGCCTGGGTGTTAGGCCGCATACACACGTCCGAGAACCTCGTCGGGCTAAACTCATCGTTCCGCAAGTCGAGGTTCCCGATGAGCGAAAAGGTCGTCGAGCCAAATTTCCTCATTGAACAACGAGGAAATAGAGAACATGCTCTCTATTTTGGCTCGACGAGCTTCCTGGCGGTTTGCTCGTCGAAAGTGTACACACGACCGGTTTTCTCGGCAGAATACGTCTCCCAGCGAGCTTCTCGCTGGATTCTGCCGAGAAACTCGGTCGTGTGTACGAGGCCTTATTTTCAAGTTCATCAACCCACAGTTCAAGATTTGCAGTGCATTGGCCCAGTTCTCATTTCCTTAGTCAGACTGTTAGTTATTTTACCAATTGAAAATAAGACTCCTGCTGTCATGGATCAATAAAAGGGATTTTTTAATACAGCTTACCTGTAAAATCCTTTTCTTGAAGTACATCACAGGACACAGAGCAGCAAGCCATTACTATGCGGGTTATATGGTCTACCTTTCGGTGATGGACACTGGCACACCCAGACAGGAAGTCCCCTCCCTATATAACCTCCTCCCCCTTCGGGAGTACCTCAGTTTTGTAGCAAGCAGTAAGACATCTGATAAATTCCCCCAAAAGAGGGGTGGGTGCTCTGTGTCCCGTGATGTACTTCAAGAGAAGGATTTTACAGGTAAGCTGTATTAAAAAATCCCTTTTCCTTTATTATACATCACGGGACACAGAGCAGCAAGCCATTACTATGCGGGATGCCTGAAAGCAATGCCAAATGAGGGGAGGGAGACATAAAAGTACAATTAAGCTAAAGGGGTGCCAACTCTGGACGTGAGGATCCTAAACTGCTGACTGCAGTACCGCCCACCCGAAGGCAGCCTCGGCGTTCCTTTTAATGTCCAGCTGGTAAAATTTTGTGAAGGTATGGACAGACGACCACGTCGCTGCCCTACAAATCTGAGCCATGGAGATCTGGTGATGTGCCGCCCAAGAGGTACCCATGGCTCTCGTAGAATGTGCCTTTATTGATAAAGGAGGAGGTACCCCCTTCAATCCATAGGCCTGAATGATCAATTGCCTGATCCACCTTGCAATAGTTGCTTTAGCCGCTGCCTGACCCTTCTTGGGTCCGTCTGGTAAGACAAAAAGAAAGTCGGTCTTCCGAATTCCTTCTGTGGCCTCCAGATAATATCTCATGGCCCGGACAACATCTAGGGTATGCAGCAACCTCTCTCTTGCTGACGAGGGTTTAGGAAACAACGCCGGTAGAATCAGGTCTTGATTCAAATGAAAATCCGATATAACTTTAGGAAGAAAGGAGGGATGTGGGCGTAACACGACCCTGTCCTTATGAAATATAAGATAAGGTTCCCTGCATGACAGGGCAGCCAGCTCCGACACCCTCCTAGCCGAGGTCATAGCCACCAGGAACACTAGTTTCCTGGTCAGGAGTAGCAATGGAACCTCAGCCAACGGCTCAAATAGGTGTTTTTGCAGGGCCGAAAGGATTAAGGTAAAATCCCACGGGCAAAGGGGGGATCTGACCGGAGGATTTATCCGCAATGCCACCTGTAGAAAGGTTTTGACAAGTGAATGATTAGCTAGAGGTCTCTGAAACAGGACCGACAAGGCCGAGACCTGCCCCTTGATCGTACTCACAGCTAGGTTCATGTCTATTCCGAGCTGGAGGAACTCCAGGATCCTGCCAATAAAGTACTTACGGGGATGCCATCCCCTTTTCCCGCACCAGGCGACGTATGTTCTCCATACTCTGTAATATATGGCCCTGGATGCAGGTTTTCTAGCCTTAATTAAGGTAGAGATCACCTGGCTGGAAAGGCCCCTGTCCCTAAGGACTAGGGACTCAGCCGCCAGGCCGTCAAACTTAAGACGATGTAAGGCAGGGTGGCGGACCGGACCTTGAGACAGCAGATCTGGTCGAAGCGGGAGAGGCCAGGGTTTTCCCACCGACATCTTTAGGATTAGGGAGAACCAAGACCTCCGTGGCCAGGCAGGGGCCACGAGAATCATAGGTTTGCGCTCCGCCTGAATTCTGCGGAGAAGACGGGGCAACATCTGTAACGGAGGGAAGGCATACGGGAGGGAGAACTGGTGCCAAGGGCACACTAATGCGTCGGTTTCGCAGGCTAATGAGTCCCTTGTCCGGGACACGAACCGGTTCACCTTCCTCTTGAGCCCTGAGGCCATGAGGTCCACATCCGGCGATCCTAACCTCCGGCAAATCTCTTGAAAAACCTCGGGATGGAGAGACCACTCCCCTGGCAACACCTGCTGGCGACTAAAAAAGTCGGCTTCCGTGTTGTCCACCCTGGGAATAAATACTGCCGAGATGCACGGGACCTGTGCCTCTGCCCAGTAGAATATCTGGTCCACCTCTGCTTGAGCCGCACAGCTCTTCGTGCCCCCCTGGTGATTTATATACGCCACTGCCGTGACGTTGTCCGACTGTATTCTCACCGGAGACCCTCGTAATTTGGCGGTCCAGGCCGCCAGGGCCAAACATGCCGCTCTGATCTCCAGCACATTGATAGGCAGGCTTTTTTCTGTAGCCGACCATTTGCCCTGTAGGGCGCAGCCCTCTAGGATCGACTCCCAACCCCAACGGCTGGCATCTGTGGCGACTATCCTCCAGGATATAGGACTGAAGGATCTTCCTTTCAGCAGGTTCTGCGGCCTCAACCACCAGCAGAGGCTCTGACGCGCCCGGGGGGTAAGACCAAGGGAAGATCCAATCCCTGAGGTCTTCTGTCCCAAGCCAACAGAATGGCCTCCTGCAGTCTTCTCGAGTGGAACTGTGCGTAAGGCACGGCCTCGAAAGTGGCCACCAACCTGCCCAAAAGGCGCATGCACAGACGAACAGTCGGTTTCTTTTTGCTTAGGAAAGCCAGGACAGCTTCTCCTATGGATACGATCTTGCCCTGAGGCAGGAACACCTTCTGGCACTCTGTATCGAAGAGCATGCCGAGGTACTCTAAACGTCTCGTAGGCTCTAAGGGTGATTTGTCCCGATTTAGGACCCAGCCCAGAGACTCTAGGTATCGAACGGTTAGGCCTACTGCCTGACCTAAACACGCCGGCGAGCGATCTATTATCAATAGATCGTCCAGATAGGCCAACACTGTCACCCCTTGGGTCCTGAGATTGGCCAACACAGGAGCCAGAATCTTTGTGAAGACTCGGGGGGCCGTGGCTAGACCAAATGGGAGTTCCACAAACTGGTAGTGTAGATGTCCTACCGCAAAAAGCAGGAACCTGTAATGTCCTGGAAATATAGGTACATGAAGGTATGCGTCTTTTATGTCTATCGACGCTAAGTAATCGCCCTTCTGCAAGACGGTGGCCACCGACCGGACGGATTCCATTCGAAACGACTGGATCCTTAAGTATCGGTTTACTCGCTTTAGGTCCAAAATGGGCCTGACATTGCCGTCCGGCTTTGGAATAATGAAGAGGTTGGAGTAAAACCCCTGCCCGCGTTCTCGGGCTGGCACCTCTACAATTACCTTCTGCACCAAAAGATGGTTCAAGGCCGCCACCAGAGATTTTCTTTTCTCTGGGTTGCACGGTAACCTTGACCCTTGAAAATGAGGGGGGGGGATCTCCTGGAATTCTAGCTTGTAGCCCAACGCCACCGAGGAGAGAACCCACCTGTCGGGGACCTTGGCTTCCCAGACCTTTGAGAAGTGCCGCAGTCTTCCCCCCACCCGCAGGAGTGGGGGCGCCCCCTCATAAGGCCGACTTGGGGACCGCCTTGGTTGGTTTGCGGAACCACGGCTTCCGGTTACCGGCTGGCTGCCCCTGGGTTTTATTACCCATGCCCGGCCGCCCAGGAGGCCGTCGATACTGTCTAGCAGCAGACGAACCCGGGACGGGTGAGGCCGGGCGCTTAAAGGTAGGGCCCCTAGCCCTCTTCTTTACTGGTAAAAGCGTACTCTTACCACTGGAAATTGACTGGATATAGGCCTCCAGCTCCTTCCCGAACAATTTTTCCCCATGAAAGGGGAAACTTGCTAGGAGTTTCTTACACGGGTCTCTGCTGACCAATTTTTCAACCACAAGAGCCTTCGCATGTGGACCAGAAACAGTGACAGACGGGAGGCCTGCTGAATGGAGTCCTTTATGGCATCAACCGCGAAGCATAAGGCTCTTGGGAGATCAGCTAACCCCTGTGCTTGTTCAGGCGGGATCTCTCTTAAAACCTGCTTAGTTTGGTCCTTGAGGGCCTGGCAAAAGCCAATCGCTGCCACGGCGGGCTGAATTACAGCACCAGCCGTGGAAAAGGAGGCCTTTAGAAGTGTCTCTAGACGCTTATCAACTGGATCCTTAAAGGTCTGAATATTCTCGACCGGGCAGGTTAAGGTCTTGTTTACACATGCAATGGCTGCATCCACGGTAGGGACCGACCACTTTCTGGCAAACGCCTCCTCCATGGGATAGAGAACTGAAAATCTCTTCGGAGGGACGAAGATCCTATCAGGCCTGACCCAGTCCTGAAAAAGTAGGTCCTCCAGCAAGGGGTGGACTGGAAAAACTGCGTTACCAGACGGGGCCTTCAAGGACCTCAAGGAGGATACTGTAGGGACCTGAGGTTCTGGTAGAGGCATCTTAAAGGCTGCCCGGACCATATCAGTCAAGGACTGTACCCATAAATTTTCCGCCTAAGAGGCTGAAAAAGGCTCCTCTACTGTGGAGTCCTCGGACTCAGCGCCCTCTAGGTTATCCTCTGCTGGATCCCCAGGGAGATCCAACTCTTCAGGGGAAAGGCACTCTGCATCCGACACCCTGAGTCTAGGTGAAGGGGATCTGGCCCGTTTCCTGCCTGATAGAGAGTTTGCGATTAAAGTAGTTGATCTGCGCTCCAATCCTGTTAGGGAGGACGCTAACATCTCCTCTGTTATGAAAACAGGGGTTGGTTGGTTAGGGCCTGCCACAGCACCTAACAACCCCGATGGCTCACTGAGGGCAGCGACTTCGAGTCTATCAGGAGAAGATGGTACCGCCGAGGCCAGACCCAGATCCTCAGAGCCCGAAGGGGAACCCTTTTGCTTTTTCGCTGCTTTTGCATTTTTAGGAGTTCCCGCGCCCTTGGGACCCATAGTACAAATCTGAGGCACTCCGCAACAACAACTAACTGTAGTAGCCAGGAGTGAAAAAAGGAAGTCCCCTTTTTTTTTTTTTTTTTTTTTAGGGGGGTTTAGAAATTAATACTAGGGGAACCCAGAGTATCCTAAACCCCTGGGGGTGTCGCAGACTGAGGACACGGACACCCCTTTCTTACTGGATTAGTACAGAGCTGTACCCAGATTACCGCCGGGGAAACTTTAAATAAGGCAAAAGATGACAATTTTTGAGCACTAAGCTCTAGACTTGCAGTTTCCCAAAACCGCCACCGGGTGCCACTGTGGAGCTGGAACAGAGCTATCTTCTGCCACTGGCTTCTGCTGCTCTGTGATCGCCCAACTGCCTGATCAGCAGTCCAGGTTTAAATGAATGTTCCTGGCTGTGACGTCAGGCGGCACGGGAACGGCCGACGCTGCCTCACCCCCGCCCCCCCGCACGGCACAGTGCACATATAGGCGCGCGCGCACACACACGAGGGACCAGGAAGGAGAGGAGGACGCCGCGGCGCAGCACACGTGGAGCTGCCACCTCTGCCAGCTCCACAGCACCCAGTAAGGTACCAACACCTGCCCTGGCCAGATTATAGGCAACACACAGGGGGATTGCAACCCAGCGGTGGCAGCAATAACTAACCAGACAGGGGGGATGAAGTGACCTGGGTAAATAAATGAGCCATCCTGTCCAGAGGACATAGTGGAAACAAGCTGCCGATGCCAAGCATACTATAGGCTAGACCCAGGAGCCCCCCCCGGAGGAGAACACCCTGTCATTGGACCAAGTCCCGCAGGTTTCTCCACTTACTTGTCCACGCAGCAGGGTAAAGCTGACCCAATCTTCCCCCATCTCCGTGGGTATTGTGATACACCTTCAGGGACCGGGGTCCTAAAAAGAAACACCACACCCCTGGACCTATACAGCACTCTGGCAGCAGAAACCTTTGGACCTATGAGGGTACAAGGCTCTGGAACCCAGGGTCCAGCCCTCCAAGGAGAGGCATTATAGGCAGTACCCCATTCTTGAGCTGGGGCCCGGGTACCGTCCACCTTGACTATGAAGCACCTTGGACGGATCCGGCTTAGCCAGCCAAGGTCCCAAGGACAAAAAAGGCATAGCTCCTCAACCGTGAACAACACCTAAGACACAGCAAAAAACTGAGGTACTCCCGAAGGGGGAGGAGGTTATATAGGGAGGGGACTTCCTGTCTGGGTGTGCCAGTGTCCATCACCTAAAGGTAGACCATATAACCCGCATAGTAATGGCTTGCTGCTCTGTGTCCCGTGATGTACGATAAAGGAATGGATTTTGCAATTGTATGAAAATATTGATAAAACGCTCTGTCAGTTTATAGATGTAAGCAATCTATTAGATCCTATCATTTTACTCAATCTGAATTATGACCAGTTATCTAACATACAAACAGATTTGATTGCTCAGAACCAAAATTATTATTCAGCCATTTAAGCAACACAATTCATCCCTGCCTGGAGACCACTCCTCTCTGACATGTTTCATCCTTACAGGCTTGGCCATATAAATCATGTCTATGACTATGGGCATAGACAGTTCATTATTTTTCAATCAGCTAGCGGGGACTCCTCAGCTGCCATAATACACTGGTCAGTTACTACAGCAGACTATCTGCAAGCCACTGATTGGCAAACGTTTTTCAACAGTCCCGTTTGACAGAGGTCCATCTCCACATCGAATTCTGATGAGCAGTGACTGGCACCAGGGGCGGACTGACCATTGAGTCACTCGGGCACTGCCCGAGGGCCCCATGCCACTAGGGGGCCCCATTAGGGTTGCTAGGCTCAGTAAAACCAATGACAGTATGTCAAAATCAGTGTTTTTTTTTACATCTGTCCCTGATATGTCCAAAACTGACATGCTTTTGATGTGAAAATCCTGAGATTTTAGCTGTCCCGCCTCTGCACTGCCTCCTGGAGTGGTGCCCATCAGTAAGCCCAGGGGCCCCATAACTTTCTATTGCCCGGGGGCCCCATGAGTTGTCAGTCCGCCCCTGACTGGCACAGTTGAATCGAAATTCGGCCGGCCTTCATATATGGGCAGCTTAAGCCCATAAGGGTGAAACATGTCAAGGGGGGGGGGGGGTCTGTAGTCAAGATGACCTATGTAGCTTGAATGGCTGAACAGAAATGTACTGGACCCAGTCATGTTATCGGTGTGCGGCTTAGACTGGCACCCATTCAGCTTTGCAGCAGTGGAGGCTTGGAGTGGTGACTCCTGCAAGACTCACTGTAAAATAATACTTTAGAACACAGAAAAAATCCAATCTGTTTATCAATATTAGTAGATACATATTACATTTTCCATCCCCGAATATGTTTTCCATCATTTTCATCAGTTTGAATAAACAAGAGATAAATAAATTTTCAGCTGTAATGGAAGTAAATGCCCTGATATTCCAATATGGAGTCCAGGTATGAAATGTTTACAATACCTTTTTGCCGGATGGCCTTGTGCTGGAAACAACAGACTGCAAGTCATTACTGGATTCAACAAAATAAGACATGCGATTGCAGGTACGACTAGAAACCTAAAGCAAATGACCAGAATACCAGCGATTAGAGACTGAAGATGACAAAGTATATTAACTACATACAACATATACCAGTATGAAGGCTGAAGGCCTACCAAGACAGTCTGTCACCATAAACATGTACAGTTTCATCTTTCCAACGGCAATAGTTAACTGAAATGTGGAGATCCATACAACTTTGATTTCACATGCACATGGACAGAATCAAAAAAGCATGTCACATCAACTAGGAAGGTCTGGTGCAGCCTTGGCTCCGCTTTTTCCTATTTGTTGCTCAGCCAGTCTGCACTGCAGATAAACAATCTAGCCTGGTCCAGGACATGGCTTAGGCCTTAGGCATGAAATACATATCACAGGTTGCAGGAAAGAAATTTGCACGGTTTCCCTATCAACACAAACAGTGTTGACAGGGGAATCAGCAATTGTCTTCTCCCAGTGGGGGGTGGATGGGGGGAAGCTGTCTCCACCGGAAGAAGACAGTGATTGTTGCTAGTGGCTATTATATTATACCTGGACAAGTACACTGTTTATCATGTCCTAAGTGTACACTATTAGCAGGGGCACCGCCCCCTAATCCATGCGGTGAGCCCTAAGCTACATGCAGAGTGACGGACGAATGGATTCCAACTGGGTTTTTGTTTTGTTATTAAGCACAAGCCTGGGGCTCTAATTGGCTTCAAAAAAAGGGTGGGCTCTAGGTGCACATTAGCTAATGTACATGGGGCGTGGCTTAGACATGCTTGTGGCGATTTTCGTCTTCCTGGGGGGTGTCTTTAGTTTGCTGCCCCCACTCCTGACATATTTAGCACCAGTCGCCACTGACTATGGGTAAAAGCATGATATAAAGACCTGGTTGACTGAATGTTGACCCTCCCTCCTGTATTTTGAGTGCTGCTGTGCAGGGATGTACAGAAGCCTGTTATTAAGTTACTTGTACTAGTTAAAGATTATTATATAATATTTTAATAATTGCATAACTGTACTAGGTATGTAATACCACACAAAAAGGTAAAAAAACAAACAAACATCATTTTATATCAAGTAGAGTGCTTTCACAGAACAAAAAAGGATTACAGGTAAGGTCTTGGCTCACCTTGGATGACATAATGTTTTTAACTTCTTCATCTGCACTCTGCATTCCTGCAATATCTGGGTTGCTTGAACTCATTGTTCTGGATTGAATTAGTTTAGAACCTACAGCATTAGCTGTGGTACGACCAACAGTGTTGTAGCGCATATCAGGCAAATTTCCACCTTTAGCAAAGACATGAAAACGGGTGCGTGAACTACTATAAGTCCTTGATGTAAACAGCAAAGAATGGACTTTAAAAGCAAACAACCTAATTACAGGAAACTCTGTATAAATCTCAGTAGCTACACACATACAAGTACAAATATGAGGTGATTTACAGAATCTGGTGCAACTGTGTATAGTAACCAATGAGCTTCTAAGTTTTATTGTCAAAGCTGAAGTTAGAAGCTTATTGGTTACTATGCACAGCTGCATCAGATGATTTGTGCACCCGTTTTAGTAAATTAACCCCATAATGTACAAACGAGTATAAACCACAAATAGCTAGTGTGTATATACCAAAAAAACATTCTAGATGTTTCTGCCATCTGCTATAATTCATTTTCGTGTTTTAGCTGTATATTCTCCCCAAATTTACATAACTTATTTATTTTTAACAGAAAAACATAACGGTGGTTTACTAGGTGTGCTTAACATTCATAAGCGTGGAACTGCAGAAATGTTCTCAGCATGCTTCACAGACACATACGTTTTTGAGTAGACAAATGCATTTCTCTTAAAATATACTTAATGTCTGGGCAAGATAAAAAAGAAACCTATAGGGGTTGAAAGGCAATGAAATTTTCCCTAGAGCTTAGTGAATGTGGGGAAAATTCACCTGATTGGATGATGGAGCTGAGCGTCACCACATTTGCCAAGTTCTGGAAAAAACTGCAATGAATAAAATTACACTTACAGCAAAGACGAATAAAACGGGCATATACAGCAGCGACTCGTAGCACTGGTTTCACGGCACTCCCGGTGTACGTCTTTTCCCTTAGCCCCTGGAGTGCCGTGAAACCAGTGCTACGAGTCGCTGCTGTATATGCCCGTTTTATTCGTCTTTGCTGCAAGTGTAATTTTATTCATTACATTTTTTATTGGTGGTAACGCACTATTGGAGGCTCTTCTTCTCTCTATGTCCCGCCTTTGAGACTTCAGGTCATCCAGATCCACTCTGGTGGATATCAGTACGCTGAAGGGAGACATCTGGCAGAGGATTCATAATTAGGGCCTGTAATTTGCTTCTTTAGGTGAGAGTTCTGGGAGACCAGACTTTGTGTGTGGTGAAGTGCACATCTCTCTCAGGAATAGTGGGCTTCTACTATTAAACCTTCCACTATTATGGACTCTTTCTGCACACATTGAGATTGTTTGCATATTGGGCACATTGATTTTCTGTGTACGCATTACATTGTTCTCTGTGTATGCACCATTTGCACTAATTTGTGTGTTGTTATTTTTCACTGTAATCCATTTTTTTGGTCTTATACACTTTGCGCAATCACTCCCCCTTTTTTCAATTTGTTTTATATTTAGGTGCTGTGTATGCACTTTTTGTGTTTGCTGCATTGCTGTCACTGTTAGTCTAGGGCGACTTTGTCGCATAGTAGCGCAGAAGCCCTTTTTTTTTATAATTCATGTTTTGTTTCTCTAAAAATTCCGATATGCCACGTCCCCAGGTTACAAACAAGATAGGGTCTGTAGGTTTGTTCTCGAGGGTTAATCTGTTTGTAAGTCGGAACAGGTACAAGTGTAGCTCCAGCCAAAAAAAAAAAGCTTTTTGGATAGCATAGGGAAGGGTTAACAACCCTGTAACCTTTGTGTTGCTGTGTATGCCCACTGTTGAGAAGATTTCACCTCACTTTCTGTCCCCAATGACATTTGGATTTTGGAAATTTTAGGTTGTTGTGGAAACAAGGATCAGTAGAGGTACCTTTTCCCATAATAGCCCTTACAGGAGTAAATTTCCTTCCTAGGGGTAGATTTCATCTCACTTCCTGTTGTCGCCCTCTGTTTGTAAGTAGGAGTCGTTTGTAAGTCGGATGTTTGTAACTAGGGGACCGCCTGTATGTTTTATCAGTGTATAAAATAAATGAAAGTGATGCGTTAAAGAATGGGATACAGAATTTGAAATACTTATTTGGATAGATTCACTAAGAGTGGGGCACTCAGAATCTGGTGCAGCTGTGCATGTTAGCCAATCCGCTTCTAACTTCAGCTTGTTCAATTAAAATAGAACGGTAGGAAAAATATTTTATTAAGACTGTAAAGAAATAACTTTCATTACCAAATATGGGTAGAGGACCATACCTGCTATGCACATGTCCTTATGGACATCTGGAAGACGAAACACGTAATACACATAGGACGCCAGCAAGCAGTTTCTTCCATGCTGATCCTTGATGAGATCTTTACTATTGTGAAGGCTACTCACAATGGAAACCACAGATTCAAACGTAAATTGAGAAAAGGTTGCTACAAAGAAAGTGATAATAGTCTTTCAGAATGTACTCAAACTTGTGCTACTATTTTCTAACTGAAATATTAATACATTCATTTTTTTTGGAGATATCAATGAAGATATAATGTCTAGAGTTAAAATTAAAATTTAGGAAGCAATGATCAGACAGGTCATGTCACTTTTTTTTTTTTACGTAACTAGTAGAATTACATTATAGCCGAGTTCCAGTCAGATATACAAATACAATTATTGCAATTTTTATTAATTAAATGTAGGGCTGTGCAAATTAACTTTTAATTAATCGATTAATCTTAAATTTTTTTGATCAATCAAAATCTTTTTGATCGGTTAAAATTCATTTGATTGGTACTCACCTCTCCGCCGACTTCTGGCCCTTCAGGGAGTTCCGTCGGAGTTCCGGTAATGTCACGGACACCGGCGGGACTTGCCGTGTCCATCTGAAGGGCTCCTTTGCTGTGCCTTCATATCTGCATGCTGGCGGGACCTTACTATCTGCCACACGTAAGGGCTGTTACACTTCCCTCTATCACCCTGGGATTCTACAGCCATCCAACCTGGGATTCTACAGCCATCCACTGGGAGTTGTGATAGTTCACTTCACGGGACATCTACATGCCGGCGGACTGATGTTAACCTCTCCTCATCTGGATTCAGCAGTGGTATCGTACACATTTTTATACCAGTATCATACTTAGCTACATGTTTTTTAATGACTGCTTTTGCTCCCGTTTGGTATTACTCGCACCATTTTTACAGTTTATGTAGCTACATCGATTTTATCTCCAGTGCAATATTTATTTGGTTACCTACTTGAAGACTATAAAAGTTTTAATGCTATTCCCATCGAGTGCTGCCTTTGTGTGTTTTTTGTATCCTGCTATTCATTTTTCCAGTGTTTGGGAGCTGCACTTGGAATCGGCCTGCAAAGAGATCAGCTAAAAGTAGTTGGATCTGTATGTGCGTTATAATTAATCTAAATTAGTTGATTAATCGATTAAAAAGAAAAACGATTAATCGAACACAAAAATTTTAGATCAGTAACAGCCCTAATTAAATGCATTAAAAATCATTTTTAAAATACAGCTAGTGCAAATGCCTGAATCTGTCTAGATATTAGCTGCTTGTAATTCTCTGAATAAAATGTATTGGGCTAAGAGAGGGAGTACTAACAGTAGGAACCGATGAGGTGTGCTGCATTTGTCCACAAAGAACATGCTGACAGGAGACAGCAGAGTGGGAAAAAGGACTATCTCATCATGGTACTGCTGTTATTTCCCTTTTTCCAATCACAGACTGTAAGCCATGAGGTAACCACACTGTGACGGTATTAGAGCATATCTCCGCCATCCTCTCCCTTCTTCTCCCATAAAAGAAATCACCCAATATTCCCCGACTTAGGAATATCCCTGGAATCGCCGAATCATCCACACATGAGCCATGGCTTCATACTGGATCTAAACAGGACACACTTTAATGAAAGTACACAGCACACTTTATACAGGATTTGGAACATCCCGCCCCCAACAACCGCTTTCCTATTGGTCCATTGTAAAGTATTCAGTTTTCACTCTGGTCCTCTTAAACCATGCAAATGAGGACTTGAAATTGTCTCCGCAGAGATTGGTCCCAAAGTTTGAATAGCCTGAATATGTGTGGCCAGAAGCCTGTGATGTGTTTTCAGACAAAAGCCCCAGGGGGTCAATCAATGTACACAATAGCCAGCCACAGAACAATGGAGCCGTCTGGAGAATTGAGACAGGGCAGAAGTCATTTACACCTGATAATAGAAAGGCTTTAGATAGGGTTATCACACAATGGACAATGAGTATTTCTTATGAGTCTGTTGACCTGGCTGGGGTTCAGAATTACATCTTCTGTAATACATGAATTAGGATTTCAGTATTTCATGGTCCATGACATTACTCCCCCTGGGAAATAGTTCAACATCTGCAGTGGGACCCAAACGGGTCACTCGAGGATGTTGGGCAAGTAGTCTTAAGGTTCCAGGACTGTCTGCCAGGATAACCCATCCGCCTTCCTGCTTTGCGGCCCTGGCCCATAATCGGACGGCAAGAGGCTCGCATTCAGTCCTCTCCAAAAGCCCCTGTCCCGGCTAGGCCTGTCACACATCTCCCCTTTTGGCAGGGGACTAACCCAGTAGGAGACACCAGATGGGTTGTCTCTGAATTCAGTCAGTAGTTCCAGTCCCCCAAGGCCGGTATCCATACAGTACCCCAAATCACTTGCTCCAAACCGAGCATTACTCACCCCGCCATCCTCTGCCTCTCTCAGGGAACACGTCTGCCGCTGGGGAGAGGCCTGGACTGGCCCTTCTCCCTGGAGTCCTTTCAGCCGCTGGAGAGATGACAGGGTGGCTGGGCTCAGTCCATCATGCTGTTGGGGGTCTGGGCCAACTGGCCACCATTTATGGGGTATACCAGTGGAGACTGAAGTCCCATCCACTGGTATCCACTCAAGCTGTAGTGGGGTGCAGCCGCCAGTAGCAGCCTGTCCTGCTGCCAGTGGTTCCGCTGGGAGTAAGAGCTTTACCACCTCAGCTGGTTGCTGGGGAGGGGGGCCAACCGCCCCGGCTCCCTGGAACTCCACAGTTGGTCCCGGTGCTGGGCAGAGATGGCTGGCAATCTGCCCTGTTGCCAGCACTTCTGCTGGGGATGCATAATCCATAACATCCTCTGAACAGTCCATACATTCTGTAATCTGTGGCTGGGGAGTGATCGCCATCTTCTCACCCTGAGCCTCCAAAACTGCCACAGGGGTGGGGCAGAGGTCTTGAACCCTCTGTCCGGTGACCAGCGCTTCAGCTGGGGAAGTTCCTTGTAACTCCACAAATACTGCTCTTGGGGCTGGGCAGAGCACAGTGAAGTGTGGCCCTGATACCAGCTCTTCTGCTGGAGGCCCATCAGGTTGTTCTTCCTCAGCAGAGAAGTCTATCAGATCCCCTGTCTCTGCAACTGGTGTCTGGGGATAGAGGTTCACCATCTCCTGTCTTTCATTTGGTGCTGCTTCTTTAGGCGTTGTCACCGATCGTCGTATTTCTGCAATTCTCAGCTCATGTTGCCGCTCTCGTTCTTTCTCATCAAAAGCTTTAAAAGCTCTAAACGGAATCTTCCTTGTGTCTGCTGTGCTGTACTCACTTTTTGGAGAATGTGCGGCTGCTTGTTGAACTGCTGCCAGTTTTAACTGTAGTTCTGCGTTTCTTATTTGTTTAGCCTCCTCCGCTACCAGGGTCATCACTTTCAGCACCACATCCGCCGTTGGGTTCGGACCGAACCATGCTAATTTCTCTCTTATTAGCTTGTTAGCTGGTGATTCCTCACCCTGAATCACTGGTGTCCCCATCTTCTGTACTGCAGGCCTTGCTGCAACCGAGTTCTCCTGGTCTAGCTCCATTTATTCTGCTATGATGACACGCTCGGTTTTGTTGCTAGCAATCCTTCCACAAACTTCCAGTAGTCCTTTCCGTGTATTTCTTTTAAGCCGGGTGTAGCAGTCTTCCATTCACTGTTCCCAGTGTCTGCTTGGAATCCTGGTGTAAAGGAAGGTAGAAGGGAAAATCCCGCTGCTGCCATCCAGTGTGACGGTATTAGAGCATATCTCCGCCATCCTCTCCCTTCTTCTCCCATAAAAGAAATCACCCAATATTCCCCGACTTAGGAATATCCCTGGAATCGCCGAATCATCCACACATGAGCCATGGCTTCATACTGGATCTAAACAGGACACACTTTAATGAAAGTACACAGCACACTTTATACAGGATTTGGAACATCCCGCCCCCAACAACCGCTTTCCTATTGGTCCATTGTAAAGTATTCAGTTTTCACTCTGGTCCTCTTAAACCATGCAAATGAGGACTTGAAATTGTCTCCGCAGAGATTGGTCCCAAAGTTTGAATAGCCTGAATATGTGTGGCCAGAAGCCTGTGATGTGTTTTCAGACAAAAGCCCCAGGGGGTCAATCAATGTACACAATAGCCAGCCACAGAACAATGGAGCCGTCTGGAGAATTGAGACAGGGCAGAAGTCATTTACACCTGATAATAGAAAGGCTTTAGATAGGGTTATCACACAATGGACAATGAGTATTTCTTATGAGTCTGTTGACCTGGCTGGGGTTCAGAATTACATCTTCTGTAATACATGAATTAGGATTTCAGTATTTCATGGTCCATGACACACACCAAGAGTATTAACTGCAACAGAGAAAAGTCAGATCAACAACTCGACTTTGTTATCGGATAGGACTATGTAAATCTCAAGACTGGAAGAACCAAATGACAAATGCTTCCAGAATTCCCATATATGCATTAGTGTGGTTACAGTATAATGAATTTATGTTATCTTTATGCCAAGATCTGTGTTTTTTTTTTTTAAGGCTTTACATATTGACTTTCATATTAGTGGAATAAAATCAACCAGCTTTGATGACGGTAGTGGCACCAGCACAGGTTCCAATCTAATTTTACAATTTTTTTTAGATCTACCAAAAAGTATGTAGTTCAAAGGTCTACTTAACTGGATACAAATAGATTGGATAGTTTAGGTAGGTACATAGTTTTGGTTGTACAGAGATTGTATGGTCATATTCTAATGTGTATGGTGATGGAGAAATGGATGGGAGATGGAGGAACCTACAATGTTGGGCATTAATCCATATTTTTGTTGTATCAAAGTGTAAACACACATGACTACAGATGCACACTGTTACTCATTGAAAACTCTCAGTAATTAGTAAAGGAGGATGTATATTAATGTTCCATACCAGTCTGACCCCCGATCACCATGGGTTGCACAGTAAGATGGAAAAGTTTGTCCAAGACAAGATGAAGGAATAAGACCAATGGTTCCAGTCTCGAAGAACTTAACTGAATAATGCTAAGTTTTAGTTCATGTTCTAGGGAGTTCTCATTGATCTTTTGGTCCAGGACACGGATGGGAAATGTTACTGGACCTTCCAGTGCATGGCAAAGAGTGAGGAATTTCTCTAGATGATTGTCCTGAAAATAAACATTAGATGTGTGTATATAGTTTGAATTATTTTCTCAGGATCAGACACGTATACTCCATGTATTTATTTCCAATATTATTTAGAAAAATGTAAGACATTACAGTCATAAATATATATTTTATTGTTGGATAAATAAGAGGTCATTCGTACTTTTTTTTTTATTATTACCTGAGTGTGTACAGAAGAAACTGCTTGTACTTCCAAATTAAAAACTCCCTTGTGTCCTTCTACCCACTTTATAGGTGTGGGTTGTGCTGGTAATCTCTGTAAACAAAAAAACATAAAATTGCATTTGGGTGACTAACATTTTAACATAATGGTAATTCATCAAAACTCATATGGCTTATCTAGCTATCCTATAGAGATAAATTAAAAATATTTCTGGTTAGACAAAAAGTATTTGTAACCCCCCCCCCTCCCCCCCCCATAAATTGCAGAAAACAAATGCAGCCACAACATCCAAGAACTATAAATATATATACACACACACATTATAAGTTGATCTCTGACTGCCCGTCGACCACCGGTAGGCGACAGGTATACCCTGAACGGGTCTGCACCGCCGACCCCCGCCTTCTCTAACTGCTGTCAGCCTAACCCACAGATAAGCAACCATTAACCAGCTTGTTATTATGAAAAGTCACTCTGCCAGCTCCTACTCCCGCCCCAGGTCCAGAACTGTGCTGCCTTTTGGTCTCCTGTGTGCAAAGGTAGGATGCAATGGGAGGGAAAGGGGAGGAGGGGGACACTACCGTGTGCGTGGGGGGAGGGGAGGGGTGGTGTGAAGGGGCAGTGGACACTGCTATGGACAGGGCTACTCCCATAGCAGTGTCCTCTACCACTCTTCACATCAACCCCCCCCCCCCAATCCATGCATTCTGATTGCAACACACTCCTTAACACTGCATTCTGAGCGTAGCGCACTCCCGGTCCCTGCATTCTGAGCGTAACGCACTCCCGATCCCTGCACTCTCTTGTAATACTTATTTTTGTGTCCATTGCATTTGCCATCAACATTCGGGGTTAACAATTCATCATTACCCATAGCTGATTACAAAGGCCGTGCATTTTGAACACAGTGCATGAAACACACATGAACATGCCTTTCTGGCACCACATTCTGATGTGAACTGGCCCTAACCGGACACCATGCCCAGTGATCTTTGACTTCATCAGTGTTGTTCAACTAGATCTCCATCTCTCTAAGGTTGCCTTCTCCTGCTTTAACTGGTTGCCGACCAGCCGCCGCAGTTCTACGGCGGCAGGTCGGCTCCCAGGCGCGAGAGCCTGTAGCTCTACGTCGGCTCTCTAAGCGGCCACATGGGCCTCACGCGCCCCCCGACTCGCCCCGAGTCTCGCAATTGCGCGGTACAGAGTGAGGACCGGGAGCTTTGTGTTAGAACACACCCAGGAACATACTTAACCCCTTCTCCACCCCATAGTGTTAATTTTTTTTGTTTCTTTTTTTCTTTTTTTTTTATAAAGTGTATTTTTTGTGCGTGAACTCGAGAGAGAGGAGACGGACTGCAGGAGTTGGGAGTAGGCAGACCCTCCCCCCGGAGGCAATCGCCATCCTTCTCCATGCCCCTGGTGGCAATGGCGGGTGTGAAGGGGGGCCTCCCACTCACCCCGCCCTACCTGCTCCTCTTGGGAGCCCAACTGGGGCCCAACGGGACCCCAATGGGGCAGAGGGACTCCCCCTATGAGGGAGTGAGGGGGCCTAGCCCACCCAGCCAGCCCCGTAGGTCCTTCGCCTCTCTTTATTTTAAGAGACTGCATGGCCAAAGTGCATGTGTTTTAAACCAATTTCGTGTGCGTGCAAGTGTGGTGGTTTTTGTGGGGGGGGGGGGGTGGGCGTACTAAGCACAGGCGTACCTTGCATAGCACACCCACCGGGAGCCGGGCTGAGACCACCAAACTCAATTCACATGTAGCCGAGACCGGGATCCGAACCCTTGGCTGCAGAGGTGAATGGCTTGTCAGCGCAGTGCCAATCACGTTGAGCCACCCCCATAGTGTTAATTTCTTCACTGCCAGTGGCATTTTTATAGCAATCCAATGCATTTTTATAGCACTGATAGCTATAAAAATGCCAATGGTCCCAAAAATGTGCCAAAAGTGTCCGCCATAATGTCGCAGTACTGAAAAAAAAAAAATCGCTCATTGCCGCCATTACTAGTAAAAAAAAATATTAATAAAAATGTCATAAAACTACCCCCTATTTTGTAAACGCTATAACTTTTGCACAAACCAATCAACGCTTACTGCGATATTTTTTTTTTTACGAAAAATATGTAGAAGAATACGTATCGGCCTAAACTGAGGAAAAAACATTTTTTTATATATTTTAGGGGGATATTCATTATAGCAAAAAGTAAAAAATATTGCAGTTTAAAAAAAAAATACTGGCTCTATTTTGTTTATAGCGCAAAAAATAAAAACCACAGAGGTGATCAAATACCACCAAAAGAAAGCTCTATTAGTGGGAAAAAAAAAGAGGAGGGTGAATTAGTAGGAAAAAAAGGATGCCAATTTTGTTTGGGAGCCACGTCACACGACCCCGCAATTATCAGTTAAAGTGACGCAGTGCCGAATCGCAAAAAGTGCTCTGGTCATTGGGCAGCAATATGGTCCGGGGGTTAAGTGGTTAAGGAATGTGTGTGGCACTAACAATGTCAGAGAGGTGGGGTTGCTTAGCATTTTATATTTACATCACCTTCCATGCTCACCTTAACACAATGTATTATACAGTCAGGAATAGAGAACCTGGGTGATATGTATGTAGCTGCTTGCTGATTGGCTTTGGCATCCATTCCATTTTGGTTCCTATTTCTCTCCCTATGTTTCCATTTCATACAGATTGAATGCGTCTGTGAAGACAGAACGGGGCCCCTGATAGTGCTGGGCTGAGTATGGCCTGTTAGTTGATTTTTTCAGCTTTTTTTTCTTAGTATCCACTGCCATGACAGCGACAACAAAAAGAAGAAACACATGCTGTGCTAAGGGAAAACCCTTTTGTGCAATACATTTTGTGTCCGTTCGCTGCATGTAAACTGAATGGCCATAAAGTAGAACATTGGTTGTGTTGTGGTGTAATGTCAGCCTGAAGTTCAAGTAACTCCAATAAGGTAGAATGTTAATAAACCTTTGTAGGGTTCTGTTCTCAACCTTCTGAGACTTTTACAAAGGGGATATAAATATAATATCGACACATGCAATGTGGAAGTCTAAATGTCATGCCTTCTCAGTCAGTAGTAGATTCATAGCTAACAACACAGAATATACTATAACCAGCCAGCTAGAAATGAACAAAAAAATTAATTAAAAATCTGCAAAATTTCACTTTTTCTCTAGAAGATTTAACATTCATTAGGTTACCTCTGGAGAATGCATGGAGTAATTGGTAGGCAGCTTATCAGTGGCCACTGGGAGGCAGTAATGTCCAGTCTGAAGTCGTTCATTTTGCAAAATTGGCAGCCACTAAAAAAAAGTAACATTTTGTTAAGAAATGTTTGATTTTTAATTAATGATAATAATAATGGATTACAAAAAGAAAATGTGTTATGCTATTTCACTTACAGAATACCCAAGGACAGTTTCCACTGATGTACCAGCTTTCTGCTGACAGCTTATATGATAAAATGTGAACAGCAGGTGATGTTTTTCTGTAAGTTTTGCAGGTAGCTTAATTTTGACTTCTTCATAGAAATCAGGGGCCCTGAAAAATAAGGAGACATATAAAAAGAAGAAAAAAAATATCTATCTATATATCTCATATATATCTCTCTCTCTCTATATATATATTATATATATATATATATATACACACACACACACACACATACATACATACATACACACACAGTACAGACCAAAAGTTTGGACACACCTTCTCATTCCAAGAGTTTTCTTTATTTTCATGACTAAGAACCTAGAATATGACATATTTTCAGTTGTTTCACACTTTTTTTGTTATGTATATAATTCCACATGTGTTAATTCATAGTTTTGATGCCTTCAGTGTGAATCTACAATTTTCATAGTCATGAAAATAAAGAAAACTCTTGGAATGAGAAGGCGTGTCCAAACTTTTGGTCTGTACTATATTTATATATATAAAATATAAGGAATCTTTACGTTATTTCTATCAATAAAAACAATTCTTGACATTTGTCAGAACAAAATCATCTGTCTTTGGAGAGTCCTATACTATACCACGTGTCTGACATCTGTTCATAAACTTCTCTGAGAGTACCAAGAAAATACTTTGCAAAGCAGGAAATTACTTTTCAAGGATGTTTGAAAAACACTAACTACAGTGCCTTGCGAAAGTATTCGGCCCCCTTGAACTTTGCGACCTTTTGCCACATTTCAGGCTTCAAATTAAAGATATAAAACTGTAATTTTTTTGTGAAGAATCAACAAGTGGGACACAATCATGAAGTGGAACGAAATTTATTGGATATTTTAAAAAACTGAAAAATTGGGCGTGCAAAATTATTTAGCCCCTTTACTTTCAGTGCAGCAAACTCCAGAAGTTCAGTGAGGATCTCTGAATGATCCAATGTTGACCTAAATGACTAATGATGATAAATAGAATCCACCTGTGTGTAATCAAGTCTCAGTATAAATGCACCTGCACTGTGATAGTCTCAGAGGTCCGTTTAAAGCACAGAGAGTATCATGAAGAACAAGGAACACACCTGGCAGGTCCGAGATACTGTTGTGGAGAAGTTTAAAGCCGGATTTGGATACAAAAAGATTTCCCAAGCTTTAAACATCCCAAGGAGCACTGTGCAAGCGATAATATTGAAATGGAAGGAGTATCAGACCACTGCAAATCCACGAAGACCTGGCCGCCACTCTAAACTTTCAGCTCATACAAGGAGAAGACTGATCAGAGATGCAGCAGAGAGGCCCATGATCACTCTGGATGAACTGCAGAGATCTACAGCTGAGGTGGGAGACTCTGTCCATAGGACAACAATCAGTCGTATACTGAACAAATCTGGCCTTTATGGAAGAGTGGCAAGAAGAAAGCCATTTCTTAAAGATATCCATAAAAAGTGTTGTTTAAAGTTTACCACAAGCCACCTGGGAGACACACCAAACATGTGGAAGAAGGTGCTCTGGTCAGATGAAACCAAAATCAAACTTTTGGCAACAATGCAAAACGTTATGTTTGGCGTAAAAGCAACACAGGGACAGGGAAGATGGTTAAAATTGATGGGAAGATGGTTGGAGCCAAATACAGGACCATTCTGGAAGAAAACCTGATGGAGTCTGCAAAAGACCTGAGACTGGGACGGAGATTTGTCTTCCAACAAGACAATGATCCAAAACATAAAGCAAAATCTACATTGGAATGGTTCACAAATAAACATATCCAGGTGTTAGAATGGCTAAGTCAAAGTCCAGACCTGAATCCAATCGAGAATCTGTGGAAAGAACTGAAAACTGCTGTTCACAAACGCTCTCCATCCAACCTCACTGAGCTCGAGCTGTTTTGTAAGGAGAAATGTGCAAAACTGATAGAGACACACCCCAAGCGACTTACAGCTGTAATCGCAGCAAAAGGTGGCTCTACAAAGTATTAACTTAAGGGGGCTGAATACTTTTGCACGCCCAATTTTTCAGTTTTTTATTTGTTAAAAAAGTTTGAAATATCCAATAAATTTCTTTCCACTTCATGATTGTGTCCCACTTGTTGATTTTTCACAATAAATTACAGTTTTATATCTTTATGTTTGAAGCCTGAAATGTGGCAAAAGGTCGCAAAGTTCAAGGGGGCCGAATACTTTCTCAAGGCACTGTATATCCAATTTCTGATGTTCTCTTTTGCATTGAATATGTGTACCTTTTCCCTTGCTTCATATTGTTTGGGCTTATTTACATTTATAGTGCCTGTACAAACAGCAGTCAATCAAACAAGCAATCAATCAATGAAACTTCAGCATTTATCAGTTAGAGCATCCAGAATAAAGCACTAGAATTCATGCTTGGTTGATACTGGTTATTTAACTTTATAATGTGCTCTTATAAAATAACCTTTCCCACTAGAAGTGAATTATTTAGTAGCAGGCTAGTCTTGTCTATGTTCAACTTGCCATAGCGCTCGTGTACTGCTACACTAATATCAGGATGGCATAGATGTTCAAATACTGCGAGTTTAGCATTGTGTGGATGGGAGTAGGTGCAGTCAGGATGTAAATGCCCAGATGAAGCTTGGATAATTTCAGTAAGGGTGGGACCACAAAGTTTTGGTAAATTTGAAATATGTAGCTGTCAGACCTACTTATTATGATAGGTAATTGAGGTGTACAATTCTTCCAGGAATTCTGGGCCATTAGATTTGCCAAAAATGACCTGTAAATTCAAAGACACACAAATAACAATCAATTACTTTTTTCTGTGGTCAAACAGTCATAAAATAAATAAGATACAGTAGGTGACTGGGATATTGTGTCAATCCTGCTCCCTTTCTCGGCGAGATTGAGCACTTGCGAGCCCCATCGCGGGAGCCAGCGCCGAGCAGGCTTGCTGCCATGGAGACAAAGCCGCCATAGAAGCGACGGGGATCCGATGCAGATTTCCGCCAATTCTACACGTGGGCGGAGTTTGTTATGAATCCTGAGAAGTAAGTCCCCGCCGGATTTTAAATAAAAAACCGGCATGGGTTCCCCCCTCAGGAGCATAACGGGCCCTTAGGTCTGGTATGGGTTGTAAGGAGACCCCCCCTACGCCGAAAAAACGGCGTGGCGGTCCCCCCACAATCCATACCAGACCCGTATCCAAAGCACGCCGGCCGGTCAGGAAGGGAGTGGGGGCGAGCGAGCGCCCCCCCCCCTCCTGAGCCGTACCGGGCAGCATGCCCTCAACATGGGAGGGTCAGGTGCTCTGGGGCAGGGGGCGTACTGCGGCCCCCCACCCCAGAGCACCCTGTCCCCATGTTGATGAGGACAGGGCCCCTTCCCGACAACCCTGGCCGTTGGTTGTCGGGGTATGCGGGCGGGAGGCTTATCGGAATCTGGAAGCCCACTTTAATAAGGGGGCCCCCAGATACCGGCCCCCCACCCTAAGTGAATGAGTATGGGGTACATCGTACCCCTACCCATTCACCTGGAGGCAAAGTGTAAACACAAATAAACCACACAGGGTATTGAAATATTTTATTAGTTGGCCGCCGGAGGGGTGTGTATGATCGCTTTTATAAAAGCGCCCCCCTCCGGCGGGCTTCTGCGGGGGGGGGTGGGTGCCGCTGTTCTTCGCCGCCGTCTGGTTCTCTTTCGCCGCCGGGGGGGGGGGGCGCTTTGATAAAAGCGCCCACAACCCGGCGGGCTTCCTTCGACATCTTCGGCAGCGGGGGGGGGTCTTCTCCCACTCTCCGGGGGTCTTCTTCTTCTTCAGGACTCGCCACCGCTATCTTCGTGTGTTAGCTCAATTACTAGCGGCGGCGAGTCCCCTCTTCTGTGACGTCGTCTTCTTCTTCTCTTCTCCAGATGTTGACGCGACACTTCCTTCCGCTGTTATGGCAGGCGCGCGGCTCGCAGCGAGTTATATAGGCCTGTCTTGTGACATCGCAGTCCCATCATGCTCCGGTAGGTACCACGTGGGTAGGTAGCACGTGGTACCTACCGGAGCATGATGGGACTGCGACGTCACAAGACAGGCCTATATAACTCGCTGCGAGCCGCACGCCCGCCATAACAGCGGAAGGAAGCGTCGCGTCAACATCTGGAGAAGAGAAGAAGAAGACGACGTCACATTAGAGGGGACTCGCCGCCGCTAGTAATTGAGCTAACACACGAAGATAGCGGCGCGGAGTCCTGAAGAAGAATTAGACACCGGAGAGCGGAGAAGACCCCCGGAGAGCGGGAGAAGACCCCGGAGAGTTGGAGAAGACCCCCCCCCGCCGCCGAAGATGTCGAAGGAAGCCCTCCGGGTGGTGGGCGCTATTATCAAAGCGCCCCCCCCCGACGGCGGGAGAGAACCAGACGGCGGCGAACAGCGGCACCCAACCCCCCGCAGAAGCCCGCCGGAGGGGGGCGCTTTTATAAAAGCAATCATACACACCCCCCTCCGCCGGCCAACTAATAAAATATTTCAATACCCTGTGTGGTTTATTTGTGATAACACTTTGCCTCCAGGTGAATGGGTAGGGGTACAATGTACCCCATACTCATTCACTTAGGGTGGGGGGCCGGTATCTGGGGTCCCCCTTATTAAAGGGGGCTTCCAGATTCCGATAAGCCTCCCGCCCGCATACCCCGACAACCAACGGCCAGGGTTGTCGGGAAGGGGCCCTGTCCTCATCAACATGGGGACAGGGTGCTCTGGGGTGGGGGGCCGCAGTGCGCCCCCTGCCCCAGAGCACCTGACACCCCCATGTTGAGGGCATGCTGCCCGGTACGGCTCAGAAGGGGGGGACCTAAAAGCCCGTTATGCTCCTGAGGGGGGAACCCATGCCGGATTTTTATTTAAAATCCGGCGGGGACTTCCTTCTCAGGATTCATAACAAACTCCGCCCACGTGTAGAATTGGCGGGAATCCGCATCGGATCCCCGTCGCTTCTATGACGCACTCGCTGGAATGTGCTTTTACTATTCCAGCGAGTGCGAGATGTCGTCAGCCTGTCGCCGAGAATCAGCGCGATGCTGTCGTGCTAAAAACACATTCTCGGCGGCAGGCACTGTAAACCATTACCTGATAAAAAAAAAAGAAGAAGAAGACCTCTGAAACCCCAGTTCTTCCCTCGGGTCTGAGCAGAGAGCCGGGACTGTCAGTCAGCAGCTGTCTGCTCTGCCCCTCCAGCGCTCACTGGAACGATGGGCTGGGCTGTGGTGGGTGTGGTTGGCTTTCAGTGGCTTGCTAACAGGCTAAGCTAGCTGCCAGTCCAGGCATCTGGGTGTATTCCGACATTAAAGTTTGGATATTTCAAGAGCCTGGACTGAGTGATGTCAATCGATAGCAGGCTCTAGCCCGCTGTCAGCTGAAAACGGGTCACAGGAGTGCAGAACGAATTTCACTCCTGTGAGGAGAAGTATAACCAAAATAGCTTCGGCCATACTTCTCCTCGAAGCTGGTTTAAAGGAAACCTGCAGTGAGAATATAGAGCCTACAATTGCTGATATCTCCTTTAAAAAAAAAAAATAGCTGTTTGTTTGACTTTCAATCCGATCTAATAGTATTAATATCTTAGAAGGTACTAAACGGTAACAAATATGCAGGCAGAGAATTCTCCCAAACTGACTAAGGCCGATTCCTGCCGATTTGAACCGTTCATGTAGGATGGAGGAAGCTGCCCCCCCCCCCCCCCCCCCGGCAAGCAAACAGTATGCTTAATCTGGCCATGCACAAATACTTTTTTTTTTTCATTCAGCCTGTAGATTCCCCTCATCCATGCTACACAGCATGGATGGACGAATTTTGTGTTGCTGCTATTGAATTTTCACAGCTGGCTCACTAAGCCGATAAATTACCTGAATTGTGGCTGAATCTGATTGGATGCAGCCACTGTTCAGTGGACAGTTTTCTGTTCAAAGGATTTTGAGCGAGAGGTGGCCTACAGGGTCCCCCAAATGATCACTTTTTGAATAGTGTATGGCTAGCTTTAGAAAGAGATCAGCAATGACAACACCCCGTTGTTTCTCTGAGTAAGTACCCTTTAATAATGGCACATGATATCAAAATTTGCATCCTTTTTAGGATAAAATTAACATCATTTAAAAAATCTAATTGATATGGTTACCGGCAGAGAGCATTTAGAATCTTCACCACACATGAACTGTATTTTGATAGTAATGTTTCTTGCAGATGAAAGGCGATTTGCAAAATTCAGTCTCTGTGGATAGACATAGAGCAAGTTTCTGAAAGACATAATAATATGAATACTTTAGTAAAAAGCATCTGTTGTGATGTGTTTTCAGCCTAATCAGGATGAATCAATAGATTTAATGGACCCTTGTATGCAGAGTCAAACTGAGCCAACCCACAAACAAAAGAATGGAAAGATAGAAACTAGAGTCGTCGACTCCTCTCAGAAACAACTGCACCCCTCATTCCGGACATACACAACTCAAATTTTGACTGAAATTGAACACCGTTTAACTGTCAGCAGAACAGTGACAACATCCAATTAGATGTTGACCAAACAGCAACTGCATACCACTGAGCTATGAGTGCCATTCTACTAACTACAGTCCTGATTGCCTGATCTGCCAGTTTTTTTTAAAATTTTGGGTCAAGAACATGACCTGTCAGGTTGCTTTTTACAGGGGTTTAAAGATCATTTGTTCAGCCACCACAAAAAAGAGTTGACAACATTGGAAATTATACACAAAAAGGAACATTGGAACTTAAACTGTGAGAGATAATGTTTAACAGATGGAAGTGTAATTTTTTTTTTTTTTTTTTAAGCCAATGCAATTCTAATTATACTTGATCAAAATGATATATAGCTCCAAAGTCCTACTCATGAACCTAAACCAACACTTCTAATAATAATTAGGGGTGCAACGAATCAAAAAACGCACGGACCGATCCTCGGATCAGTGTCACAGATTGGATCATTTTCGGATCCGGAAAAAAAAAAAAAGACAAATCTGGTTACACCCACCAGTTTTGGATTTAACAGTTATTTTCAACACAAAATGGAGCTTATGTGCTTAAATCTGACGCACGGTTTACATGTTACATTTTAACCACTACCTGACGGGCGTACGACTTTGTACGGCTGCAGGGTGGTTCTACTTCTCTGGGAGGCCGTGTTTTTACGGCCTCCGCTCCTCCAGGCCACTGGTGGAGCGCGAACGCCGCCGTTGGCGGCGCACGCGTGCCCGCCGCATCACTGAGATGCCGATGCGCGTGCCTGGCGGCCGCGATCGGTGGCTACAGGGACAAGACGTGGATCTGTGTGTGTAAACACAAGGATCCACGTCCTGTCAGGGGAGAGAGGAGACCGATCTGTGTCCCTTGTACATAGGGACATAGATCGGTCACCTTCCCCAGTCAACCCCCTCCCCCCACAGTTAGAATACAATTCAGGGTACACATTTTAACCCCTTTCTCACCCCCTAGTGTTAACCCCTTCAATGCCAGTCAGTCACATTTATACAGTAATTAGTGCATATTTATAGCACTGATCGCTGTACAAATGTAAATGGCGCCAAAAATGTGTCAAAAGTGCCCGATGTGTCCGCCATAATGTCACAGTCACAAAAAAACGCTGATCGCGCCATTAGTAGTAAAAAAAATAATAATAAAAAAATAATAATAATTCTGTCCCCTATTTTGTAAGCGCAATAACTTTTGTGCAAACCAGACACTTATTGTGATTTTTTTTATTTATTTTTTTACCAAAAATATGTAGAAGAATACGTATCGCCTAGACTGAAAAAAAAATTTTTTTTTTTTATATATTGGGCTATTTATTGTAGCAACAATTAAAAAATATTTATTTTTTTTCAAAATTGTCGCTCTATTTTTGTTTATAGCGCAAAAAATAAAAACCGCAGAGGTGATCAAATACCACCAAAAGAAAGCTCTATGTGTGGGGAAAAAAGGACGTCAATTTTGTTTGGGAGCCACGTTGCACGACCGCGCAATTGTCAGTTAAAGCGACGCAGTGCCAGAAGCTGAAATTTCACCTGGTCAGGAAGGGGGTATACGTGCCCAGTAAGAAGTGGTTAAAAGCAGCAGCAAACCTGCTTACTAATGTGAACTATTAACTAAATGTGAAAATCAGAGGTGTTCTGTCACATTAGCAACAGGTAAACAGTTTGTTAGATTTCCAAATACTGTATGTAAGCACATAAGCTCATAAGCTCCGTTTTGTTTTGAAAATAACTGAAATCTAAAACTCTGTTGAGTGTAGCAAGATATCCGCTTACCCCCTTCTCACTAGCATTACTGTGCAGGAGTGTGGGGTGCAGCATGATGGCGGCGATGAAACGCCACTTCCTGACGAGACGGGTGTACCAAGATGGCTGCCGCTCCGGAGCTAGGCCGAACCCAGGGACTTTCCTATGGCTGAGGCTGCGGAGTGCTCCGCAGATCGTGTGGTGTGCCGATCCGAACAGGGTGACCTGTTCGGCTCACGGATCGGTGATGATCCGTTGCACCACTAATAATAATAATGATACAGTAGTTCATTATAAATTAATGATTGCTAATAGTCAGATAAAAACATAGATCTATTGGTTACATTTATGACAGCTGGATATTAAGGATAAAAGGTGAATAGGCAGGACATTTTTTCATTACTGAAAAATATCATATACTGTTTTATGTTTTTTTTAGAGAGTAATTTATTAATCAAGATTTAATCAACTAACAAAAGATATAATAAAAGTAATTTCTCAGCATGACATAAAATAATCAGATTAGCTACTAGACAAGAATCCATTTTCCACCTTTGCGTATTACTGCAAATCAATGCAGAGGTGATAAAATAAATCCACCTTACAACATGAGGGTGAAAAATAATCAATGCACACCTAATCCCCAGAGATAAACTAACCAAATGTCCTTAAAGCATAGCTAATGGTAAAACTTATTTTTTAAGTTTTGGATAAAAAGGCATTAGAACACCCATCAATTGTTATTGCTGTCTGTGTCCCTGTTAAGGAGATTCACCCCCTCTGTTTGTTCGGTTTACCGTTATCAGTGAAGTGAAAGCAAGAAAGTTTGAGTTGTTACCAAAACAGGAAAAAAGGGGAAATCTTCCATGTGACACCCTGGGATACCCTCATTTTTACAGGATTTTCTCTCACCTTTAGCTTTGGTAATAGTCAATAGTCAATAGTCAATAGTCAGCATGGATTCACAAAAGAAGTTGTCAAACAAATCTGATTCTTTTTTTATGGTAAGCAAAAATTTTGACAAAAAAGTGACTGTAAATATAATTGGATTTTTCAAAAGTGTTTGACACAGTTCCCCACACTTTGTGAATGTGAAAGATAATGTCTATAGGCTTAGAAAATTCAGTTTGTAAATGGGCAGAAAACTGGCTAAAAGACTGTATTAAGAGAATAGTGATTAGTGATAATGATTCATACTCTGAATGGTCTAAGGTTATTAGTGGTGTACCCCAAGGCTCAGTGTTGGGACCCTTACTTTTTTATGTATTTTAAACAATATAAGGTCTGGGGTTAAAAGTACAATTTAAAGCAGAGTTCCATCCAAAAATTAAATGGAACTTCCGCTTTTCAGAATCCTCCCCCCCTCCAGTGTCACATTTGGCACCTTTCGGGGGGGGGGGGGGGGGGGGGGGACACAGATACCTGTGTAATCCAGGTATTTGCTCCCACTTCCGGCTATAGATCACAGCAGTGATCTATGCCACGTCCGGTGCCTTATCTGCCCCCCGCTGTCTTCTGGGAGACACACAGGTCCCAGAAGACAACAGGGACCAGTGGGATCATGCAGCGTGACACACGCATGCACAGTAAAAAAACAGGAAGTGGAGCTGCAAGGTTTTACTTCCTGATTCCCTTACCAAAGATGGCGGTGTCAGCACCGTGAAGCCGAGGGACAAATCGTCTTCGACTGCCGACATCACGGGTGCCCAGGACAGGTAAGTGTCCATATTTTAAAAGTCAGCAGCTGCAGTATTTTTAGCTTCTGACTTTTTTCGGTAAAACTCTGCTTTAAGTGTTTGCAGATGACACCAAGCTATACAGTGGAATAACGTCCTTACAAGATGTCTTCAATATACAACCTGACCTCAATAGACTGTTTAACTGGGCAACTATGTGGCAAATGAGATTTAATGATAATAAATATAGTGTATGCACTTGAATGCTAAAAACATGCTTTATACATTCTAGGAAGAGAACAGTTAGGGGAACCAATGAAAGAGAAGGGATCTGGGTGTTCTGGTAGATCATAAACTTAATAACATGCAATGCCAAGCTGCAGTTTCTAAAGCTAGCAAAGTACTTTCTTGTATTAAAAGAGGTATAGAACCCTGAAAGAGAGACATCAGTTTGCCCCTGTACAAACCATTAGTAAGTAAGACCTCATCTGGAATATGCAGTTCAGTTTTGGGCACCAGTTCACAAAAAGAATATCAGTAAACAAGAGAAAGTGATGAAAAATACAACCTAATGAATAAAAGACACAGAGGCGTTCGGCTATGACGAAAGATTAGAGGAAGTCAATAATTCTCTTGAGAAGAAGTGATTGGGGGGGGGGGGGGTATATGATCAGCATGTATAAATACATAAGTAGTCCATATAGTGAACTTGGCGTTGAATTATTCAGTTTCAGGTCATTACAGAGGACAAGGGGCCACTCTTTACATCTGGATGAAAAGAGTTTTAACCTTCACATACGGAAAGGAGAGAAAAGGTGGAATAGTCTCCCTTAACAACTAGTTCTGTCCAGCTCAGTAGATTGTTCTAAAAAAGAGCTGAATGCATTCCTAAATGCATACAAAAAGAACTGGATACTAACATTTCGAGGTAATAACACAAGGGGTAGATGATCCAGGAAATATCCAATTGCCTTTTGGGGGATCAAGAAGGAATCCCCCCCCCCCCCACTGGAGTAAACTGAACCATACTTTGTTTTTGTTTTTTTAATTCTTCTGGATCAAAATGTGGGCATGACATTGTGTATATGGCGGTTTTCTATGAGTTTTTTCTATTGGTTGAACTTGATGGGCTAGTGTTTTTTTTTTTCAACCTAGCTAACTATGCTATACATCTACATGTATCCAAAATCCAACAAGGTATGTAATGAGTGGTATAAATGCGTATATAGATTTTGTTCCCACTTATGTTGATTCAATATTAGGTTTACATTACTGCTTTGCTGTATAAATTAATATTTTTACAGCTTTAACTGAGATCAACGTATGTAATAACTTTACCACTTGCTTTTGGCAGATAAAAAATTGAATACACACTAGCACTACTAGATTTTTAATTGTGTATCTGCATGTTCTTGTTATATGAAGAGGGAGGTGATGTAATATTGTGAGTGCGCAGCATGTTTTATTTTCATAGACTTTATCAGGATTGGAAACATAGCTTTTTTGCTGGATAGCATTTTTAGCCCTGGAGTGAAGGCTTACTTGCCTGCCAAGGAAGGCAAAGTTCAAGGCGTGCTAGAACTCTGGTAATCCCTCGTAATCATTGCCCCAGCATCTCAGCAGTCAGACTTTCTCTCCTGCACAAAGATATTAGTGTGTGAAGCACAATACTATAATTTCATCATCTAAGGGTTCTTTTTGCTTGAATAATGCAAGATCTCAACTGACTGGCATACATGTGCCACCATTCATGATCTACTAATGGATAATAAATAATCTTATCGTCCTAATAACATAAGGAATTGTTGGGAGGCTATAGATACTGCCATAACTTGTTTCTGGAGCATTAGGATGACCACATCATATGGCAAGTTTGGCAAAAGAATAGGTGATACCTTAAAAAAAAAAAAAAAAAAAATCATATAATTTTTTTGGTCCTATTACTGTGCTATAAGGCCATTAGATCATACGTTTTCTTAGGGGCTGGCACTGATATACATTTTTTATAGCCTGCAAAATGATTAAGAATTTATCAGCACTATACAAACTAAATTAACAGTAGAACACACAAAAACATACACAACAAAAATAAGAAGTAGTGTCAAACTCCCTGGTTATTCCATTGTGCTGAGCACCTTCAATATTAGAGCAGTATCAAAGTAAAAGTTCACCTTTTAAAAAATAAATAAAAATGTTTTGCAGGTAAAAAAACAAACAAAGTGCATTTATAATTACATAGAAAGCATTTTACCCATGATCAGCAGATCTTGGGTGCTATTGCAGAAGCTGTCTGCCCATACATTGTACAGCCAAGCAGTTACACACAAGCAGGAAGCATCATTGAACTACTGTACCACAGCGCTCAACAGTACTGTGGTAGGTTATCGAGAACTACAAGCTGACAGCCGCAAAGGCCGCCGAACCTTGTCGTTTTCTATTCACAGAATATCTGATGGTCTGATGTGCGTACACACCATCGGACCAAAATCCGATCGGGTCAGAACGCGGTGACGTAGAACACAACGACGTGCTGAAAAAACTAAGTTCAATGCTTCCAAGCATGCGTCGACTTGATTCTTAGAATGCGCAGGCTTTTGGTCCGATGCTTTTGTGTACTAACCATCGAATCTGTCCGATGGACAGGTGTCCATCAGAAAGGTTTTAAAGCATGTTTTAAAACTTTGGTCCAACAGACAAACGGTCTGATGGGCCGTACACACCATCGAACTGGTCCGATGAAACTGGTCTGCGGACCAGTTTCATCAGACGGGTCTGATCGTGTGTACAGGGCCTTAAACACAAAAGCAAATATTTTTCTTGGAGCTTACAAATTTTTAGATTTCATGGCTGCATTACATTTCTTTTTTAGTCTTTCCTTTATTTTCACCTGGCAATCCTGCTATCAAGTCTGTTATTTTTTTTAAATTGCCTCCCAATCAAAACCCAGGCATTTTGTAATTTTATCTGGCTACAGAATTTAACTGACTCTTGCAAGAGGTCCAAGATTTAGTGTTGGGCCATGTGAATGGTATACAGTACATGGAAGGAAAAGGTAATCTTACTCCATAACAAAAAATAAAATTTGTCAAGGGAAACATTAATCTTTTAGCAGTGAATACATATTTTGCATTAAGCCTAGTACACATGGGCTGAATGTTGGGCAGCATCAGCCAATTTATTAAAAACATTAGGCCCGTGTGTACTTGAGTCGGTCCGACAGAAGACAGCCATTTGGCAGGCTTCTGTGAAGGGGCATGACCGAAAAAGGTATGCCGATCAGCTCCTGATCAGTGATCCCAGCCAATGGCACCCCCCTGTCAGAACACATTAGCACAGCAGGGGATGATATCATTGTACTAACATAGGATAGTTAATACAGAAGCTCCTAATGAGCTGTCAGTTTTTTTTTTTTGTTCAGCCCTGGGTTGGGATGAAAAATAACTACTAGTGTGTACAAGGCTTTACTATAGGAACATTAATCTGATTTTTTACATATCTCATTAAGTACTTGTGGTTCTATAGATTGACCATTTCATTTCATACACAGATTTGAAAATGATCTCCTTAGTGGTCTTCCTTATTTAAGGTAATGCAAATAACATCCATGATTAAGAATTGCTGAGATGAGCTCAATTAGTCTTATAGAGAGTTTGTCATTTCAACCAGTCATGCTTTACCCATATGCCGCGTACACACGATCGGACATTCCGACAACAAAACCGTGGATACATTTCTGATGGATGTTGGCTCAAACTTGTCTTGCATACACACGGTCACACAAATGTTGTCGGAAATTGCGATCATCAAGAACGCGGCCACGTACTGCACGTACGACGGCACAATAAAACGGAAGTTCCATAGCAAGTGCGCCACCCTTTCGGCTCCTTCTGCTAATCTCGTGTTAGTAAAAGCTTGGTGAGAGATGATTAGCATTTTTTCAGCTTTGTGCTTTTCAGTCCGTTACAGCGTGACGCATGTGCCATCTTCATTACGAACGCTAGTTTTACTAGACCAAGCGCATCCGTCTCGTACTTGATTCAGAGCATGCATTGAATTTTCTGCGTCAGAATTGTCTACACACGCTCGGAATTTCCGAGCGTGTGTGCACGGCATTAGACTTACACTGAGGCCGCGTACACACGATCAGACCAGTCCGACGGACCGTTTTCATCGGGTCACCGCTGAAGTGGCCTGATGGTCTGATGTGCGTACACACATCAGTCCAAAATCCGATCGGGTCAGAACGCGGTGACATAGAACACAACGACGTGCTGAAAAAACGAAGTTCAATGCTTCCAAGCATGCGTCGACTTGATTCTGAGCATGCGCGGGTTTTTGGTCCGATGCTTTTGCGTACTAACCATCGTTTTGGTCCGATGGTCAGGCGTCCATCGGACAGATTTTAAAGCAAGTCCGATGGGCCTTAAGGCCAGTTTCATCGGACCGGTCTGATCGTGTGTATGCGGCCTAAGGCCTCGTACACACGAGGGGATATGTCCGCTGAAAACGGTCCGATGGACCGTTTCAGCAGACATCTCCGCTCGTGTGTATGGGCTAGCAGACAGATTTCTCCACCCGACAGATTTCAAAGCATGCTTTGAAATCTATCCGGTGGGAATCTGTCCGCCCGACATGTCTGCTGGTTAGTACACTTACCAGCAGACATGTCGTCCCCCACCGCCGCCGCCGAATGGATTCGGCGCATGCGCGGAAGTGTTTAACTTCCTGGTGCGGTGACGTGGCGGTGACGTGGCGGCGTCAACGTCACCGCCACGTCACCCCGCCGTCCGGCGGCGGGGAATTTGATCCGATGGTGTGTACACGCCATCGGATCAAACTCCCGATCGGACATATCCGATGGAAATGGTCCGCGGACCGTTTTCATCGGATATGTCCGATCGTGTGTACGAGGCCTAAGAGAAAGGAGGAAAAATAAAAACATACTCATTGTGCGGTACTACTAAGCTGGAGGACAACTCTTTAAATATAGTAAAAAGGGGAACATTTGCTGCTTCCATGTGTATATATATATATAGGGAATCAGAATATTAATACATAAATATGTTAACATGAACTTATTCATAAATATCTAATAACATTGTAAGCAGACTACAGCTTCCCAATAAGCAGTCTTTTCCAGGAATATAAACATCTGCTGTGTTCTGGCTACGCTCCATCCAACTCCAGCAAGTCACCTCTGAAGAGCTCAGCTCTGCATAAAGTTTCATGATTCAGCTTAGAATCAATGGCGCAAAACATGGAAATCTGAGTGCTCTCTGCTAAAATGTTTTATCAACCTTACAGAATCATTTAAAGCAAAAACACTTAAAGTTTTTCTGTCTTCCACTCCAAGCTCTAGATTTTCCTTGTGGCTATGGGGGCTATAAACCATAATAAAGTGCATTTGACATGGATACTCCAAGCTGTTTGGAAGTGAGAGGCTGGAGAGGGGTGGGATGCAGTTGGATCATGGCAGAGGTTGGTTACACTATCCCCATAGATGACTATCAATGGTTACCAAGTAAGATTATCTTTCTCTTGTCTGTATTGTGGATCTGTACTGACACTTCATTGTTGGACATTTCAAATAATCTATTCTACAGTGTGGTGCCTTGTTCTATTGCTGACAGTTCAATGACACAACTGTCAGGATTCCCCCCATTCTTTTGTGCCTTGCTTCCGATCTAGTCATTATGAGAAATGTATTTTGCAGTATTATCTGGTACTCTTATCTGTATCTTGATAATAAAAAAATGGTGAAAAATGGAGTATAAAGGCGCCCTTCCACCTTCTCACACCCCATTGCGCCAAAGAATAAACAAAAAAAGAAGAAAAAAAAAAAAGAGACCCTAAAGTAGCTAATTTAAATAAATAGTGATGCAAAAGAATTCTGAGTGAACAAAATAGCAGCGCTAAGTTCAGTGACTGAACACAAATAAGTAAATATACCCCTGTGAAAGAGTGTATCATACATATACTAAAAAAATGTGCATATATATATATATATATATATATACACACACACACATATATACACACACATATATACATACATATACATAAAGTGAATGGAGTAATTGTGATTAAATGTTCAAAATGTTCATCCAGTGGTCAAAAATAAATTGTAACAAGCCAAGTCTATAAGTAATTCAATTTCAAGTGATTAAACTTTCAGGTGACCACTTAGTCCTCTTGAACAATCTTCTATAAAACCTTCCACCACACCATAAGTGCTCAGTGACTCCACACCCTAAGGAATTGCGCTTACCAATAGGACATGCCTCACATTCACATGCTTGGCAATATCGCAGAGTCTCCAAAAGCATCAAACAACTCCACCAGTGCTCCAGCACCTCAATGTTATTACACATGTAAAGATAAAAATGGCTCCAATAGTAAAGTATATCAAAACAATGTATTTAAAAACAGCACAAGAGGCCTTCACACATTGCACTCACGTCTATTAAAACAAATAGAGGCACTTCAACAGTAAACTCAGCAGTGAACTCCAAAACCAGAGACAAATATGCGGGAAAACATTGATGTATTATGGTCTCGGCGGACACAATGTTTAACCATAGGTCTCAATCCCCGCTCCGATCGTTCTCCTCTTCACTTCAAAAACACTGCACACTTGATGGTCGGTGGTCCGAACGTAATGAAACGCTGTGTAACCGTTCCTAGACCAGTTTTGTCCCTCAGGACTTCTTCAATGGGATTGGTTTCACAGTCTAATCCCCGCCCCTATATACCCTGTCCGTGCGTTAACCCGGATGTGTATCACAATGCATCTGTGCGTGCTCCACGTTCCCACGACCAAAATTAATGTGTTCATGAACCCGGACGTACAACGTAATGCGTCTATACATACTCTGTGTCCCCATGACCATAAAACATCAGGTATGACCCCGCTTGCAATGATTATAGGAACCATGAGCATTGCATACCTACTAATACATAATACTTTTGAATGCTCTAAAACTTTTACAGCCCAGCCTGCATATCAGATGAAGTGCAGTAGTATAACAATATACCCTCCAAATAATAAAATTACATCACCTAAGATGCAAATATAAAATTGCATTCAAAGGTATTATGTATTAGTAGGTATGCAATGCTTATGGTTCCTATGATTATTGCAAGCGGGGTCATACCTGATGCTGTTTGTAACCTCTGCTGACTGGAAAATAAAAATGTTTTTCCCCAAAAAATGTTATTCAATGTCGAACATTGGTGGGCAGTTATGCAAAAAGTGTTACTAAACCCACAATAGAAAAATCAGTCTGTATATGCAGCAAAGCATTCTTGTTATACTCACTGTGGAACCTAAATGATTAATCCTCTGCAATGTGTAAAATTGTTTCATCTTGTATGCACAGATCCTCCTCTTCTTCAACCGACTCCAGAATATGTCCGGATAAGACAGAGCCTTTGGAGTCAGGCTGCACATGCAGTTTGGTGTGTACTGCTAGAGGTTTTTTTTTATGAGAGTGCATGCGATCAGCACAGGGCCAATCAGCAGAAAAGATTTTGACCATATGATCTTAATTTGCGAGCCATTGAGAGCCTGAGCCAGCTGCTCCTGCCCCTTCAACAGCCCAGAACTCCAGTGAGCGCCAGAGTGGCAGAGCAGAAAGTCAGTGACTGACAGTCGCCAGCTCTCTGCAAGGTAGAAACCGAGAGCTGAGTGATCAGCAGTGTTTGACCACTCAGTTCTTTGTTTTAGAGGTGGTAGGGGACACCTACAGCTGGGATCAGTGCTGCAGTCATCTAGGGGAGTATGATTTTTGTTTTTGTTTTTCATGTTCCCAAAGTTATTTCTAATGTTTCCCTGTTGAAATATATTGAAAAACCCAATAATTTCCATAAGGTGTAATTACTTTTTCACATGACTGTATATGCCTATAGGCTGATTTGCTCCTATTTCTGTTTCAATATTTTTTTGATTTTTTTTCAAGAATATGCACAACAGGTATAAAAAGTTGAATTGAATAATATACCACCAGCTACTCCTGACCCAAGAGGATATCTGCTCCTATTTCACGATACGGTATAGACAGATGCAAATTATGCAATACATGAGCAGAAGAAATATTTGAATCAAATTTTTTTTTGATACAAATAGGTTTTCCCGGTTAATCCTCTTTGGGGGCTACCTGGATTTTGAGAATGTTAAATATTCCTGGTAGGAAAAGTCCTTAGTACAATCTTTGAACTAAACTATGCACAACAGAAGTGCTGGCCTCAGATCCGGCAAGCATTTTGTGTATCTGGTAGCCATACACCTGTTTTAAGAGACAACAAATGCAAGACACAATTTAAGATACTAAAGAATTTTAAGTGGAAGTCCAATCTAAAACTTAAATCTCTAAATCTACTTGCAGCCACAATCTAAGACTAACCTTCTAGCCCTGTAAAGCAAAACTCGCTATACATTTTCTGAAGCTGATCCTACTCTGGGGTGTCAGCGGCAGCTTCCCTTTGTAGGCGGGTGCAGAAGAGACGGCGACAACGGAGGCTCCATAGTAAGTCTGCGGGTGATGTCACTTTCAAGGCATTTCACAGCAGTTCTCGGCTGTGTCCTACCCATAGCTTCCACTGCTGAAACCAGACTGGATCGGCTTCAGAAAGGGTATGTATAGCGAGTTTTGCTTTACATGGTTAAATAGGTCAGTCTTAGATTGTGCCTGCAAGTAGATTTAGAGATTTTAATTTTAGGCTGGACTTCCAATTTAAAGGGGTGTTCCACCCAAAAAAACGACCTTAGCTTACTCCACTCCTCACCCCCATACATGCCACATTTGGCATGTAATTTTTTTGGGGGGGGAGTGGGAGCTTCAGTAGGAGTGGGACTTCCTGTCCCACTTCCTGCTTCCGCCGAGGGGCTGGTTAGGCGATTAAGCCTTAATCGCCTACACCAGCCCCTCCCTGTAGGCGATCACATGGGACACTGACAGGTCCCATGCGATCGCCTCTCCAATCAGCGGCGAGCCGCGCCGTGCACGCATGCGCAGTACGGCTCGCGCATGCGCAGTGGGTGCCCGGCCGTGAAGCCGAAGGCTGTCACGGCTGGGTGCCCACAGTCAGGATGGAGACGCCGGCCGGGCAGGGGGGGAGAGGAGCGGAGCCCCGGTCGGCGCGTCGCTGGAACGCAGGAGCAGGTAAGTAATTATTTATTAAAAGCCAGCAGCTACACTTTTTGTAGCTGCTGACTTTTAATAAACACAACTTAGGGCTGGAACACCCCTTTAAGCTTTGAAAACTTTGCCTGGGACTAGGTTTCAAAAGGTGGACTTTATATAAACTAGGTTCGCATTTAATGCCTACCCATGGCTGAGTGTAATGTATCAAAATTGTAATATTATGTAAAAATACCAAATGATCAATTAATGATACAATTAAGCCTAGCATTTTTATGTCACAAACACATACAAAGTATATAAGGTACTAAAGAAAACGTCTTTATACAAGCCGACGTAAGCCACCAGCACAGTGAATAAACTGTACAGTGTATCATTTCCAGTACAAGCTGGCTGTGCCTGTGGAATAAAGGAGGCAGGCATACTGTGTGGGTGGGGGAAGTACTGTAACTGATGTGATGAATGGAAAATTTATCCTGTTAACTTGAATACTTAATTTCGAGGGGGTGATGAATTTATGAATTAAGATTAACTCCTCACTTCCCACAGTAATAAATTACAGAAAGACTGGCTATATAGGCATGTGTGAAGAATAATGGAGGAATGGCTATAGTATGATAGATAGATAATTTAAATAGAAACTATAATATGCCAAAATGAAAGAAATCAGAAGCAAAGTAAGACTTCTTCCTTTATTAATGCAGGAAGAGGCTACTTCTATCTATAATAATATTTATCTGGAAGTGAAGTGGACAGTTCTCTGATTCTTTTATGGAAAAAGTGAGACATTTCTACACAGCACATGTAAACTGGAATAGATATGTTTAGCAGTCATTGCCGGTGAAGTCTGATCCACAGCATTTGCAATACTTAAAGTACAGCAATAAACAAATATAAAATACTCAATTTTAGTCCATTTATACATTCACCAACCAAGTAATTATCACAGCAGGAGCCTGGTGCATCCCCGTTCACCGTTTCAGGTCAGATTTCAGCCCAAACAGGGATGCACCGGACCCCTGCTGTGAGCTGCACTTGGTATCAGTGTGAACCCAGTGTGTGCACAATGTATATATTACTAAGTTGTAAAAGATCCATGCTTTTTGATAGTTAGTAACTGGCCATATGTGCTTAAAGTGGTTGTAAACCCAAAAAAAAACATTTTTTTTTTTTTTTTTGATGTCACAATGTAGAGTATAAGATTTCCTATCAGCTGTGCCCAGTCTTGACACACAGAGTTAATCCAGATATGAGAAATCCTCTTATGTTCAGTGAAAATGAACAGCCTTCCAGATAAAACCCTGCCTAAAGCAAAAGTCAGTTTTCTCTCTTCTTGCTTTGAGTGAGAGGTTATTTACATATCTTACTAGGACATGTTTATCATATGTTATGTTTTGTTTACAATAACATGAGGTGATATAACATCATAACACATCCTAGTAATATACAATGAACTTTGGATCACCTCTTGTTATGATAAACATGTCCAAGCTAGATTTGTAAATAACCTGTTACTGAAAGCAATAACAGAGAAACGGACTTAACCTAATTTGGCAGGTTTTTATCAGAAATTCTGTTAATTTGCACTGAACTTTAAAAGAGGATTACTCAGCACTGGATTAACTCTGTGTGGCAAGACTGGGCACAGATGATAGGAAATCGTATACTCTACATTGTGACATTAAATATATATATATATATATATTTTTTGGGGGTTTACAACCACTTTAAGGATGTTTAAAGTCATGTATTATGAATAATACATATATCAGAGAAATTAAAATTTGGATGAAAATTGTCAATATAATGCTGAAATTTCAGTACCTCTATAATGGGTGAAAAAGGGAGGTTTTTAATAATTCGCATTTTAAACAGGCTGCTTCTTTATTCACGTACATCCTCAGAGGTTCCTTTTATAGGTACTCATTCCAAACCAACAAATGTGCATTTGCTTCATACATTCAATATGATAAAGGTGAAATAAAGCAGAAACCTCATTAACCTGGCTTCCTAGTCTAGCGATCCCATTATGTAATCTCTAATTACCGTATATACTCAAGTATAAGCCGAGGCACCCAGTTTTACCACAAAAAAAAGGGAAACGTATTAACTTGAGTATAAGCCTAGGGTGTCCATCTGCATGCCTCACTGTGCCCCACTTTGTTCATGTGCATGCCTCACTGTGCCCATGCCTCACTGTGCCCATGACTAGACTTACGTTTGACATCAGGTGTATATAGAAGGGGTGCTACGGCTGGCATCGGGTCCCCAAAGTTACCGGAGAAATTACAGTTTAACATGGGAGTCTTTGGAAGGGGTGCCTGACTTTGAAAAAACAGTGCTCCCCGGCCGTAGGTCCCCCGGACAACAAACTTTGCACACTTGTAGAGAAAGTGTAGCTATATGTGTGCAAATGTTGGGGTCCAGGGGACCTACGGCTGGCTGGTACCGGGTCCCCAAAGTCCGGGAGATCAGGTGCAAAAAGGTGACTTGCGTATAAGCGGAGGGGGGCATTTTCAGCACACAAAAAATATGCTGAAAAACTCGGCTTATATTCGAGTATATACGGCAAGTCTGCGTTACAATGTTCTTTTTTATACAACGTGTAAATGAGCTAACATAATTATTTATAATTTTTTTGAAAAATAAAGGACTTCTATTGCTAGAATTTTAAACGCATCAGCATACAAGGGATACTATTATATGGATGGTATATTCTACAGTACATAAAACACAACATGGTATTTTCTGTCTTATTAATGTGTACCTTGCAGTGGAAGAATATTCTCAACCTTAGAAATGACAGCTGTCCTCAGACAGCAAAGAGTTAATCTGAGGAATTTAGAGAACACTGATTCAGCCTGACTTGCTGTCCTGGCTCATACAGATCTCCTGCCTCAAAAGTAGAAGGACCACACTGATAACTTTCTTTTACAATCTACTTTCAATCAAAGTACTACAATGCCAGCCACTGGAACCCTTTCTCTGCTGCATTTAATCTTCCTTATATGTTTACCTGCCCTAAAGCCATGGGCATTGCAAAGTCCAGACCTGCCATCCTACCCTAGGGAAGAAGTCAACCTACTCTCAGAAAGTCTTCTCCAGATTGGAACAGGATTAAGAAGAGAAGTTAATTATACCAAAACACAGATCAGCAGTATTTTCCAGCAACTACGGCAGTTTAATTCATCCCTGGCAAAACTATCCGAGCAAATCAAACAAGCCAGTAAACTTGGGGAAGAACTTGACACCAAAACAAGAAGCTTTGAAGATAATGATAAAATGTATGAGGTTCTATCTGAAATTTCTGAAGAACTTGTTAAGCTGCAGAAAGAAGGAATATCTCTCGATAACATAATCAAGCCTCTAGAAAAGAAGGTACAGACAGCTCTGGATAAAAGAGAAGGGAGAGAATATTTTTTCAACACATCACATATTCTGGTAAGAATTTGGGCTCACTTTAATTCATTAGCCGTTGTTTTATAACAAGACAAAGGGATCTATGCAGGATGTAGTTATTCATATTGACTAATGCGAATAGTAAATCATCTTTTATTAATACTAATCAACATTTTTGGACAGAAACAATTTGTTCAATGGTAATTTTTAGTAACACATATGTAGGTATTCTGTACTGTGTTGGCTGAGAAAAAAGTATCTATATATATTATTAAGCTGTACTGATCTAATTAACGAATAAGAATGTAACACATAAATCATTCTTTTACCTGCTTACTATTTGTATAAATCCACATTTTTTTTTTTTTTTGGATGTAAAAAACCGTTAAATGCAGTTCTTTAAATTGCTGCTTGTTTTTAATAATTAATTACTGTGATCTGGAATATGGACCATTGTGATATTGTTCTTTATGAAACTGAAAGTCTAGGAGAGAACTTTTTTAAGCAGTTAAGCCCTGTACACACGATCGGTCCATCCAATGAGAACGGCCCGACGGACAGTTATCATTGGTTCACCGATGAAGCTGACTGATGGACTGATGTGCCTACACACCATTGGTTCATGAACCGATCGTGTCAGAATGCGGTCAAGCAAAACACAACGACGTGATGAAAAAAACTAAGTTGAATGCTTCCAAGCATGCGTCGACTTGATTATGAGCATGCGTTGATTTTTAACTGATGCTCGTGCGTCGGTTCAATTTTAAAGCAAGCCATCTGTTTTTGGACCGAAGGATAACGGACCGATGGGGCCTACACACGATCGGTTTGGACCGATGAAAACGAACTTCAGTCCGTTTTCATCGGTTTGAACCGATCGTGTGTACACGGCTTTACAGTAATGTAGTGCCACTGGTCCAAATCTCCACTGCTCACTCTACTCTGGGCTCTGTAAAAAGTGCTGACTCAGGTGTCTGCGCTCCATGTGTTCCCTTCCAAATCAAACAATCAGCCACACTCTGAAGGCGTTACTGTCCAGTAAAAACTTTATTTAAATCAGCTTTCCCCACCTGTGGATCACACATCACCGACACATTTCACCACTTAAATGTTGCACCTGTATGGGTAAAAGGCATCAATGATGGTCAGTCCACCAGTAGAGATGACAGCATTATTGAGTTAATTAAAACTTTAACTGGACAATGAAGCCACCAGATAGTGGTTGATTGTTTGCTTTAGACAGTAATGATTATCACTATTTAGAGCAGAGATGCTTAAAGGGTAAGTTCACCTTTACAGAAAAATTTGTAAGGTTAACTTACAGAGGACCCCCTTTGTCCCCTCCCAGTCGCAATGACCTGCAGTGTGGTGATCTCCCGTTCTGGACCCCGGTATAGCCACCTCATGCCCCCAGGGGCTTAGAAAACCTTGGATCTTACTCTCCTAAACGTATCCGGTCAGGAGGTACGTAGGAGCAACCTAATTGTACGTTTAGGACCTGCATAGCACATCCTCTCAGGGAGGAAGAAGAAAAGTGAATGCCGATTTCTAAGCCCTGGGCCACTGATATGGCTATACCGGGGCTCAGAATGGGAGATTGTTGGGCAACAGGTACTGGGGGAGGCCTGTGTAAGTTCACATTCCAGATTTTTCTTTAAAGGTGAACTTTCACTTTACCTTACTTGATGTTGGGGCTCCAATATCTCTATACCTTTTGCCAGGGACCCCATCTGACAACTTAAAACATATTTTTGAGGCCTAGAAATAATTAACTGCCTGGAGTTTGCATGTTCTCCCTGAGCCCTCATGGGTTTTCTCCAGGTACTCTGGTTTCCTCTAACACTTCAAAAACATGCTGGTGGGTTGATTGGCTTCTGTCTAAACTGGCCCTAGTATATGTATGAATGTGAGAGTTAGGGACTTTAGATTGTAAGCTCATTGAGGGCAGGGACTGATGTGAATGTACAATATATACAGTTTGTAAAGTGCTGTCTATATTGAATATTATTTAATAAATAATGACTGAATAACAAGTTGCACACCTAGGGTCTTGAGTACCTTGATTACCCAATTTGGTTTGGTACAGCAATCATTTGTATCTGTGTGGTAAACTAGGGTTCCTGATTCTAAAACCAGGGATGACTGACAGTATGCGTAATAGGTAATAGGTTTTAAGACTCAACCAATTATTTCGCATATGATTCTTTGAAGAAGACTGGAAATAATTCATTGTTTATGGTCTATAAAGACTACATTTGTTTGAGTTGCTTGGGATGAAAAATGGGGCAAAATGTAATTGAAGATGCAGTGCTGCCTATACCAGCCAATCAAATTCCTTTGTTTTATTTTCCGAAAAGGGTCTACAGAATGAAACCTGAACCATGACTAGAGGATTTGTTCTCAGAATAATTGTATTATGTCAGTTTTACTCATTTTATATCAGGGGGAAAAAATAAATTTTCAAAACATGTCAGAGTTTCTTTCACTATTTGCTTGTTCTGGGTAAAGGACTCACACAGCCGCGCAACTGGCATTTCTCTTATGGCCTTTATGTACATTCTCTCATAACCAATGACTATAGAAAATACATATTCAATAACCTACTGATAAATCATACATATGACATTCACAAATTTAATTTAAATGTATTTTTATAAAATCTCCCCCAAAACAAACCAGTCTGCGTTATTATTTATCCATTATTGATACAAATAAAATATTCACAGCACACTTTGCCTCTTGCAGTCAACAATTGAAAAGCAAAATGTGCAAATTGATGCTCTCCAGACGATAGTAGACAGCCATCAAGAACACATCAATTCTCAGGAAGCCAAAATACAAAGATTACTAAGAAAGGTAAGTGAACAACAGAGCTATGGCTAAAACATTGATTTTTCGCAAAGTTTTGTTCTGGAAGAAAACTTTTTTTTTTTATGTGTATTGATGATCTTGTTTGGTCACGTTTGGCAGTGCTTTACACACACCTTACCATAGTGGCATTGTGCTCTGTAAACATAGAATTGACAAGGCTACAGCTGGAAACACATTCCTCTAAAACACATATACTGTAGAAGCTTATTCATATACAAAATACATTAGGTGGTTGTCTGGGAAAATATTCTGGAATTCAACCTAACAGCACTAACAGATGGTAAGGGAATGCTGTATGGTAGTGAACGACATTGAGACAATCCGACAATGTATGGGGTGCAAATATTTACATTATAACCTGAGTTCTTTATGAAAGGTTATCTGTGAATGTTATTGTTGCATAAAAAAATCTATAAAAAAAATCTTGTTTTTGGGCAGCTTAAAACATAGCTTATACAGTATACATAATACACTTTAGGATTACAGTTGATCAGTGTATTGTATAGGGCAGAGCGGTGTCTGCTGGTTTTAGTAAAGGGCAAATAAAATCCAAGCCTGTGGGCCTAGCCTTCTGCTTGGCAGCTTTAATGCCCTTACTGGAGGTAATGGGAGGAGAGCAGTGGAAGTTTTACTGTATGCCTTTAAAAAGAGAACAAGCCTATGCCGACCTGTATTAATATATGGGTCAAAACACCTGCAGGTAATTGCATTGGTGGAGCATTGGTGGTGGTCATTAATATTACATAAGTGTGTAGCATGGTGAAATTTATGTTTAATAATTTAATTGTTTATACATTTGCACTGTATATTGATAAGAGTATAGAACATACACTGAGCAAAATTATAAAAACGCAACACTTTTGTGTTTGCCCCATTTATCATGTACACAAAAGGCCTATTTCTCTCAAATATTTTTCACAAATCTGTCTAAATCTGTGTAAGGCCCCTTTCACACCGACTAATTTTTCAGGTGGCTCAGCCCTAAAAAAAGTGCTGCTATACCACCTGAAAAAATCGTGCCCTGCAGTCTTCAGTGTGAAAGCCTTGGAGTGGTATAGGAGCGAGGTGTTTACCGCTCTTATACCGCTCCTTCCTATTGAAGTCAATGGTAAACTGCGGTAATACCGCCAGCAATGCGCTTCTACAGAGGCACATTGCGGTTGGTATTAACCATTTTTCGCCCGCTAGCAGGGGTTAAAACCGCACGGTAAATACGACGGTATAGCAGCACTATAAATCGCGCCGCTATACCGCCACCGCACCTACACTGCCCTGTGTGGAAGGGACCTTAGTGAGCACTTTACCTTTGCCGAGATAATCCATCCACATCACAGGTGTGATATATCAAGATGCTGATTAGACAGCATGATTATTGCACAGGTGTGCCTTAGGCTGGCCACAATAAAATACCACTCTGAAATGTGCAGTAATCATGCTGTCTAATCAGCATCTTGATATGCCCCACCTGTGAGGTGTATGGGTTTTTCTCTGCAAAAGAGAAGTGCTCACCAACACAGATTAAGGCCTCTTACACACTATCAGTTTTCCTTCAGGTTTTTCTCTTCAGATTTACCAAAACCATGTAGTGCAAGGGCCTGCCTGATTGCATACAAATTGAGACTCTTGAAGTTAGACCTCATATTAGATGGATTTGGTAAACCTGAAGAGAAAAACCTGAAGAAAAACTGATAGAGTGTAAGAGGCCTTAGACAGATTTGTGAATCATATTTGAGAGAAATAGACCTTTTGTGTACATAGAAAAAGTTGTAGATCTTTGAGTTCAGCTCATGATAAATAGGGGCATACAGAAAAAATGGGTTGCGTTTACAATTTTGTATATAGTGTACAGTATATATTGAGCAGTGCGGCCCTCTTAATTTTATAGCTCAAATGAGTAGATGAGACAAAACCTCATCTTTATGCAGAACCAGGTGTAGTTTAGAGCTGCACAACAATTTACAAAAATTAGGTCTGTTGACCAATAGCAGCTTGAGACTATTGGGATAGTTTAAAACAGTGTAGGTAAATATACCTCCCGCACACCATGATCCATTTATTAATCTAGCCCAATACACAACTAGAAGTGTACAATTCTAACTCTAAATTTAATTTATGTACTCTTTTCCACTGAGTAAAGGCAACTTTATGATGGTTATAATAAAATGTGAATATTTACTTTGGGAATTAAATACATATCATTAATAAATTAAAATGAAAAATCCTTAAAATTTTAATACACTGAGAATCTTAAAAGGTAAAATATCTAATGTTTGATACATACTGTCTTTACCCTTATTATGCAGACTGACTCAAAAAACTTAAAAGCCAAAAGGAGACGAAACCTAGGACTTCGAGAGAATAGTAAAGATGGACACATCTGCCAGAGTAAGTCTATTTTTCTTCTATATAGAAATTTTCACATCAGCCAATGAAACCAAAGACGTTTGCAATCAAATATCTTTACAACAATCATATAAACACAAGTTAATCTATCAGCATGTTTATGGACTGTTGAAGGAAACCTTACTGGCTGGGGAGACCCATAGAAAGTGTCTTCGGTATCAATTTATAGTACTGTATTTATTGGCGTATAACACTCACTTTTTCACCCTGAAAGTAGAGGGTAAACATGTTATAAAAGTTAGGCTGCGTGTTATACTACGCCTGTGCGTGTTATACGCCGATAAAATTATTAAATTTAAGACCTTCTCTCTACGAACTACTAATATATCATGCTGCCCATTTCTATTGTAATAGTAGAACTAAACAGCTACAGTAATAAGCTACAATTTCTACCATTCTCTTATGTATATTAACTTAGTAAGTGCTAAATCAACTAAGCAAATTAGTCACAGAGAATAACAGAAAGGATTCAAGTAAATAGCTTAGGCCAGCTTTTATAACCTGCAGTGATAAAATGGAGGCGTTTATTCCCCCAAGTCTGCTGCATGATGGTAATTATTCCCTCTGGAACATCCGAACACAGACAACACACCCTTCTCCACCTAGATGTCCCAGAGCGTTTTTTAAACAGTGCAAAGAAGCCCTATTGCTGCATGGAGGTAGGGTCATCTACTCAGCTTTCTGCAGAGCAGGTTGGGTCTAGTCCATTCCGCCAATTTTTTTTTACTATTAAGCAGTACTCTTTGCACCAAGCTAGCACTATGTCAGCTTAGTGTTTTATTTTTTATGTTGTTGTTCCTTGTATTCCAGAAATGCCAAAAGTAATTAATTCCTACATGGGTCAATCCATACCAGACTGTCACAGTTGGGACACAGCCTGTTTTCCTTCTTTGAATCGGGACATGTAGAACTACCGTATGCCTCCTGCGCAGAGTTATAGAGACAAGTGGTCCATTTTTACCCGATTTCCTCACAGCGGAGAGCGGAACGGTGTCCTTGTCCACTCTGCACAGCGGAGCGGACATAACCTGTTATTCACCTGCTCAGCAGAGATCAGCGGAGCGATCCGCCACTGAGCAAGTGGATTCTGTTAAGCGCAGGCGCCCATGTGAAAGGGGTCCTAAGTCGATAAACACAGAAAGTAACTAAGTAACTTTTTTGAAGGAAGGAGCAATTCGCATTACTATTATCTTCATAAAAAAATGTATTACCCAAAAACTATTCAAGGTATCAAAAATATTACCGTATATACTCGAGTATAAGCCAAGTTTTTCAGCACATTTTTTGGTGCTCAAAATGCCCCCCTCGGCTTATACTCGAGTCACCTTTTTGTGCCTGATCTCCCGGACTTTGGGGATGCAGTACCAGCCGGCCGTAGGTCTCCTGGACCCGAAACTTGGCACAGATGTAGCCCCACTGTTCCTTTACAAGTGTGAAATAGTTTGTTGTCCGGGGGATCTACGGCCGGGGAGCACCATGTTAAACGTAAGTGAGGCATGGGCACAGTGAGGCATGGGCACAGTGAGGCATGGGCACAGTGAGGCAAAGTGATGCATGCAGATGGACACCCTAGGCTTATACTCGAGTCAATACGTTTTCCCATTTTTTTGTGGCAAAATTAGGTGCCTCGGCTTATATTCTGGTCGGCTTATACTCAAGTATATACAGTATTTAAATTTTTGCACTGGCAGACAAATACGACCATGCATAATCAGCTTAGGTATAATACTACAACTTTTTATAGGTATATGGATAAAAACTGACATCATGCTGATATTTTCTTTAAACAGCACAACCCTGAAGAAAATGTATCTCTTCATCGACACAAAAGAAATAACACTATGCTGTCATAGTATGATGGAGCCATGAAGACCAACCAACCAAGATATAAATTTGTCTGGGATTCTCTGGGATGTGATGACAAGAAAGCTGTCAATGTTGGTGCTTTGTAGCACTATGCAGTGTAATTTAATGGTGTGAATGTTTCATTTAAAGCTGAAGTTTAGCTTTACTAAATCCCTACAGCTTTACTCACATCACTTACCTGTAACAAAGTATTTCCGAGGTTGTGCAGGCAAGTGGATTTAGAAGACATCTTTACTGCGAGGATGCTTGTCCTCTTCCTGTCTCTGACTTTCTGGTTAGGAGCTTTGGTTCTTAAGGCAGAACAGCAGGACAGGCAGTCTGACAGGCACAAATCCTCTTTCGTCCTCCTCCATTGAGAAAAGTTCTTTCATTGATTACACTGCCTGTAACACAATCTGTGAATTAGGGGGAGGGGGAGTCCTGTGACTGATCAAACTCTCCCCCACTCATCACATTATGTGGAAGGAGGGGGTGTTTCCTTTATAGACCATCTGCAGTGCTGAAGGTTCAGAGACAGGAAGAGGACAGGCATCGCTGCAGTGAAGATTTCTCCAGGATCCAGCATACCGCACAGTGGGACATACATACATTCTTTTCTTCAGCTTTAAACATTATTCATAATATAAGTGCTTTTTAATAAAAAGAATACAACCACATTTTGGACACATCTGCAAACTAAGCAATGTTGTATAAAAAGATTATAAAGGAATTTGTCTCAAAACACTGAACTTCAAAAAGGGTCAAATCATGTACACATGATATGTTGAATGTAATAATTAAAGGCAAATTTGCATTGACAGTTAAATATGTTGATAATTAAAGGCATTTAAAATAAATAAGACCTCCTGTAGTTTCTGTACTAAAAGGAAATGAGGGAAAGTTTTTATAAATTCTCTAGCTTAATGTATATAAATGATTTACATCAAATGTAGAAGGGTTAGAACCCATATCTGTGTACTGATGGGGATATGTATATTTTCTGTTGGCTCTCTATAATTCTGTCTCCAGTACAAGAATTAAGTGAGGGAAAATCATGGAATGGAGAAAGGTTTTACAGTTACAGCTGTGTGGGAGGGGATACCTCAAGTCTTGGAGTAACCTCCTGTGATTTCCAGTTGTGTCTCTGGGACAGGAAGTATTTAAAGTATATAAAAAAAAAAAAGTTAGACAAACATTCAGAATGCCACATACAAAGCAAAAATCAAGCAATCTGTGCAAGACATTTGCAAACCCGTTGAAGTGTATATATAGTCAAACTTTAAAATCATGTATTTCCACATTGTAGTTCAAAAATTTCAAACTTACTCCTATTATTCTAAATAATTTTAACATTTGTAATAATTGTGAAGATCCCCACACATGCAGTGGCGTAACAACCGGGTGGGCAGCCGTTGCGTCTGCCCCAGGTGCTGAGCTGAGGGGGGGATGCTGGGCTGGGACATCCCCCTTCCCACGCTGTGTGAGCCGCAGAGTCTGCGCTGCCGCCGCCATGTTCCCAGCAGCCGCTACCATCAGTCTGTAGCCGTGCGCCGCTCGTGTCCTCCCTCTCCCCTCCGCCTCCCTCCCTCAATGTCCGGAGTGGCCAGGAGGAGGCTGGAGCAGAGCCAAGTGTCGGAAAAAATATACGGCACTTGACTCCAGTGACTTGCCTAGCATGGTGGCGCTAATGCAGGGCCATGCGGGGTGTTTGTTTGATGTCCCATGCGCTGCGATCTCAGCTCAGGGAGAGGCGCTGACAAAAGCTGGCTACAGCCACCTCCTCCTCCTCGGCTCTGTGTCTGATCTCTTCCTGTATACAGACAGTATGTGCATGATCTTCCATGCTGATATGAGGCATGTGCTTGATATGCTGGGGCATGTGATTGTTATGCTGGGGCATGTGCTTGTTATGCTGGGGCATGTGCTTGTTATGCTGGGACATGTCTTGTGATTGTTATAAGAGAGGACACTTGTGGTGCGGGGGGTGGTAGGGTTGGCAAACTAACAAAGATGAATACTTGCAGTGATATGGAGGGGGTAATAGGATACTGTATGTGCTTGTACTCCACCACCAAGCAGGCGATTAAATGTGAGTGTGTTTGAATGTGTGCGTCCCCTCGGCCGGGGCTGTCGGGGGAAGCCCCTCGGTCCGTCCTATATGACAGCTCTCGGTGTCTCCCCCTCCTTCTCAGCTTGTAGGCAGTGAGAATAAAGATGGCGGCCCGGCAGCTGATGGCTGGAACCGATCTTGGGGGGAGACGGAGGAGCCCGGCCTGCTGCCCCCCCCCGGTGTAGATGGGCAGTGCTGTAGTCATGGCAACCACGCCGGCTGGCCCCGCATTCCCCTGTGTCAGTGCTAATGATATGTATTTGTGCTGGCCGTGTCCTCCCTGCTTCCATCATAAGCGGATCGGAGGATGCCTTGCTGATCCCTGTAGCTGGGGGTGCAGCGGGCAGTGTGATTCCTGTGCACGGGGGATTCCTGGACGTGTTATTATTGGTAATCCTCCTGGAGGGCCAGAGTGGATGTTTATATAAGGGGGGGCAGAAAAAAAGTTCTGCCTCGGACTCCCATAACTCTGGTTACGCCACTGCACACATGTACTTCCTTGTATTCTGTGAAAAATATTATTATACAGGATTTTAAAGCAATAACAGTTTGCACAGCGCTTTACAACATGAGGGCAGACAGTACAGTTACAATTAAATACAGAAGGAATCATGGGGCTCTGCTCGTTACAATCTAGGAGGGAGGATCAAGTGATACAAAAGATAAAACTGCGGGGGATGAGCTGATGGAAAAAAATAAAAGTACAGTTGTTAGGTAGGGTTAGAATATTCTTCTCTGAACAGGAGGGTTTTCAGGGCCGTCTAAAAGCAAACAGAGTAGGAGATAGTCGGACAGATTGGGGTAGGGAGTTCCATAGGACAGGCTCGAAAAAAGTCTTGGAGGCGAGCATGGGAGGAGGTGACAAGGGAGCTAAAGGGAGCATGAGGTCTTGGGAGGAACGAAGAGAACCAGAAGGTTGGTATTTTGAGACAAGGTTAGCTATGTAGCTGGGGAGCTGGGTTGCAGATGGGTTTGTAAGTTGCTGTTAATATTTTATATTGAATTTGTTGGGTGAGTGGAACCCAGTAGAGGATTGGCAGAGAGGGGTGGCAGACACTGAACGGTTGGCAGGATGGCTGTGCCTGGCAGAAGCATTCCTGATGGGCTGAAAGTGGGATAGCCTATGCAAAATGAATCCTGTGAGGAGGGAGTTGCAGTGGTCAAGGTGGGAGATGACCAAGGGGTGAACTAGGAGCTTTGTGGTGTCATTGGTTAGGAAGGGGTGCATTTTGTATATGTTGCAGGGGTTGCAGTGGCAAGTTTTGGACAGTGATTTGACATGGGGCTGAAAGGATAGTTCAAAATCCAGGATTACACCTAGAAACTTGGCATGTGGGGATGGACTAATAGTACTGCTATCGATCTTGACAGAAAAATCAGGGGAAGAGGCATGAGGGGAGGAAAAATTATGATATGGATAGATTGAATTTGAGGAAGTGGTGTGACGTCCAGACTGATCATGTCTGTTATTACGGGACGCCACTGTTAAGATTAATGAGGTCTAGTGACAGCTTTTTAGGTTTGGGGATATGTCCTGTCAGTAGGCACTGCTGTCACACATTTCACAGAGACTGCCTTCTGAACTACAGGAGGTGCTGGAGGAGTAATCACAGCTTACCATGGGATATGTAGTCCTTAAAACATAAGGTAAACAGAAGAGGAGAAGCTGCAGGGAATCCAGGAAGTTTTGGAAGGAGATGACCAGCAGATGAGCAGAACTCACCACACAAAAATACATTTTTCAAGTAAGATTAGATTGAACTGTCAAATATAACTATTGTTTGTATCGGTATTGCAATGCTGATGTTATAAAATGAAAGTGTAGGCTGTGCCTATAGAATTCCATTAACTGCATTCATTTTAGAAAGAAAAACGATTTAAGTGTGAAAACTGGTATAATTCATTCTTTATCCTGAGCATGTAATGCTCTGCTACAATTGTAACTTAAATCCCCTGTAAGCACCAAGCCAGTTGTGTTGTAGATTATGAGCAAGTGCCAAGTAGGGTGAAGTTCAGAAGGCTGAGTGCACATTTTTATCTTGCTCTTCCATACATCTAGTTCCCAATAAACAGACCACTTTCATGCAGACAAAGCATACCAGTGCATAACAATAAACAATAATAGAGAGAAAGAATTACTTTTGGTTTGGAAAGATTAATTGTTCCCCAGTCAAGACTTATTTATTGTGACCTCTGGCTGGAGAACACATTCCATCTCCTCCTCCGTGTCTTAAAGATTTATTCTATGGATACATTTAATGTGAGAGTTTCGGAAGTGTAATTATCCTAAGGTGCTGCAAGTTACAACAGTTAATGATAAATGTAAGAAGTAGAGTTTTCTTTGCTTTTCACATTATTTTGTTCTATTAAAACTATCATGTTTATTTAAAAGCAAAGTGCAATTATCTTGAATTATTACAACTGCACTAAGCTGATAAATTCTAATATCTGATTGGCCTCTATGGGTTAATGCACTATGCCCATCAACATTACTCCTTGCATTAGTTTAGGAATAGGCCTTGTGGGGAAACTAATGATTACAAAATTCCATAGAAACCAGCGGTTTAACAGTTTCATGTAGCTAAACAAATTAAATGTAATCAGCGTTTTCTTTTAGTTACTGTAGTGCAATGCTGCTTATAACAATTTTTTAAATAAACCCATAACAATTTAAACTGGGGAGAATTTGGCAGATCTAAATCTCTGGGTTGAAGACGTTGAAGTGGAGCTATCAGTAGGGCCCTGTTCACAAATACTGTATTTGCTGCCTTTAAATAAACAGCCACTCATCTGTCCCACGATCCGGCGGTGTGCTCACCCCAGCTGTTTTCTCCATGTGTCCTCTCTCACTTGGGCCAGCATCTTTAGAATGGGTACCTGGGTGTGACAGCTTGCAGCCTCACAGCCAGGAGCCCACTGCCCATGTGCGATCGGTGCTGTGCTTTCTGAATGGTCCTGCAATCTTCAGGGACCCGTCATGTGCCCCTGAAGAATTTGGGAGGGAGGGAGGGTGGGAAGGAGAACTTCCGTGGGAGCAAGTACCTGTCAAAAACGGGAACCCCCCCCCCCCAAAAGCTATATTTTACAAACAGGAGCGGGGTAGGAAGCCTTAAAGCGGAACTTTCCCTTTTGAGTGGAGCTCCACTTTAAGGCCCCTTTCACACTGGGTGCGGGAGGTGCGGTGGCAGTATAGTGGCGTGCTTTTTAGCGCCGATATACCATCATATTTACCGCGATATTCGGCTGCTAGCGGTGCGGTTTTAACCCCCGCTAGCGGCCGAAAAAGGGATAATACAGCCTGCAAACCACGGCTCCCATTGATTTCAAATGGGAAGGAGCGCTCCTTTACCGCTCCAAAGATGCTGCTTGCAGGATACTTTTTTTTCCTCCCGCCAGTGCATCGCCTCAATGTGAAAGCCCTTGGGCTTTCACATTGAGAATGCTGGGGCAGGATTATTTCAGGCGTTATTTATGCGCTATGTGTAGCCACATATCATCTGGAATGCTGTGGTGCCGATGGTTGTATGTCTTGTACATTCTGCATTAAAAGAAAATCATAAATAAAATAAAAAAAAAAAACACTTTCTTGAACTTTATGTACCAGCATGTTATGACACCCAACACTGCATTGACATGCACACAAATGCACTGCGTTAAGCCTGTGTTAATTGATAAAGACCAACACAGCTCAATGCACCTGGAGTGAACACGCCCCAAAGTAGCACTTAAAGGGGATCACTCTGGGGAAAAAAAAGGACACCTGGGCTTCTTCATTAGCCTTCAGCTTCCCAGCACTGGCATGATAACTGTGGGCAGCCAGGTGTTGCTGCTTGCGGCATCACAGATGGCTGACATTTGTATATGCATGAGCAGTGTTGTACTTATAAATGGTACAGCGGGCTTCTGGGTCCTTTGACATGTCCCAGAAGACTGTGGGGAGAAGAGGAGAGAAAAAACAAACTACCCGCACACCCCTCCCCCAAAAAATAAATTACCTGCCAAATGTGGCTGAGGGGGGACGACTTAAAACAGAATTACCCCTCTTGTGTGGAATTCCGCTTTAAGGAGACTGTCACATTGATGGTTCTGGTTGACCTGCTTAAAGTAAATTCAACACCAGTGCGAATGTACCCTAATACTTACCTTCACAGCACTCCTTTGCTGCTTCATTCCTCTGTTGCAGACATCACAAATCTCTGGTGGTTGTCATGCGAGGACAACAACCTTATCAACTCTGTGAAAGCTCTAATGGAGGTTATACAGGGTTAGAATAAAAGATCCAGCAATGAAGCTCTAATTGTGCATAGCAGCAAAGGTGAGCATAAGTGGATTTGGGATGGGCTATCAGGACTCACTATCACATTTCCCTCAATTCCAGAACACTGCTTTTCTACGGAATCACTTATACTGGAGTAGGTAGTACAGATCTCTGCCATTACAGTACCTAACCTATAAAAGCAGCAAATGCACATCACTAAGGAAAAACACATTAACAAAACTTCAAGTAATTACTTCATTGCATTTCCTATAATCTTAAAAAGTCTGTCACCGAAAGCAACCAAACCAGCTCATTACATCTGTCCAGTATTTATTTATACATTTTTAACATTCAGCTACATTTGCACACACGTTTAAATGTGTCCTCTGGCATACTAAAACTTCCGCTGTATCATTTCAATTTTACCCTAACAAGTTCTTTGTTCCAAGTTCCAGCTTGTGGTGAGAGCGTATACTTATGATTCACTGTCCAAACAGATATACATTGTACAACTCTGTCTGCTTCATTTCCTCAGCGTGTCTTTTATAAAGTCAATAGCTGTCCATTCTGCTTTGATTAAATAAGAATCCTTAGCAGAACTGTACGTGAGGGGTCAGTTTGCACTTCCTGATGTGCTGTAGTCTATTAGCCTGCCCCACTTCACTGCCGATTTGCCTGAGATATTAAGAGATTCTGTTAATGGTGTCATTGGCTTCTTTTTTGGCAACTTGGAAACCAATAACAACTCATCTCTAGCCAAGTTGCCTTGAGTTTTGAATAGACCTTGGGAAGGGTTAAAACTTTTGTAAATTTTTACAGCCATGTGCAATTTAATTGGATCGATTTCTCCCTTCTTCCATGAAAAACAAACAAGGGGGGCAGGGGTCACAAGGACAGGATAGCACAGACAAGAACAAAAGCCTTAGGTCCCTGTCACAAGGACGGACCATTCAGGTTCGTCTGTCAGTTTTTTAGGAGGACCTGAACAGACGCTCCGTGCACCTCTAGGGAGCCTCGGATGCAGGGCCGTCTTTACCATAGGGCAAACAGGGGCAGCTGCCCAGGGCCCTGTCACTGTTTGGGGCCCAAAGCAGAGCCGCCCGTTAAGCCCCTGTGCTGCCCACAAATCAACGCTGAAAATCATCAGCAGCACGCAGTACTGCTTCTCTTCCCAGTGTTTTAAAATGTACAGCACCCCTGGCTTCCCTTTAGACCATGGGTCCTCAAACTACGGCCCTCCAGCTGTTCAGGAACTACAATTCCCATCATGCCCTAGTCATGTCTGTGAATGTCAGAGTTTTACAATGCCTCATGGGTAGTTCCGACACAGCTGGAGGGCCGTAGTTTGAGGATCCCTGCTTTAGACATACACTTCATGTCACGGTTTGCTAATCTATATTGTAAATAAAAGTTTTCTGTAGAGTGTGCCCAAAGTCTTTATAATATTTCATGTTTCACTGCAGGTCTGGTCAGTGTTTTAAAAAGTTCCTGTATTTTACACATGGCATGGCATGGGGTCACAGCACCGTCTGTCCATTCTGCTTTAGCACCATGGGATCCCAGGCCATGCCATGTGTAAAATAGAGGAACTCTTTAAGTCACAGACCAGACCTGCGGTCCAGGCTGAGTGAGGCCTCAGAGCACATGGCATTACTGTCTTTATTTAACTGTTTGATGGGCTTATTTTGGGCCTGGCTGGTTCACATGTATGTGTTTTGGCGGCCCACATTTGCGCAGGCACAACAGCCCATTCATTTGAATGGGCCGCCATGCCTGGGTTTCCAGCAAAGAAAATCGCAGGCCTCATGTAATAGGCTGCGCACACGGCACACCTATGCCCATCAAGCAATAAAATACACCGCCGTCTGTCCATTCTGCTGTCTGCTGTGACTTATCTGCAGTTCCTGCACTGTCAAACTCGCTGCATTTTTAGACGTTTAGGTCACGCTTTTAAAAACACAGTGCGTTTGTGTGTGCAAGAACTGCAGGTAAGTAGCATGGTGCAAAAGCAGAATGGATTTCAAGGCAACTAATTTTTAAAATGCTGAATGCACCTTTTTTCTTCAGGAAACAAAGGCATGGTAGCCCATTTAAATCAATGGGCTGCTGTGCCTGCACAAATGAGGGCTGTCAAAACACATACATGTGAGCCAGCCAGGCCCAAAATAGGCTGGAGGGGGGCCCAAAAAAATGTTTGCCCAGGGCCCAAACCATATTAAAGACGGCCCTGCTCGGATGTCAGCAGTGACACGCCCGCTGACATCAGACCCGCTAAAGTGTGACAGATGGAAACATACTGCAGCTGCTGACTTTTAAAATAAGGACACTCACCTGTCCAGGGTGCCTGCGATGTCCTCACCCAAAGCCTACCTGTCCCTCAGCTCCTGGGTGAAGGCGCTGCCATCTTCAGTAAGGGAATCAGGAAGTGAACAGCCTGGTTCCCTACTGCGCATGTGTGAATCGCGCTGCGCATCCTGACTGGTCCTTGTATTATTTGTTTTGGGGGGGGGGGGGGGTTATTATTCCCCAAAGATTTAATAATGTTGATACCTGGCGGAGAGTTTAGAGGAGTAACAAGGGCTGTGCTTACCATAATAACTGTGGTAAAATGCCTAGAGCAGCGAATGGCCACAATCCCCTGGCCACCCAGTCTGACTCAACAAAGGAAGTGTGTGCAAGGGAAGCGAAGAGGATTCAGAAGATTCTCTATAGTTTAAGAAACATAAAACTATCCATTCTTCCTCCAGTCTGATGATCTGTATAGTTAAAAATAGCTGTGATAATAAAGCAGGCAGCATGCCATTCAGCCTCTAGTTGCACATACTAGCATTTGTTTCTAATAAACAAACTGCATGACACAAGGGGCAGAGCTTGTGAAAAAGGGCATCATCATTCAGGTGTGCCTAGAAATGCATGATGTCTAAATACAGCCCTGGCAGTATCAGTTCTTTTATCAGTAAGATTAATGGAATTATAGTAAATGAAAGCCTGTTTACCCTATCGTTGGGTCACCACCTTAAATACACAGTTGTGTATCAGTGTAAAAATGTAAGTGCACTTTTACAGTAATTATGTCTTCTATTTTAAAGCATATTGTATTCAAACAATTTTTTTGGATAGCATAGGGGAGGTTTAAAACTTAGTTTTTTTCTTTGCCATGGTAGGTAGATCCCCCTTCACTTCCTGCCCTGTAGATGCAACAGGAAATGAGAGGATGTCTTTCTAATGTAAGGATGTGGGATATCCCCTCTTAGTCAGCTGTTGCTAGATGATTCCCCCTATATTACTGTTGTGGTGGCAACTCAGAATTATTGATTTGTCCTCACTTTTATTCCTGGTATGATTGGTTATCAGGACAATTAGACAGACTCATCCTAAAAAGGGCACATACAGCAATAAAATTCTGATTGAGGCTCTAAAAAATGTATGCCTTTAGTTATAATTTAAAGCTGAACTTCAGGGGAAGTAAAAAATGTCCCCTTGCAGTGGAGCTGCCACTGCAAAAGGAACTGCTCATTTATGTTAAGGGAAAAGGCACTTTTACTTACCTGATCATCTGCTCCTGAAGGTGCCTCTGTGCTGCAAAATCTGACACTGTAGCCACTTTCCTCCTTTCCTCCTTGATGTCATCAAGACCAAAATCAAACTCCATAGACTTGCATTTAACGTAAGGACACTGTTTGTATCTTCTTGTGCGCTCTGCTTGTATAACATATTTGCACATTATTGTGCAACATATAGTGCATTTTATCATGTATATAGTAATCTGTATAGTGTAACATGATGTAATGTGGTACATAAAGTACTAATGTACAGTACATTACAAGCTGTGTAGGAAATATTTTTTTTTTTTAATGTCACAATGTACAGTATAAGATTTCCTATAAACTGTGCCCAGTCTTGCCACACAGAGTTAATCCAGCTCTGAGCAATCCTCTTTTATTGCTCAGTGAAATAAAACAGACTTACAGAGAAAAACCTTAGTCCGTTCCGCCCCCTTGCTGTGAGTGACAGGTTATTTTCATATCAAATGCACTAGCCTGGAGACAGGTATTATTTTTTAATAACTCTAATAACACCCACTCCTTTTCTGAAGTCATGTGGTTACTTTTCTGGATTTTGAATGGATGTTAGTGATCATAGCAGAATTTAGTGTTGTGTTTAGTGCATGTTGAGTGTAGAGGAAGGCAGGGAGTCTACTGACATCATGACTCCACCCACAGAGCTCCAGACAACAGATCCAACCACAGAATCTGCAGTTTTTCAGTTCTTATAACAGACAGAGGGGAGACATTTGACAGGTAAGGATACATGCAGGAGGCATGTATATCCTTATAGATCAGCACTATGGCAGTAGTTTAAAAAGGATAAGAGTGAGTTTACATCCACTTTAATATACTGTATATCCTGTAATGCAGTGTATAAGGCATGGTACAGGGACTAGGCAAAACATAATCAAAACTGTACTGAATAATAAATAATTTTACAGTGAATCGATCCATTTCTAAAAAGTTTTGTGATGGAGGCATCTGATATTGTCTTGCAGGTCCTTGTTCTTCCCATGCTTCCAGGCCATTATGCAACTCCTCCTGATGGCTATTATTTAGATTTACACTTTATTTTCTCTTTTTTCCCTTATGTAGACTTATATTTACCACTTTTTTGTTCTATTACTAAAATGAATTCCATCTTCTACTACTTCCTATTCACATACAATCAAAGCCAACGTATAGCAAATTTATGCTTCTGGAAAGTCTTATTCATACCTGTAAGTGGTGTGCGGAACATAAACTTCCCTCACTGGAAACTCAAGAACCTCTTTAATTAGACGAGTTCGGCCTTCTGAAAAGGGCTTCACAGAAAGCATCTCCGGAGTTAGACAGCCACTCATCCCTTCACATACAGGGGAAATCTCAAGTTTTAGCAACCCTTAGATTAAAAAACAAAAAGGTAGAAGATTAGTTCTAATATTTTCACAAAAGAGAATACTACAGTATATGCAATTTACTTAGCATTATTATTCCCATTACTGTATATGTTCTGTACTGCACAAATAACTATAGGCCCCTTTCACACCAGCAGATCGATCGGGTCCGTCTGTCCGTTTTTCAGGCAGACTTGCTCAGACCACCCGCTGTTCTCTATTGAGCAGCAGATTTCAGCAGACGTGTCCAGCTATCAGAACACCCAGAAGATATTATTATTATTATTATTATTCAGGATTTAAATAGCGCCAACAGTTTGCACAGCACTTTACAACATCAGGGAAGACAATACAGTTACAATACAATTCGCTACAGAAGGGATCAGAGGGCCCTGCTCATTAGAGCTTACAATCTAGAAGGGAGGGTCAAGTGGGACAAAGGGTAGTAGCTGTGGGGGATGAGCAGATGGACAAAATTAAAATATAGGGCCAGATTCTCGTAGATGCCGGCGTAGCGTAGCAACTTACAGGAGCAAGTGCCGTATTCTCCAAGCACTTGCTCCGTAATTTGTGGCGGCGTAGTGTAAATGGCCCGGCGTAAGGCGGCGTAATTCAAAGGGGGCGGCTTGTATTTAAATTAAGCGCGCCCCCGTGCCGAACGAACAGCGCATGCCTTAAACGTAGGCCACTGCGCATGCTCCATAGTACGCCGCAAATACATTGATTACGACGGCAATGTAATTAACGTTCAGGCCTATTCGCGAACGAGTAACGTAAACGACGTAAACGATGGAAAAACACGATGCTGTCCCGAGTCCATACTTAACATGGCATACGGCGGCCCGACGTAAGGTTGCCCCTCATATAGCAGGGGTAACCTTACGCTTACGGAAACGACGTAAACTACGGCGAAGCGGTGCAAAAACGTTTGGGAATCGGCGTTTCATGCTCATTTGCATATACGCCACCTAGCGGCCAGCGTAGTATTGCATTTAAGATCCGAAGGTGTAAGTGACATACGCCAGTCGGATCTACGCCGTATCTAGGCGTAAATGATTCTAGGAATCAGACGCATAGATACCCGGGGACAGAAACGGAGATACGACGGTGTATCTGGAGATACACCGTCGTATCTCTTATGAGAATCTGGCCCATAGTTGATAGGTGTGGGTAGGATAGGCTTCTCTGAAGAGGAGGGTTTTCAGGTATGGTCTAAAACAGGGATCCTCACACTAGGGCCCTCTAGCTGTTGCGGAACTACACATCTCATGAGGCATTGTAAAACTCTGACATTCACAGACATGACTAGGCATGATAGGAGTTGTAGTTCCTGAACAACTGGAGGGTCATAGTTTGAAGACCCATGGTCTAAAAGCTAATAGAGAAGGAGATAGATGGACAGGTTGGGGTAAGGAGTTCCACAGGCTTGGAGAGGCTCTGGAAAAGTCCTGAAGATGAGCATGGGAGGAGGTAATTAGAGAGCTAGAGAGCAGGAGGAATACATATTTGCGTACCTATTTTCCTCTGTTTGGTCAACAATTTTCTGCCTAGACAATGCTCCATAAGGAACAAGACAAAATTTGCTACGTGTATGGCCAGCTCGAGACTGAGCTAGCAACTGCTACGTCCTGTAGGCACAGTCATCATCAAATTTGATAGGCAGCTTTAGGCTGTATGGGGTTTTTGGCCAACTCCCAACACTATTTTGAGGCATTCAGAGTTATTAGTGTACAACCACGGTGCCCATACACTGTCCCTGTTGAACTAGCCAAATGTCTTAGCCATGTATGGCTGGCTTAACACTACTTTTCCCTCGACAATACTGCGGTCTATAGATGTCTCCATTGCTCCTCTATCCATAGTGGAAACACCTAAAGAAGGAGGTGTGTTCCTGGCCGGATAATCAGTTCTTTTGGTTTTTGGGTTTAATACTGGTTAAGGCTGCCTATCACATGGTTGATCACGAAGCAAGAAAGTGGGAAGGTGCAAATCCAAGTGCTAAATTTTTACTAGATGTTTGTACAAATCCACCAACCACCAACTAGTCTTTTTGTTATATTAGGTTAATTTCATCCTGATTAAACTGATTAGCAATTTAAAAGGTCACCTCTGCCCAAATAATATTTCAGTCTTGGATAGACACTATATAATTGAATCACCCATTTGCTACTTATATCTTTCAAATACTTTTTTTTTTTACCAGTGGCAGCTAGTAGTATAACGGTGGCAAAAAATCAACAGGGCGCCAATTCCTCCCCCAGTCGGTCAGGCCACAGGCATCCTAACCCCCATCCCACGGTCGGTCACCAGTCCCACACTTACCCCGTCTAGGTCACGGGCAGCACTTCCTCTGGGCAGCGGGTGGCACCTCCTCCTCCTCCTTGTGGTTCACGGCGGCTTCCCCTGTGTCTCCTCCCTCCTCAGCAGCCAATAGGATCTCTTTTCCTCTTGGCCAATCGGGTGACAGATCTCAGGGTCAGTTTCCTGATTGGCCAGGAGGAGAATTAGGAAGATAGTAGCGAATATTATTTAGCTATTTTCACACAACTGGGTGGGCGGGCCCCTGGCTCTAGTCACGTGCTTCAAAAAAAAAAAAATGCCCATTGGAATCCATGTGTCCAGAACCCTGCATGTAGATTAGGGTGCCGGACGCATTGAATAGCGGGCGGTGCTTCTGCGCCGTGCATTACGGGACTCCACTGCTTTTTACACTAAGGACTCAGATCTAGTTAGCCAGTGTGTTACAAACCTTAAAGAAAATAGCGCGAGTGGCTAATATATATATAAAAAAAATAGGAATACAAGCATTTGAGTGAGCTACCCACCCATTATTTGCTTTTCCCACAATACTCAAAGCTCATTCAGTTGCTAGTATATTTTTGTACCGTCTTACCTGGTAGACATTTTGTTCTCCTTTGCAGCGATCTCTTGTAATCTGCTAGGTGCTTGAATAAGTCTTCATCACTTAGTTTATCTCCTTCCTAATACAAAACAGCCACACAATAGCATTTATAAATATATAATAGCATTTTATGGTTAACACAAAACCACTGATAAATTGAAAAGCACGATATGGCATTGTCAGAGCATTTATGTGTTTATATTTATTTTGTTAATGTAGCTGTGAACATAGACACTTTCTAATACAGCCAAGGGGGTGGGGGGTAAGGGCACTGTGCGCACACACACAGGGGTTGATTTACTAAAAAGGGAAAATTCTAAATATGGTGCAGCTGTGCATGGTAGCCAATCAGCTTCTAACTTATTTCAGCTTGTTCAACTACACTTTAAGGGCCCTTTCACACGAGCGGACGAACGGTCCGCTCATTACAAGTCCGTTTACGGACTTGTAATGGGTCCCTATGGGAGCGGATCCGTTAGCTAACGTCCGCTCGATCCGCATCCGTTTTTGCGGACGGAAGAATGTCCTATTTTTCTTCCGTCCAGCCAAACGGATCTGATGGAAACGGACAGACGGTCCGTTTCCATCCGACTCCCCATAGGGGAGAGCGGAGGAGAGACGGGGCGGTCCCTGCACAGTGTGCGGGGACCGCCCCGTCCGCCGACAGCTCAGCGGAGACCCCCCGCTGAGCTGACGGACACACGGAGCGGACCGAAAAACGGTCCGCTCCGTGTGAAAGGAGCCTAACAAAAAAAAAACTGTAAGCTGGTTGGTTTCTATGCACAGCTGCACCAGATTTCTCACTTTCCAGCTTTAGTAAATCAGCCACAGAATACGCCTGTATTCCAGAGGCTGTTCAACCTAAGGCAAGAGGCAGGCTGTGCTTGATCAAGGAGTGTGTTCAAGTGGCAGGCCGTGATTGGAAGGTAGTATAAGCCAAAAGCAGTCTGTGATTGGTCAGGGGTGTGGTGGTAAACAAACTACCCAATACAGGCATGCTGTCTGTCGCACAGTGTCCTGTACTTATGAATGGCCATCCAAAGGATGAAAACTGACCACACTAAAACAGATTAGCTTCTGTGCTTTGTGTGGTCAGTTTAGAACAAGGAAGTAAGGTGACTGGGGAGATCAACCAGGTACTTCAGATGGAAGTACATAAAAAAGATAGAGACATTGGGGTTGATTTACTAAAGCTGAAAGAGTGCAAAATCTGGCGCCACTGTGCAGTGGTGTCTCTAGAGGGTAGTTTATTGGGCTATAGCCCCGAATCTGGGGCTCATAGCCCCCAGTCTCTGCAGGGGTCCCCAACCACCAGGCTGTGGTCTCCCTGCAGCCAGGCCTTGAGTGCGGTGGGCCACATGACAGAGCCGGAGAGCCAGTGGGCAGAATGGTAGAGCAGCCGGGCCGTGCGACAGACCTGGAGAACTGGCGGGCAGAGCAGGAGAGTCAGAGAGTGGGTGGGCAGCATGACAGAGCTAGAGAGCCAGCCCACGGGCAGCACAGAAGAGCCAGAAAGTGGGAAGGCGGGGGCGAGAGAGCAGAAAGATGGCATCATCTCTCACTGCCCGTCCTGCATTACTGCTGTTCCACCCTCACTGTGCAGCTATGGGCAGCAGAAAGATTACATCATCTCTCACTGCCCGCCCTCTCTCTAGGGACCCTGATGTAAGGGTGGGCTCTCTGGGGACCCTGATGTAATGAGGGGGCTCTTGGGACACTGATGTAAGGGGGAGGCTCTCTGGAGACTCTGATGTAATGGGGGGGGGCTTTGGGAACCCTGACGTAAGTGGGGGGATCTCAGGGGACCCTTCTGTAAGGGGGAGCTCTCTAGGAACCCTGTTGTAAGGGGGTGGCTCTTTGGGGACCTTGTTGTAAAGGGGAGGCTCTCTGGGGACCCTGATGTAAAAGGGGGGGGGGGTGTAACTAGAATATATATCACACACACCTACATGTATATTATATACAAGTGTATACCGCCTAAGTGTATGACTTTCTTCACTTCGCTGCTATGGTCTCTAGCCCCAGATTTTTTGTAGACCTAGCAACGCCCCTGCAACGGTGCATGGTGGACAATCAGCTACTAACTTCAGCTGATTTAGTTTTGTCAAAGCTTAAGGCCCCTTTCACACTGAGGAGTATTTCAGGCATGTTAGCGCTAAAAATAGCACATAAATAATGCTTGAAATACTCCTGCCCCAGCACTCTCAATGTTAAAGCCACACTGAGGCGATGCGCTGGTGGAAGAAAAAAAAAAAACTCCTGCAAGCAGCATCTTTGGAGTGGTGTACTGAACTGAACAGTCTGAAGTTAGAAGCTGATTGGCTACCGTGCACAGCTGCACCAGATTTTGCACTCTTTAGTTTAAAAAAATAAAGCCATATGATTAGGGTGACCACATTTCCAAACTACAATTCAGGGACACCCTCCATTCCCAAAAATCAACTTGTGCTGTAATGAATCACAGCAAAGTGATTGGAGATATTCATAAATCCTGTCTCTTGTGTCCAATCACAAGCAGGGGGCGGGATTGTGCTCCTCCAGGCATTCCCGGCCAGGACAAGTACTGTCATTGAGTCAAGCAGTGATGTGGCGGCCTTTTTTGGGGGCATCAGACTGGCCCAGGGGGTGGCTGTGTCAGTTTCATTCCAGGACAATGTATTGTCCTTGAATGTATGTGCCCGAGACAGACCTGCAAAATGCGGGACTGTCCCGGGCAATCCGGGACACGTGGTCACCAGGGGCGGACTGACAACTCATGGGGCCCCTGGGCAATAGAAGATTATGGGGCCCCTGGGCTTACTGATGGCCACCACGCCAGGAGGCAATGCAGAGGCGGGGCAGCTAAAATCTCAGGATTTTGACATCAAAAGCATGTCAGTTTCGGACAAATCAGGGACAGATGTAAAAAAAAACACTGATTTTGACATACTATTCCTGGTTTTACTGAGCCTGGCAACCCTGATGGGGCCCCCTAGTGGCATGGGGCCCTCGGGCAGTGCCTGAGTGACTCAATGGTCAGTCCGTTCCTGGTGGTCACCCTACATATGATTTGCACAATACACATATGAGCACATACATAGGCAACAAATATTATTTAGAGTAACATACATTTTAAGTGAAGATGTTCAACTCCTTTAGTAAATCATCAATTTTGTTAACCAGTTTGTACCCTGTACTGGGAAAATTATTTACCTGCCTAAAGAAAATGTTGTGCGTAATTGTTGTTGACTTAAAAGGTGATGTTGAGCCTTCATCAATTGAATTTGCCCTTTCAGAAAATCTTCTTGGTGCCCCTAATGAGGATCTTCTGTCACTAGGTGATGCTCTACCTGTAGAAAAAAAAACAGGTCTTTAAATTAACTATTACAAACTGGACAGGAAGATAAGAAAATATAAAAAATGTTTTAAGTGCAATTCTATATTCCAATAGCAATAGAAAAAAAGCATACTAAAAAATTGAACCTGTAAAAAAACATGCTCTGTAACCACAATGGTTTTGTCTACCACTGATCAGTGCTGACATCAGGAAGGGCATGAATATATATATATATATATATATATATATATATATATATATATATATATATATATATATATAAAAACACCACTGGTTAAACCATTGCTATAACAATACCTACAAGCCTACAAGACTTCTAGGAGGGCCAAAACAAAGGGGGTGCAGTCAGGACCCAGATGTAAGGCTGGTCCGCTGCTTTTTCCACGTTTAGCGTTTGTTTAATTTGCAGACAGTGAACACCGCACACTGTACTACAATCCCCTATATGTCAGCCACAGCTAGAATCAGGGGTAGTGTTGGGGAACTACCAGCAACATTTCTACTATCTCCTCTCTCATAAACCTGAATGCGCAGGGGACGATCTTGAAATTTATAGAATGGTCCGCATGCTCCGGTATCCTAAAAAATATCTTGGGAGCCACAGCAGCAGCTAAGACTTAAGTGCAAAAGTCAGGATCGTTCCAAAGATTCAGGGATTGCTGATAATCAACAAGAAACAAAGCCTCTGTTCTCCGATTGGCTGATCAGTACACACAGGGGTGGACTTCCTTTTCTGGCACCGCCCGAGGGACCCATGCTACTAGGGGGCCCCATCAGGGTTGCCAGCCTCAGTAAAAAAAAGTAAAGTATGGAAAAATCTGTGTTTTTTTTACATCTGTCCCTGAAATTTCCCTTACTGGATATCCTTTTGGTATAAAAAACAAAACAAAACCCAACAAAAACAAAAAACTCCCAAAATTATAGCTGCCCTGCCTCTCCGGTACCTTTTCAGTGTGTGTATACTGAGTATTCTGTGTGTATGTTTACCGTGTGTGTATATTGTGTGTCTGTATTATATACATACTGTATGTGTGTGTATACTTTGTGGCCCCATAATCTATTGCCTGGGGGGCCCCATAATCTCCTAGTACCCTGGGGCCCCATGAGTTGTCAGTCCGCCCCTTAGTACACACCTCTCCCATATTGCAATCTGGGTTTTGTAATCTGGCTGTGGCCCTAATTTTATGATAGCAACATGTCTGAAAGTCACGTTGCAACCAGAAGTACGGGCAGGCAGTTTAAATGTAGCTCCTGGTGCAGAACATGAAGGAATTCTGAAGTCTGAACTATGAATTACATGCAACGCTACCCCTGTAAGAGTTTGTTCAATCCGCTACTCTGCCCTTGAACCCGAAGTATTATCTCAGCCCCTACTGGCACACCTAGCAATAGGGTTAGTGGATTCTGCCTTCTTTTGTAATATACAGTGCAGAAAATAAGTATTTGAACACCCTACTATTTTGCAAGTTCTCCCACTTGGAAATCATGGAGGGGTCTGAAATTGTCATCGTAGGTGCATGTCCACTGTGAGAGACATAATCAAAAAAAAATTCCAGAAATCACTATGTATGATTTTTTTAACTATTTATTTGTATGATACAGCTGCAAATAAGCATTTGCACACCTGAGAAAATCAATGTTAATATTTGGTACAGTAGCCTTTGTTTGCAGTTACAGAGGTCAAACGTTTCTTGTAGTTTTTCACCAGGTTTGCACACACTGGAGGAGGGATTTTGGCCCACTCCTCCACACAGATCTTCTCTAGATCAGTCAGGTTTCTGGGCTGTCGCTGAGAAACACGGAGTTTGAGCTCCCTCCAAAGATTCTCTATTGGGTTTAGGTCTGGAGACTGGCTAGGCCACGCCAGAACCTTGATATGCTTCTTACAGAGCCACTCCTTGGTTATCCTGGCTGTGTGCTTCGGGTCATTGTCATGTTGGAAGACCCAGCCTCGACCCATCTTCAAAGCTCTAACTGAGGGAAGGAGGTTGTTGCCCAAAATCTCGCAATACATGGCCCCGGTCATCCTCTCCTTAATACAGTGCAGTCGCCCTGTCCCATGTGCAGAAAAACCCCCCCAAAGCATGATGCTACCACCCCCATGCTTCACAGTAGGGATGGTGTTCTTGGGATGGTACTCATCATTCTTCTTCCTCCAAACACGGTTAGTGGAATTATGACCAAAAAGTTCTATTTTGGTCTCATCTGACCACATGACTTTCTCCCATGACTCCTCTGGATCATCAAAATGGTCATTGGCAAACTTAAGACGGGCCTTGACATGTGCTGGTTTAAGCAGGGGAACCTTCCGTGCCATGCATGCTTTCAAACCATGACGTCTTAGTGTATTACCAACAGTAACCTTGGAAACGGTGGTCCCAGCTTCTTTTCAGGTCATTGACCAGCTCCTCCCGTGTAGTTCTGGGCTGATTTCTCACCTTTCTTAGGATCATTGAGACCACACGAGGTGAGATTTTGCATGGAGCCCCAGTCCGAGGGAGATTGACAGTCATGTTTAGCTTCTTCCATTTTCTAATGATTGCTCCAACAGTGGACCTTTTTTCACCAAGCTGCTTGGCAATTTCCCCGTAGCCCTTTCCAGCCTTGTGGAGGTGTACAATTTTGTCTCTAGTGTCTTTGGACAGCTCTTTGGTCTTGGCCATGTTAGTAGTTGGATTCTTACTGATTGTATGGGGTGGATAGGTGTCTTTATGCAGCTAATGACCTCAAACAGGTGCATCTAATTTAGGATAATAAATGGAGTGGAGGTGGACATTTTAAAGGCAGACTAACAGGTCTTTGAGGGTCAGAATTCTAGCTGATAGACAGGTGTTCAAATACTTCTTTGCAGCTGTATCATACAAATAAATAGTTAAAAATTCATAAATTGTGATTTCTGGAATTTTTTTTTTGATTATGTCTCTCACAGTGGACATGCACCTACGATGACAATTTCAGACCCCTCCATGATTTCCAAGTGGGAGAACTTGCAAAATAGCAGGGTGTTCAAATACTTATTTTCTGCACTGTAATTCCTTAACATTACTTTCCAATACCCTCTACCACAACAATTTAGATAGTACTTCCCTGAGTTTAATATTAGGGAACACAATAATTGTATTTACATAAGACTCAAGCTTGGAATTCCTTCACCTTTCTGGCAGGCATGTTTACTGTAGGTGTGCAGCAATGCCATGTACCATTTAATACTTCATGCTTCTCTCGATCTGTCCTCATAATTGGGCATTTCCCTTCAGTTGCTTGTCAAATGCTGCCTAATGTGGCAAGTGAGATCAGTGACCTGGGAGTGCATGCAGCAAAATACAAAACTCTTTATGAGGGTTCCTTCCCATAGACTAGAACTAGATGATCTTAAAGCTGGCCATACACAGCTTGAATTTACGGCCTGTCAGCACCTCTTGGTTTGACCTACAATAGGTTGAGATATCTAAGGAACTGAGCAGAAAAGAGTCATAGAGACAGTGACTGCAGCTGTATTCAGGTATTCTGACAGTTGTGGGCACCAGCTGTCAATATACAGTAGCTGGCAGTGGAATATCTATCCACCCCTGATTTGAGACGTTTATGGATTTCTCTTGTGCAGCTCGTCTGGCTGAACGAGAGACATCTTTGAATCTATAGCCAACAACTTGGCACTTCAGAAGGGCACAGACACAGGTGCGTCACACAAGTCACCCCACAAGTCTTTCTTGGCAAGTTCATTAGGCTGGATTGAGACACTCTTCTACATTTTAACCCATTTGGACTTGATCTGTTTTATCAGTATACTGTATTCTAATAGTTGAGCTCTCTAAACCTGAATACAATACTCTGAGTGGGGTATATGTACTATAACATACCATTTATGCTTTCGGTTTCAGGGGTTTCTTTTTCCAGTGTCATAACATTGATACAACTTAGTAGACTGATAGGTACCCAAGCAAGCGGCATCCGATATTTTCCCAAGCGCTGACAAAAAGTTTCAGCCTGTGATTTAAGTTTGTCTAGTTTTTCTTTAGTCTGTAATAAAAGGTGAAAAAAATATTTAGCATTTCTAAATGTAGCATTTTAGTCAATAGTTAAAAAAAAGAGGATTTTTATAAACAGCTTACCTGTAAAATCCTTTTCTTGTAGTACATCACGAGCAGCATAGTAATTACTATGTGGGTTATAGAGCCTACCTTCAGGTGATGGACACTGGCACTCTTCAGACAGAAAGTCCCTCCCTATATAACCCCCTCCCCTATCGGGAGTACCTCAGTTTTGTAGCAAGCAATAATTTGTCCCAAAAATTCCCCAAAAAAGAGGGGTGGGAGCTCTGTGTACCATGATATACTACAAGAGAAGGATTTTACAGGTAAGCCGTTTATAAAAATCCTCTTTTCTTTATCGTACCTCACGGGACACAGAGCAGCATAGTAATTACTATGTGGGATGTCCAGAAGCAATGCCAACTGAGGGGAGGGAGGCCAAAAGGAAGGACCAAAAGATGCCACCGGACGCAGGAATCTTAAAGAGCGGCCCTTAGGACCGCTTGCCCAAAGGCCAGGTCCCCGCGCCTCCTCACGTCCAACTGATACAATTTTGTGAACGTGTGAACTGATGACCAGGTTGCTGCCCTACAGACCTGGGCCATGGAAACCTGGTGCTGAACTGCCCAAAAAGTCCCTAAAGCTCTAGTTGAATGAGCCTTAATAGAAGCCGGAGATTCTTTACTCTTCAGGCCGTAAGCCTGCGCAATTACCTGTCGAATCCACCTGGCTAGCGTGGCTTTTGACGCCGCCTGGGCCCATCTGGCAGGATAATGCATCCGTTTTCCTGATCTGGGCTGTGGCTTGTAGATAGACCTTAATAGCCCTTACCACATCTAAAGAATGTAGCAACTTCTCCTCTCTGGAACTTGGCTTAGGAAAAAAAGACAGGAGAACCAATTCTTGGTTTAAATGAAAACTTGAGACCCTTTAAGGCAAAAAAGTAGGCAGAGGTCGTAAGACGACCCTGTCTTCATGAACAATTAAGTACGGCTCCCTACACGAGAGGGCCGCCAGCTCCAAGACCCTTCTGGCCAAGGTCATAGCCACCAAGAATACTAAATTCTTTGACAGCAGGAACCTGACCCAAGGGCTCAAAGGGCCGCCTCTGTAGGGCCGATAGGACCAAATTTAAGTTCCAAAAACACAACGGGAGTCTGACCGGAGGGTTAATCCACAGAACCCCCTGCAAAAACGTCTTGACTAAAGAGTGAGTAGCTAATGGCCTCTGGAAGAGAACTGACAAAGCCGATACATGGCCCTTAATGGTGCCAACGGCCAGCTTCATTTCTACTCCGTGCTGTAGAAACTCCAAGATTCTACCGATGACAAAATTTTGCGGGGATGCCACCCCCTGGCCTCACACCAAGCGATGTAGGCTTTCCATACCCTGTAATATATATGGTTACTGTGGAAAGCACAGACTTTGAGAGTCCTCTCTTCCTTAAGAAGGCTTCAGCCGCCAAGCCATTAAACTTAGCGACCATGAGACAGGGTGGAATATCGGTCCCTGAGAGATAGTAGGTCTGGCCGGAGTGGCAGAAGCCAGGGGTCTCCGGCCGACATCTTGACAATTAGGGAGTACCAAGACCTCCGGGGCCAAGCTGGAGCCACTAGGATTATGGGCTTGCCCTCTATCCTGATCTGACGCAGGAGTTAGGGTAGGAGCTGAAGTGGCGGGAAGGCATATATCAGAGAATATTGGTGCCATGGAGAAACCAGGGCGTCCGTACCGCAGGACCAAGGGTCCCTTGTCCTGGACACAAACCTGGGCAGTTTTGCATTCTTGATGCCGTGAGGTCCACATCCGGAGTCCCCCACCTTCGACAGATGTCTTGGAATACCTCAGGGTGGAGAGACAATTCTCCTGGCAATAACTGTCTCCAGCTGAGATAATCTGCCCGCCAATTCTCCACTCCTGGGATAAACACCGCTGAGAGACACGGGATGTGGGCTTCCGCCCACACAAATATCTGATCCGCCTCTCTCTGGGCAGACCGACTCCTTATGCCCCCTTGGTGGTTTTTTATATGCCACCGCCGTGGCATTGTCTGACTGTATCCTGACGGCAGTTCCTTCCAGTCTGGTCGTCCAAGCCCTTAGGGCCAACCGGACTGCCCGCATCTCTAAGGCCTTGTACACACGATCAAATCTGTCTGTTGGAAACGGTCTGCTAGACCGTCCCAGCAGACAGATTCGATCGGGTGTACGGGCGAGCCGACGGATTTGGCAACCCGACAGATTTCAAAGCATGCTTTGAAATCTATCGGGTGGGAATCCGTCCGCAGCACTTACCAGCAGACATGTCGTCCCGCACCGCCGCCGAATGGATTCGGCGCATGCGCGGAAGTGTTTTACTTCCTGGTGCGGTGACGTGGCGGCGTCAACGTCACCGTCACGTCACCGACACGTCAGCGCGCCGTCTGCTGGCGGGGATTTTGGTTTGCTCGTGTGTACACACGAGCAAACCAAAATCCTATCAGACAGATTTGTTCAAATCGGTCGGTCCGACCGATTTGAACAAATAGATTGCCTCGTGTGTACGAGGCCTAAGAGATTGATAGGCAGAAGTTGTTCTGTGGTTGACCATTTCCCCTGTTGGGACAAGTTCCCCAGGACCGCTCACCAACCTGTCCGGCTGGCGTCCGTCATGACTATTTGCTAGGATCCTGGGTTGAAGGATCTCCCCTTCTTCAGGTTCCCAGGAGCCAACCACCAACTGAGGCTCCCCCGGACTACCGGGGAGAGTGTTATGTGTAGATCCAAGGCCTGAACCTGCTTGTTCCACTTCGACAGGATCGCCCACTGTATTCTCCTTGAGTGAATTTGAGCGTAGGGTACTGCCTCGAATGTTGCCACCATCTTCCCCAACAGATGCATACAGAGTCGAATGGCTGGTTTCTTTTTCCTCAGTACTGATAGTATTAACACCCTTAAGGCGTAAATCTTTGCCTGTGGCAAAAAGATTCTCTGCCGGCTTGTATCGAGCCGCATACCTAGGTACTCTAGGATCCTGGTTGGTTGCAGGGCAGATTTGTCTCTGTTTATAATCCAACCGAAGGCCTCTAGATACCGAACGGTGGTCTGAACTGACCGCCTTAAGCAGGGGGCAGACTGATCTATCAGGAGAAGGTCGTCCAAGTATGCCAAAATTAGAATTCCGCGGATTCTCAGATTTGGCAGCAACTGTGCCAGGATCTTCGTGAATACCCTGGGGGCCATCGCCAACCCGAAGGGGAGGGCCACGAATTGAAAATGGTGCTGACCTATCGTGAACCACAGGAATTTGTGGTGACCTGGGAATATTGGGATGTGAAGGGACGCGTCCTTTACGTCTACGGACACTAGAAAATCTCCCCCATGGAGAGCAGCGGCAACTGAACGGATGGATTCCATCCGAAAGGTATGGACAGAAAGGTACTTGTTTAGGCCTTTCAGGTCCAGGATAGGCCTTACATCGCCGTTTGGTTTCGGGATGATGAATAGATTTGAATAAAAGCCTAGTCCCCTTTTTCTGAACTGGTACCCGCATGATTACCCCCTGAGCCAAGAGGTGATCCAAGGATGCCAATAGTGCCGCCCCTTTCTTTGGGTAGTTTGGCACACCTGACCTCTGGAATCGAGGTGGAGGAAAGTGCTGAAACTCCAGCCGATACCCTGAAGCGACTGTGGAGCGGACCTATCTGTCGTGGACCCTCGTTTCCCAGACATTTGCAAAAAGCTGGAACCTTCCCCCCACCCAAGAGGATGGGGGCGCCCCTTCACAAGGACGCCTTTGGGGCGGTTTTACCTGGCTAACGGGTCCAGGGTCTCTTGTTTCCTGGAAACTGACCCTGTGATTTGAATCCTTGATTGCGTCAACCGCAAAACAAAGAGCTCTAGGCAGATCCGCCAATTCCCATGCCTGTTGGGATGGAATGTCCTTTAGGACCTGTTTGGCCTGGTCCTTTAGAGCCTGGCATACACCAATGGCGGCAATAGCCGGCTGAACAACTGCCCCTGTGGTGGCAAAGGAGGACTTTAATAAAGTCTCCAACCATTTATTGACCGGGTCCTTGAACATCTGGACGCTGTCGACAGGGCAGGCAAGTGTCTTATTGACACATGATATAGCGGCATCTACCACCGGAACCGACCATCCTTTTGCAAATTTCTCTTCCATAGGATACAGCACTGAGAATCTTTTAGGGGGGAATGAAGATTCTATCTGGGCTTGTCCACTCCTTATACATTACATATTCCAGGAGGGGGTGGATCGGGTAAAAAGGAATTAGTCTGAGGAGCTTTCAAAGACCCCAAAGAGGATACTATACCCACCGGAGGCTCCGGTATGGGTAACTTGAAAGCGGACCGGATCATCTCAGTTAAAGATTGGACCCCTAATTTTTCCGCTTGAGAAGCCGAAAAGGTTTCCCCGATGGTAGACTCCTCAGACTCCCCATCCTCAATATCCTCCCCTTGATTTCCCAGAAACTCCATCTCACCCTAAGAGAGATCTAAACCTGGGGACTGTAATGCCGGAGAAAGGGATCTAGTCCGTTTTTTTCCTGGTAAGGAATCAGCAATTAAACGCTGCTAGTCTGTTTTCCAACCCCCCAAGGTGGAAGCCAGCACCTCTTCAGTCACATAGACCGGGGCTGGTAGACTAGGGCCAGCTTCAGCACCAACTGGCTCTAATGGTTCACCCTGGAGCCCCAACTCTGATCTTTCAGGGGAGGGCGGTGTAGCTGAGGCCTGGCCCAAATCCTCTGAGCCCGACGGGGATACTTTAGGCTTTTTTGTAGCCTTTGTCCCCTTGGCAGAGCCTGATCCCTTGGGAGCCATGTATACAACCCCGAGGTACCCCTCCGACTGTCAATAGAACAGCAACACTGGGTTTTAAACAGGGCCCTTGCCAAATCAAAGGAGAGCCCTAGGATCTTTGGTAGCTGCCCCTTCCTTTAGGCAAAATACCAAAATGCTGAAACTAGTGTTGAGTCTGTTTCTATGGGGGAGAGAGGATAAGAAGTACTTTCTGCAGTGCAGTGTGTTCAGATTTGGGCTCTTAGCCCCTGAACTGGTGCACGCTCGAGTGTCCTGGATCCTCCCTGTAAGGCCACCCAGATAGCGCTCTGTGTCTCACACCTGCACACTGACATACCCAGCTTTTATCCGCTTCCGGCGTGTCTCACACCGCTCCGCCCCTCCTCCGGCTCACTGCGTCCTGCCGCCGAACGTCCATTTCCGGATACGAGCACGAGCGCATGCGTGCACGTGCATACGGATGCCGCGATCTGCGGTGGCTGTTTCAGGGGAAAATAGTATGCCGCCAGGCGGGGGAGACCACACGCTGCAGGGGGACCCAGGAACGCTCAGGTCAACCAGACAATGGCAACAAGACCAGTAAGCTTTTTAACTTTGCTTCAACCAAGGTGCACCCTCTTATCCAACAGACACTAGAACAGCCAGGGGAGTAGTATGGGTGAGGGACCATCCTGTCTCAGCAGACATAGTGGTAAATTGCCCGTGCATAGAAGCACAATATAGGCTAGACCCATAACCCCCTCTTTAGGAGGAACTGCCAACAGACTACGTCCTGCAGCCCTCCACTTACCTGTCCACGCTGCAGGGTGTTGGTAAAAGCAAGAGACCCAGCCTTCACCCCTCACCGTGGGCATCGTCACTGACCTTCGGGGACTGGGGTCCATAGCAGGTCACCTCTCCCCTGGACCTATACAGCATCCTGGCAGATAGAAAAAACATTTGGTCTTCGGAATCGACCAATGTTCTGGAACCCAGGATCCAGCTCTCCGACGAGAAGCATTATAGGCAAAACCCCGTTCTTCCACCGGGGCCCGGGTACCGTCCACTTTGGCTTTGAAGCACCTTGGACGGATCCTGTAGATAGCCTAGCCTAGTCACAATGGACCAAGCTTAACCGTGACCAACACCTAGACACTGGCGAAAAAACTGAGGTACTCCCGATAGGGGAGGGGGTTATATAGGGAGGGACTTCCTGTCTGAAGAGTGCCAGTGTCCATCACCTGAAGGTAGGCTCTATAACCCACATAGTAATTACTATGCTGCTCTGTGTCCCATGATGTACGATAAAGAAATCTAAAATTTGTGAAATTCTCCCAAATATTTACATTTTGCTTCTTTGCAAATATAGACCAGCTGCTGCTCTACATGTCCCAAAAAAAATTGAATGGTGGCTGTGTCACTGTATTCTCGAGGACCAGGGGGAATATTCTTGGCGTTCTGGCCAGTGGCGGTCTGTCCATTATGGGCGCTGGAGTGCCGCCCCCTCTATCCACGGCCCCCACCCCCTCCACCGCCTAGCAATGCGATTCTCTATCCATCGCCGTTGCTACCCACTATTCCTGCATCTGGCCCCTTTCAGGATTCTGGGCGCCTAAATTACAGTAACGGGGGTGTTTTTTCTTGAAGCACCTGATTAGAACCAGAGGCTCTAATAGGCTTTAAAATAGGATGGCACAGATCATTGCACCAGGAGCCCACCCAAGTGTTAAAACAGCGAACAAATATTCGCTGTTGCAACACTGATCCTTCTCCTGGCCAATCGGGAAGCAGATCCGATACCCGTCCCCCGACTGGCTGAAAGGACAGGCGATCCTATTGGATCCCTAGGAGGAGGGGAGGAGAAGCACAGTTGAAGTGAGGAGAAGGGAGAAGTAGAAGACATAGAGCCGCTACCAGATGCCCTGATCCCTGCTGCTCCTTGATGTCAGCTGCTGCCCAATGCCCGCCACCTAGATGGGGTAAGTGGACCGACCAGCAGACAGCGAGTGGGGGGGGGATTGGTGGGGTGCTTTGAGGTGCCGTGTTTGTTTGCCGCCCTCACAAAAAAAAAACACAAGACGCCAATGGTTCTGGCCACAAAGAAAGTAGCTGGATGAAACCGAGAGTCATTCAGCCTGGAAGCATTCACAGACTTACTAGCAACCTTAAAAGACTCATAGTTGGGACAGAGGGGAAAGCAAATGAGGTCTGCGACAAAAGTAGGATAGCCAGCTAATCTAATCTAAGGGTATGAGAAGTTCTGAAGCTGGAGCCTACATTTCTGCATTTTTTTATGTGTCTTTTCTCAGTCCTACCTCTATAACACATACAACAAGAAAAAAAAAAGTTGATGCAAACCAGATATCTTTGTACAATATCAGCATTTCTTGTTCAGTCTTATACCAGTTACCTTAGGAATGCATATAGTACAGAAAAATGGCTAGTTATTATGCAGCTTTATTATTTTCTGCTCGTGCATTCTCTTATCTAGGTTCTCAGAATATGAGAAAGCCAACTAAAGACCAACAACTTACTTTTCCACCATCGCTCTCTTTTAAAACCATGTATGGTTCTGAACACTCTGAGATTTCTCCCTGCTGAAGAACCTTTTCAATCTGTAAAAGGGAAAACAAAGTAATTTACACTCAACATATAAAAAAAATATGCAGTTTTGCATTTACTTTGGTGCCAGCTACTAGACAATCCAATCCAATCCAATTTGCGAGTTACCATTTCATCATCTCCTGGGTCTTCCCACAGCAAACAAAATTTAAGTGATTGTAAAGTCTTGTTTTTTTAAAACAACATGTTATATTTACCTGCTCTGTTGCAGTGGAGTTGCACAGAGCAGCCAGACCCTCCTCTTCTCAGGGCCCTGTTTGCTGCTCCTGGCCCCTCCCTCATATCGAGGGCCCACCACAGCAAACAACTACCAATGGGGGGGAAATAACCAGTGTTTTTCCTTCCACAGCTTGTGTTTTCTTGCTAAAAACGTTAACGCTATAAAACACGGCACAACGCTAATGCAAAAATTAAAAAAAAATCTCACTTTTTAACACGGCTACGCTACTGCCGTTTTTATAACGCCCAATGTGCATGAGGTCTTGCAGTGCATTCAAATTCAAAACACAGACCCAGGTGAACTGATTTTAATAATTCAAGTCAGTAACTTCCACCACTTGGAAACACCATCCAGAATGCAATAGCTCAATTGAGGCCTCAAGACGGATCACTGCATCTGATAAAAAGACAACCTCACCTTAACAACTAGGAATATATCGTGAGAAGGGTAAGTAATGGAGAACAGTGCAGTTCTTGCTTGGCTTGAAGGGGCCACACTGGGTGTATGAGCACGGAGGTGGTTTTTGAATGCATCTGAATTCAAGTCACAGTGAAAATTCTCTGAGATCTAAGAAAAGGAAACACACAACATCAAAGTACTTTTTAAAGCCAACACATTTTAACAGTATTTTTCTAAATTAGACTTTATTTAATCAATTTTAGGGCTACAAACTCTAGAATCGTTGTTACTGCTAATCATATATATAATAATGTCTAAAAGAAAATTTTTACATGGCTTAGGTTTGTAATTTACTTTTTGGACTGCTTAATTTGTATTGTCATACCTTTGATTGTTATACTGTTTTGTTTACTTTTGGATTATCTGAAAATTTCCTAATAAAAAATTATTGAAGACAAAGACTATCTACTCCTTATGTGGCCAGTACAGGGTAAACAAATAATGATAACAGAGAAAGACAGTCACTTCCAGTGCTTAGGTGTGTTCTAAAGTGAAAGGCAACAGGGATATCAGTATCTCAGGACTGAGTGGATGTTGCCTTCCATTTTTTTTGTCTTTTTTTTCCCACTTCCTGTCCTCTTAGCACAACAGGAAGTAAGAGTAACGCACTCCAAAGTGTTGAGAAATCCCATCTTTTACAGTTGTCACTGGAACCAGTGTCCCTGTTGACAGGTTTCCCATCTATTCCTGTTCCAGTGACAACTGTAAATTTTTAGATCCTCCATCACTTGCCTTACAGGTAATAATTGTCACCAGCAGATACGGGTAAATAGTAAAGAAAATGTATTTTTAAAAACTAGGAGTCTTCTGCAACTCCATTTTGTATTAGGTCACAAGATAAGAATAACCTTTACCAAGTAGTAAAACTCAGTAACACATTTTGTTGCATTACACGGTATGATCCATTGGCTGTTGTAGTGACCAATCAAGCCACTGTGTAACTCACTAAATAGTAAAGGAAGAATGAGGGTGACAACTCTGGAGCTTGCACTTCTGACCAGTTGCAGTTTCTTTAGAGCAAACAGTTCTATTGGGTGTAAAATATTTGCATAATTAAACAATCAGAGGATAACATTTAATTACCTTTTTTCGTTCTTTACAGTCATAAAGTGCAATGCTTACAAAGAGCGGCTCAATATCAATATCAAATCTATGAGAGAAAGGGGAAGAGGGAATACACATTTAAAACAGCACATTATACATGTCTTCCTAAAGTAAATAAAAGGTGTCAAATTACTTAAAAATACTTCTAAAATAAAAAAAGTAACACATGCAGTTCATATTAATGTCTGCAAGTTTTATAGTACATAGCACATTAAAGTCTGTATATCGCCACAAGGAAACACTGCTATGCAATCTGTATAGTCAGTCATAGAGGGCAGTCTCTGTCTTTAGCTGCAATCTTCTTCCAGTTACGCACAGCAAGGCAATAAACACAGAACTGCAATATGACGGTTTGCTGTGGTTTTGGGTCATCTGTATTCTACCTTTATACAAACTGATATATAGATCTATCTATCTATCTATCTATCTATCTATCTATCTATCTATCTATCTATCTATCTATCTATCTATCTATCTATCTATCTATCTATCTATCTATCTATCTATCCACATATATATATATATATATATATATATAGTGCAGCAGTAGTTTTCTCCTTTTAGGCACCCTGCCCCCAACTAAAACCTAGTAGAGGCGGTGGTAGTGATTGAAGGGGGGGAGGGCAAATTAGACACTAGTGTATATTACAGTTTGAGCAATTGAGCTCTGTAAACAATGGTTATTTTACAATATGTAAAGCACCTCGCTGGACAGGGGACTATATAATACTCATGCATATTAAAAAAAAAAGAGACAAAAAGGTAAACAGTTTCTTTTTAGTCCTGACCACAATAAATACATTACCATTTAATCTGCACTGCGCACTGCTATCTGCAACCAGCATTGATAAAACCTCATTTGATTCCCCTTATCACTACTTCCTAAAGCTGGAGCAAAACTTCCTCAATGGATATGACACTTACAAAACACATGAAAAGATAATATTAAGGAGGAACTCTACTGGCTAAAACCGATTATACAAGGATCGATATTCAGCCAGTTCCGCAGGGACCAAACAAATTTCAGTCCATGTATAGACAGGCTGGTTGTACACAAGCCTGTTAGGAAATGTTCTCTCGATCAGAGCCACCAGCTTTAGTCACTGCTGGTGATCAGTGTATTCTGACAGCGAAGAGGTCCCCCCCCCCCACTGTCCAAATACAACAGGGCAGTAGGAATGTGTGGATCGGGGGAATCAAGTCATTTTCTCTCATTCAACAAGTTGGCGGAACAAATAAAAATTACTCATATGTGGTCAGCCTTAACAACTTGCTCCTTTAGTTTGCATGTTAGTATAAAAATAAAATGTATACAAGTAAATGCAAAATTCTGAAGCCAGCAGAATGTCTCCTTTATATGACTTTTATGTAAAGTGTGTCAAATCAGGAGTTGGCCTTATCTTATAGAGGGGAGGAGGCAACACTGACTCAGCTTCTTTTACACAACAACTATACCATCAATGGCAATGGTTACAAAGAATGTATAAAATATCCAATACTGTACTTCAGAGTATGCAGCTTGACCATTATTCTAAATCCCATGTGCTCCTTAGGACAATCTGGTAAAGGGCGGATTTCAACAGCATCCTCCTAAAAGGAGTACAGAAGCAATATCACAAATACATATAGAATAGAATAAATAAAACAAATAATATTTAAAGCGGAACTAAAGACGCAATGTCTCTTTTGCAATAAAATACACAATCCTGTGTAGAATGTGCCATGCGCAGCTCAGTTTACGATTCGACACCACCTGTGTGCCGGGATGACTGCACTCTTGAGCACGCTGAAGACCAGCCCTCAGAAGAAGACGGGAGGAGATGTCAGCACTGGCGAGGGACTTCACGCCCATCGGACCGGTGAAACAAATGTAAATATATTTTGACCTTTAGTCCCGCTTTTGCAGCCAAATTTGACAAAACCCCACTATATGTTTTGATGTGTTCCTATTCACACAGCATAGCTAAAAATAATGTTTTACATTTCTTGCCTTTCTAGGTGTTTGTTTAGAGCAGACCTTTGTGCAGATGCAAGCAACTCTGAACAACTTGAAATGAGTGGAAACTAAATCTGTCCCCACTGACAAAGTGCACACACTTAGTTTCATTAAAGAGGAACTGCAGTCTGCTCACAATTAAAATCATTGCCATTCTGAAGCTTCCCTCCAAACACTTTGCATATTATTTTATATATACTGGGATTTTGTACTTTCCAAATATGCTACAGAAATCTCCCTCCACCGAGTCTGACTGCAGCCAATTTAACCTCCCTGGCGGTATGACTTTAAGATTTTAGTTTCATTAAAGAGGAACTAATGCAGATTTTTTATTTTATTTTTTATTAAAAATTATAATATAATAAATAATTATAAAAAATTATCAAATGATAATATAATTATGTAAAAATTATTCAATAATGTAATCACAATTAGTAGTTGCAAAATTTTTTTTTTTTTTTATGAAATCATAAATCGCTTGCTAAATTCTGCAAGTGATTCTGAAGCTTCCCTCCAAACACTTTGCAGTTTATTATTTTAAAAGGACATATATACTGGGATTTTGTACTTTCTGTATGTATAGTGTTTGTTTACATTTTTGAAAATCGCAGGGAAGGGAATGCTACAGAAATCTCCCTCCACCGTGTGTGGACGGGGTCTGTAGCTGAAAATCTCACCCCGTGCCAATTTAACTGTGGGCAGCTGAAGCTGCTGCCTGTTCACTTCCTGGATTTACACAGACACACCTCCAGCTCTGCAGCTTTCATTGGCCCTCTTTTGACTTCCCCACCCTTCCTGGCAAACTCTCACAAGAGTGAGAGAGAGCTGGGCATGATGTCATAAGCCAAGGCTAATGACCAGGTAAGAAGTGGGCTGTATAAGGTGTTTACTGGCAGAAAAAAAAACGTTTACTATCCAAAGTTAAAACAACAAGGGCAGAAGATTTAATAGATGGAAAGTTGAAAAAAAATGACTGAAGGCCCACTTTAACCTACAATAGAAAAGCAAGGCTTCTAGATATTTTCCCTTTTTTAGGACAGTGGTCAAATCTAGTTTACAACTGACGATGGGATCTGCCAGTAGATAACAGGGTTAATTAAGGTAAACATTTACTCCCCAGCCCCCTCTGTATACCAGAACCCCTTCTGCACAGCAGAGAAAAGCTGTTTTTAAAGTGATAGTAAAGTCTTGTTTAAAAATAAAATAAAAACAAACAATTTTATACTTACCTTCTCTGTGCAGTTGGTTTTGCACAGAGCAGCCCAGATCCTCCTTTTCTCAGGTCCCTCTTCTGTGCTCCTGGCCCCTCTCTTCTGTCGAGTGCCCCCACAGCAATGAGCTTGCTATGGTGACACCCGAGCCTGAGCTGCAGCTCCAAGTGTCCATTCAGACATGGACACTCTCGCCCCTGACTGGCTAACCAACTTTGATTGATAGCCATGGGAGCCAATGGCACCGCTGCTGTGTCTCAGCCAATCAGGAGGAGAGTCCCGGATGACTAATACACTTGTGAACATCGCTGCAGAGAGATTGGGCTCAGGCAAGTATTAGGGGGGCTGAAGTAAGGCTGCTACACATATCTTATCATATCTTAATATAGAATGCATGAAGATAAAAAAACCTTCTGCCTTTACAACTCGTTTAAGTTTTAAGAGAAGAGCAAGAAAAAATGTAATTTTAATTTATGCATTTCTGTAAGTGAGAACATGTAACAAATGTAAAGTAGTCGTTATCCCAATTTGGCTGCAAAGGTGGAAATACACGTTAAAGAGCAATTATTCGACTGGAAAACAAGTAGAGAAGACAGGCAGTACTTTTTTATTTTATTTATGATAGTACTAAAGGTTGATGTGAAGCCCTATATTTTATGTTAATGAAGTCACACTCACCTATACAAGCTAAACTTCACCTGCTTACTACTAAGCTCCATTCTTTTGTATATGGTCATTGTAAAAGGTTGTAAAAAAGTTAGGTGTCACATATGATGATGGCGAATGGCAGGTAAGACTAGTTAGCTAGTTAGAGTAATCATTAAACCTGATACTTCCAAAATACACTGGAACCCTTACACAAGCAGGACCAAGTATAGTCCTCCAGTACCCTCATCATTTTCTGCCTAAAGTGTATTTTGAAGCAAAAACAGCAAAAGTCACTAAACTTGTGTTTTCAAAACAGTCCACAATATGGCTGCTAGCACTTTATATTTTCCTAAGAACCCAAAGGCAACTGGCATTTAGAGATAAAAATTGTTGCATAATCCTAAAAATTGTCATTCAAAGTGCAACAGCGCTGATAATACTTAAATAAAAATTAAAGGTCTGGTTGCAGGAAGGGGGTGACAAATGCCAGCTGTACTTTGAATGAAGTCAGGGTTAAAGGAACCCATATAGAAAAAAAAAACAAAAAAAACTTTACAACCCCATTAATTTATTTATTTAAGTATTATGAGCCATTCTCAAGCTGGAACCTCCTAAAGGATATTGATTGGTTTGTGCAAAAGTTATATCGTCTACAAAATAGGTGATAGATTTATGGCATTTTTTTTTTTTTTTTTACTAGTAATGGCGGTGATCTGCGTTTTTTTTTTGTGACCGTGACGTTGCGGCGGACACATCGGACACTTTTGACACGTTTTTGGGGCCCATTCACATTTACACAGCGATTAGTGCTATAAAACTGCACTGATTACTGTGTAAATGTGACTGGCAGGGAAGAAGTTAACACTAGGGGGCGCTGAAGGGGTTAAAATGTGTCCTAAAGTATGTTCTAACTGTAGGGGGAGGGGGACTCACAGGGGGAGGAGACCGATGTGTGTTCCTCTGTCCTGGGAACACACATCGATCTCCTCACCGCTGACAGGAGGTGGATCTGTGTGTTTATCGCAGCCGTCGGGGCACGCGCGCGGGATCGCGAGTGGTGCCGCGGGTTGCGCGCGCCCTAGAACGCCGTGAAGACAGGAACGTTGTGCAACGTCCAGTCTCATCGGCGAGGGGATGACCTTGACGACAATCCCCTATGGCCAGGTAAGGAAGTGGTTAAGCTTGAGCATTGTTGGTTCACTTACCTTTTCATTCGATTTCCCTTCTAAATGTTTTTTTTTCTTTGTCTGAATTTCTCACTTCCTGTTTTTTCTCAGTAAGCTTTCCACCATCATCCGAGCGGTGGTTAGTCAGCCAGAACAGCTTACTGAGGAGGAACAGGAAGTGAGAAATTTAGACAAAGAAAACAAACAAAAAAAAAACAAAAAAACTCGGGTCCCCGTCGTGTCCTGGGAGCCGAGTGTTTCCCAGAACACAGCGGGCAGGGGTGGGAAGTGACGTACTCCCCGCAGAGAGGACTCCCGGAAGTGGGTGCAAATAACTGTCTTTGACAGGGTATCTGCACCTCCCTCCCCTGAAAGGTGTCAAATGTGACACCAGAGAGGGGGGGGGGGTTCCAATGAGTGGAAGTTCCACTTTAGGTTGGAGCTCCGCTTTAAAGGGACCTATTTAGAAAATAAAAAACAAACCTTTACAACCCCTTTAAGTTGGAAACATTTCTGGTTTTGCAAACTAGGAAGACAAATACTACAGCTGACTTAACATGATACCTCATCCATCGGGGGGCTGAGGGCAAAAAGTTCTGCTTGTCTATTGGCCCTGCGAGCTTCTTCATTTTGCCTGTCCAAGTCTTCCACATTTGAAAGCTGAAGGAGGTTCGTTAAACGGCTTTCTGGATTTAGGCCACGCAGATCAAAGTCGCAAGCTGTGAGTGTACTTCTTCCAGATTCCACAGGCAAGCTGGCAGGTAGACCCCCTTCAGACTAAGGAAATATACAATACACATTACTGGCAAAAAGTATTTTATGATGTAAACATGAAGAAATTTAGGCAACAAGAAAACAGTTTCAATATAGGAACAAAGTGCTTACATGAATTTTCTAACAATGGAAAAATTCTAATTCGACCAAAGAGAAAATATTTGTGAGTGAATTTGTTAAAGAAAAAGCTTCAAACAAATGGCAATCAGTACAACAATTAGCAATCTCAGCTCTGCCTCCGTATTAATTGGAACTTATTGATCACGACATTTTAAAATGTGATAAAAATATGTTTGCAGCAGCACAAAAAGTGCTGATCATAATCCTATATTGCACTCAGTGAATATGATAGCCAGTGTATGTCTGGAGAATATCACTAGCTACTTTAAAAGCAAATAAGTCAATGAGAGCTCTCCATAGTGCTGAAACCATGCAACTCCAGAGTGAGAACTGTTACATCATTCATCATATTGGATTAATACCAAATATGGAGTTCATTGATATCACCTTGGCAGAGTTCTTTGTGCATTTAAAATGAGCTGTGGATTTACCACTCCCTTACCACCCGCCTAAAGCCTACAATACAGCCAGAGGGCGCTGGTTACATGCTGCAGCTGCAATGCTTTGCATCTTGCCAAATTTACCGTGGCGATGCAGGTTGACTTTACAGATGGCGCAACTTGCTAAAGGCTTGATTACATTAGCACTGCTCCACATAACAGATTTTCAGGGGTGTAGTTATAGGAGGCTGGGAGGCATTATGTCACCTTCTGTTTTAAAAAAAACAGGTCACCTTTGTGATTAAAAAAAAGGAATTCGGGAGGCAACAAGATAGCCTACAAAATGCCTGGCAATGGCTACTTTGCCCACTCTGAAAAGCGATCCACCATGGATCACTTTTTAGTGATCGGCAAATGTGGACTTAGCCAAAGAGCTAAGCAGAGAAGCGGAAGGGAGGTGCTGCTGCCCCCTCATTATAAATGATGAATGTAGAGGGGGCCTGGTGTTTAACATAAATGAATGCAGTTATATACTTTTAGGTAAATGTAATTGATTTCAGAACAATAAGTGCCTGTTCCCAGGTGCTGTTCCGCAGATGAAGTGCAGCATGCCTGCATTTTATTGCAGCTCACCGTATTGCACCTCCAGGCTGTGCTGCAGTGTGAAAACAATTGTTTTCTATGTGCCCAATTCACACTGCGATGCAGCCCGCAGCTGCAGTGCAGTGAGCTGCATTATATTGCAGTGCATAGGAAGGTACCACATGTCATCGCTCTGCAGCGTAGTGCTGTTGTGCAGTAACAAAAATGAAGTGGTACTTTGTGCTAGTTAAATAAAGTTGGCAAAAAAAAAAGTGTGTTAATACGCTCATCACACCATCCCCTGCCATCAGCTTCCAGCTTACTAAACCGCTTCAGTTTAGTGTGGGCAGTGTAAACAGGCCTGCAATTTGTAACTACTGTGTGTGTTTTTTTTTAACTCTTTACTCTCTTTCTCCACACACCAGGATCAGGGACACACACAGAAAAGGGTTATCTGTCTAGCAAGATAATAGCAGGCATCTTAAGGTAAGTGGTATGAGAAACCAAAAGCCATGACAGTGAGCCAGCAGATGACTTAGCCCCCCCAGACCATAACAAAGTAAGGCATCATTTTTGCTGGGATTGACCCTTTCATAATATGTCAATTCAAAACGGCATATACCTGTTCATTTTGCCTGGCCTCTGCCTCATCAGACTCAAATATTTGCTTTTGGAGTGTTTTTTGGAAGTCCTTCCTAGAGCCACTTCTGCTAAAGTTACATGTACCTGAGTTTTCCTGATTCCTAAAAGAAAGATTAAAATTCATGAAAATGTATCCATAGTCAAAATATAAAACCATACTATCATTTCCACATTGAATTTCAGTTATCTGTAACCTACTGCTATTATTGTGAACAATCATGAAGTTTGAAAGCTTACTTCATTGCATGCAGTGACACATACTCACTATGCCCTGTTGATAGGTACTGATGTGTCACACATTTTACAAAGCCTGCCTTGTGAACTACAGAGGTGCTTGTAAACTAAAGGAACGAGCAGTGAAGAACCGCAAAGCATGGCCAGAAGACAAAGCATGAAGGGGATTTTCTCAAGCAAGTGTAGCGATGGCCCAGTGAGGTTGTTACGTGTTACAGCATCCACACATTTCACCCTGCACCCAGACTTCCATTAGACACACTTCTCAGTCAATGAACAGTCTCTTGCTTGTTTTTATTAGGGGATTGAACTTGGTTGGGGAAAACGGACATGGGATTTCCATAGGATGAATTAGTACTTTATAGAATAAAAGTAACTGTGTCATACTTCTCAGCAGATCAAGATGACGACTCTAAACTTGACAAACTTTTACCTCAGAGCTTCTTCCAGCACACTACTTCACTGTCCAACTTTAGTACTCCTGTCACACCATCAGCATGACTAGGCCTCACTCTGAATAAGTCCTAGCGTCCTTTCTTGAAAGCCCTTTGTAGGCCGGGGTCTGCAGTACCCCTTTGTGGTAGCAAGAGATTTACTTTGGAAGAATAAATGTAAATGGACTACTGATCCCAGCAAGTTCGATTGAAAATCCTGGCTGCAGCGATTTGACACAAAACTCCTACAGTCTCTCCCTCTGGCTCTACATCCATCTCCCCTTACATGCCTCTTCCAGAGCTTTCCACTCACCGACACCTGTCCTGGATCCTTCCTGAATGACTTTACCTTGGACATGTGAACTAACTGTCTCCTAAAGCTCCTGTTCCAGGAAACCTCTCCATGACTGTGAAAGGAGAGGCTCCCTCCCAGCTCCTGAGCTCCCTGTCTGAGGTACCACCCCCCCAGAAAGGGGGTTACCTCAGACACAACAGTCTAACACGCCCTCATCCAGTTCACTCAGCAGACAACTCCTCCCCCAGCAGGCTAACCATGGGTATATGTAGGAGGCCTGCCCCCTACCAATCCTAGTTGGGGATTGGTCAGAGCTCCTCACATGCACCCTATGTCACTCCATCTCTCTGCCCTGCCCCTTTTCCAGAACCATCTTCCTGGAAACCGAGGAGGCGCCCAAGAGCTGAAGTACATGTCAGTCACCTACTGCTATACTAAACCACTCCCCTGCTGCCAGATCAAAACAAACAGGCCTAGCTCACGGCATAGGTCTGCCTAAATTTACATTGGTGCTACATAAGATTCTATTGGATTGTCAAAAAAAAAAATATTTTACTATTACAATTAGGGTTGTCCCGATACCGATACTAGTATCGGTATCGATTCCGAGTATTTGCGCTAGTACTTGTACTCGCGCAAATACTCCCGATGCTTAAATAGAATACTTCCCCCTACACCCCCGCCAACGCCGCCGCCGCAAAGCCGCCGCCGCAAACTGCAACGATAATCCCTGTTACAGCGGGCATTACAAGTTTTCGTTTGTATACTTGTAATGCCCGCCACACCATCTATAGTCACTCCCCTTCTCTGGATTGGACGGATCTGTCCAATCGCGAGCAAGGGGGAGTGTCTATGCACGGATCCGTGTGTATAGACACTCCCCCTTGCTCGTGATTGGACGGATCCATCCAATCCAGAGAAGGGGAGTGTCTATAGATGGCGTGGCTTGTAATGCCCGCTGCATTTTGCACGAGAATTAACACCAGCTGCGGTGCCAGGTATGAGGGGCATGGCTGCAATATTGGGGGCACAGGACATGGCTGCAATATTGGGGGCACAGGACATGGCTGCAGTATGTGGGGGACATGACATGGCTGCATTTATGGGGGACATGACATGGCTGCAATATGTGGGGGACAGGACATGGATGCAATATGTGGGGGACAGGACATGGATGCAATATGTGGGGGACAGGACATGGATGCAATATGTGGGGGACAGGACATGGCTGCAATATGTGGGGGACAGGACATGGCTGCAATATGTGGGGGGACATGACATGGCTGCAATATGTGGGGGGACATGACATGGCTGCAATATGTGGGGGGACATGACATGGCTGCAATATGTGGGGGGACATGACATGGCTGCAATATGTGGGGGGACATGACATGGCTGCAATATGTGGAGGGACATGACATGGCTGCAATATGTGGGGGGACATGACATGGCTGCAATATGTGGGGGGACATGACATGGCTGCAATATGTGGGGGGACATGACATGGCTGCAATATGTGGGGGGACATGACATGGCTGCAATATGTGGGGGGACATGACATGGCTGCAATATGTGGGGGGGAAATGACATGCCAGCAATATGTGGGGGGACATGACATGGCTGCAATATGTGGGGGGACATGACATGGCTGCAATATGTGGGGGGACATGACATGGCTGCAATATGTGGGGGGGACATGACATGGCTGCAATATGTGGGGGGGACATGGCTGCAATATGTGGGGGACATGGCTGCAATATGTGGGGGACATGGCTGCAATATGTGGGGGACATGGCTGCAATATGTGGGGGGACATGGCTGCAATATGTGGGGGGACATGGCTGCAATATGTGGGGGGACATGGCTGCAATATGTGGGGGGACATGGCTGCAATATGTGGGGGGACATGGCTGCAATATGTGGGGGGACATGGCTGCAATATGTGGGGGGACATGGCTGCAATATGTGGGGGACATGACATGGCTGCAATATGTGGGGGGACATGGCTGCATTTGGGGACACATTAAAAAAAGTATCGGTATTCGGTATCGGCGAGTACATGAAAAAAAGTATCGGTACTTGTACTCGGTCCTAAAAAAGAGGCATCGGGACAACCCTAATTACAATACTGGTATAAAATGAAAGTGCGTACTGTGACTTTAGATTGCATTTAAACATGAAAAGTGCCTGTACTATAAATAAGGAACTCTACTGTCCTGGTCTTGGGGAAACAATGATTTCCTTCAAACCGAGGCATACTTTATTCTAATCTTGTTTAAGAAACAAAGGCTGACTGTATTTGTATTATCAGTCACAGTACAGTACTCAATTTGGGTCATCCAGCCTTGCTCTAAAGTAGTTTTCTATAAAAAATAAAATAACAGTATGAACAAAAAACCTTGATCAAAACAAACCAAAAACTAAAAAGCATCTATACAGTATTTTCTTTAACCCTATATGTGCTTCAAAAGTAGTGCTAAGAGCAACAACAATATAAATATATATTATATTATATATATATATATATATATATATATATATATATATATATATATATATATATATATATATATATATATATATAGTTAGTGTAAGGGGTTAGCTCGGTAGCGGGGGTGTGTGACCCCTTGGATGGGTTCACTACACATTGAACTATACAGAGAGGCAGCCGAAGACGGTCGAAAATAAAGAGTTTGGTTTATTTTTCCATATTGCTGGAAACAAGTGCAAGCATCCAAACAGCATAAACAAAACAAAACATAAAATAAACCCTTGCCACTTGGGGCGTCTACCTTCACCACACAGGAACCTATCTATGGAGTCTGGCACAGCCTACTGCTGGGCAGACACTGCTGGTCATTCACTAGAGAAACAATAGTCTTTCTGATTTTTATCACACAGAAAAATCAACAACCACCTCACCTCTTCATCTCACTGCTCTCCTTAACTCAAAAAGCCTCAGGATGCAGCAATCAGTAGTCATCCTCTGGATGACTTATAGAGGCCTTAATTGCCTCATACTGAACAGCTGAAGTTTTCCAACGCCCTAAACCTTTCTGGCTACCTCTGTAGCCGACACCTGATAGTAATTGGTGAATTGTCGAATTGTCTAAACAAGGCAGAAATGTATCTCCCGTCTGTGACAACACCCACAGATTTACCTGACTTCCTGTGACAATATATATTTTATAAAACACATTAACCCATGGTTTTCAAAAACAATTTCTTCAAATTCTTCAGTTAACTTTTTCAGGTCACTGAAATCCGATGGAAACCAAGATTGTTGCTTCACAGGTTACCTTTACAGTAGGTGACCGCGATATTGTGTCAATCTCGCTCCCTTTCTCAGCGAGATTGACCACCTACGAGCCCCATCGTGGGAGCCAGCGCCGAGCCTGCTTGCCGCGATGTGGACAATGCCGCCATAGAAGCGACGGGGATCCGACTTGGATTCCCGCCAATTCTACATGCAGCGTTTGGTATGAATCCTGAGCGGGAACTCCCCGCCGGATTTTTTTAAAAAAAATCCGGCATGGGTTCCCCCCCCAGGAGCATACCAGGCCCTTAGGTCTAGTATGGGTTGTAAGGAACCCCCCCCTCTACGCCGAAAAAGCGGCGTGGGGGTCCCCCCACAATCCATACCAGACCCGTATCCAAAGCACGCCGCCTGGCCGGTCAGGAAAGGGGTGGGGACGAGCGAGCACCCCCCCTCCTGAGCCGTACCAGGCTGCATGCCCTCAACATGGGGGGTCAGGTGCTCTGGGGCAGGGGGGCGCACTGCGGCCCCCCCACCCCAGAGCACCCTGTCCCCATGTTGATGAGGACAGGGCCTCTTCCCGACAACCCTGGCCGTTGGTTGTCGGGGTATGCGGGCGGGAGGCTTATCGTACCCCTACCCACTCACCTGCAAGCAAAGTGTAAACACAAATAAACACAGAGTATTAAAATATTTTATTAGTCTGCCCCCTCTCTTCTTTAGCTCTTTCACGAGGGGGGGGCTTGCTTCTTTGACGTCTTTGGGTGGGGGCCGCTCTTCTTCCCGCCATCTGGTTCTCTTCCGCCGCCGGGGGGGGGGTTGATTTTATAAGAGCCCCCCCCTTGCGGGCTTCCTCCGATGTTTTTGGCTGCCGGGTGCGTGGCTTGCACCGATTTATATAGGCCACCTACGACGTCACAGTCCCATTATGCCCCGGTACCTACTCATGTAATAACTACCCACGTGGGTAGGTACCCGGGGCATGATGGGACTGTGACGTCGTAGGTGGCCTATATAAATCGGTGCGAGCCGCGCACCCGGCATTGCAGCGAGAGGAAGCGACGTGTCAACATCTAAAGGAAAGAAGAAGCGAAGACAGCAGAAGAAGGAAAAGAAGAAGGAGAAGGCAGAAGGCGACAGAAGAAGACGGAAGAAGAAGACAGAAGCCTGGGCACACCACCCCCCGCCAAAGATGTCGGAGGAAGCCCGCAGGTAGGGGGCGCTTTTATAAAAGCGACCCCCCGGCGGCGGAAGAGAACCAGGCGGCGGCGAAGAAGAGAGGCACCCACCCCCCCGTCGAAGACGTCGGAGGAAGCCCGCAAGGGGGGGGGGGGGCGCTTTTATAAAAGCGACCCCCCCGGCGGCGGAAGAGAACCAGATGGCGGGAAGAAGAGCGGCCCCCACCCGAAGACGTCAAAGAAGCAAGCCCCCCTCATGAAAGAGCTAAAGAAGAGAGGGGGGGCCCCGGAGCAGACTAATAAAATATTTTAATACCCGGTGTTGTTTATTTGTGTTTACACTTTGCTTGCAGGTGAATGGGTAGGGGTACGATGTACCCCATAATCATTCACGTAGGGTGGGGGGCCGGTATCTGGGGGCCCCCTTATTAGAGTGGGCTCCCAGATTCTGATAAGCCTCCCGCCCGCATACCCCGACAACCAACGGCCAGGGTTGTCGGGAAGAGGCCCTGTCCTCATCAACATGGGGACAGGGTACTTTGGGGTGGGGGGGCTGCAGTGCGCCCCCCTGCCCCAGAGCACCTGACCCCCCCATGTTGAGGGCATGCAGCCTGGTACGGCTCAGGAGGGGGGGCGCTCGCTCGTCCCCACCCCTTTCCTGACCGGCCGGGCGGCGTGCTTTGGATACGGGTCTGGTATGTATTGTGGGGGGACCCCCACGCTGGTTTTTCAGCGTAGGGGGGGGTCTCCTTACAACCCATATCAGACCTAAGGGCCTGGTATGCTCCTGGGGGGGGGGGGAACCCATGCCAGATTTTTTTTTTTAAATCCGGCGGGGAGTTCCCCCTCAGGATTCATACCAAACGTCGCATGTAGAATTGGCGGGAATCCAAGTCGGATCCCCGTCGCTTCTATGATGCGCTTGCTGGAATGTGCTTTTACTATTCCAGCGAGTGTGAGATGTTGGCACCCTGTCGCAGAGAATCAGCGCGATGCTGTCGTGCTAAAAACACATTCTCGGCGGCAGGTGCTGTAGGTCAATTTCACACTACTGTGACTTCAAAATCGTGTGATTTTACGGCGAATTTGAGGTCACGATTTTGCCGTGATTTCAGGGAATGCCTGTGTAAGTGGCATCAAAATTGGACCAAAGTAGTGCAGGGACTATTTTGAAGTCGGAATGTCTTGAAGTCGTACTAATATAAATTGGTTGTCATTGGAAATCATGGGAAACAACTTGTCATGCTTTTTTGCCATCACAAATTGTGGGATAATTCGTATAAGTGAGAAAGGGGCCTTAAAATTTGCATCAGTAAACACCCAGGTATTTGCTAAAACCTTAAGAATTAGTTAAGCAAAACATTAACAGGGTTATAAAAGGGTATAATTTGCTTCCCTATTTTTTCATGCGTCATATTTTTAAAATGGCAGCCCTAAAAGCTGCTAAACACCTATATATGCTCTGCTTACACATTCTGCTTATCTAGCTTCCTCTGTTGTAGAGGAAGTGTCTATATGCACTTTAGGTTATGGTTATAATCATTATTTATGGGCACACTTTATTGTTTTTTCTGACATATGTTATCATTACAAGGCTGAAAAATATGCATAATATCAACTGTATTATACGTTCCAAAGATGATCTCAATAGTTAAATATGTGTCCCGCCACATTATTTTTTTCATTATAGACAACTTATTGCTAGAAATGTGAAACACACCTGTGCCTTAAAAAAAGTATTCATACCCGTTAATCTTTTTCTAATTTTGTCATGTTACAATCAAAAATGTAAATGTATTTAATTGGGATTTTATGTTATAGAAATATAGACCAGCACAAAGTGGCACATAATTGTGAAGCGGAAGGAAAATGATAAATGGTTTATAATTTAATTAGTAAACAGAGTCCACCTGTGTGTAATTTAATCTCAGTATAAATACAGCCTCAGAGATTTGTTAGTGAACAAACAGCATCATGAAGGCCAAGGATCACACCAGACAGGTCAGGGATAAAAGTTGTGGAGAAATTTAAAGCAGGGTTAGGTTATAAAAAAAATGATTCAATTAAAAAGATGCAGAGCTCAGAACAGTAGAAATTCAAATGCAAACTGGAAGTTGCAGTTTGGGTTCTGGAGCGGTGGTGTCCTTCCATCCACCAAAAGACAACGCAATCATAGAAAAAGTGACAGCTGGCAACTCCATATTCCTCAAGAATTTATTTAGCCATAACAGTGAGTACACAGGCGGTGGCAGACGCAATGCGTCTGCCACCGTCTGTGTACTAGCTGTTATGGCTAAATAAATACTTGAGGATTATGGAGTTGCCAGCTGTTTCTTTTTCTATGACTATAAAAAAAAAAATATCCCAAGCTTTGAACATCTCACTGAGCACTGTTCAATTAATCACTCAAAAATTGAAAAAGTATGGCAACTGCAAACCTACCAAGACATGGCTGTCCACCTAAACTGACAGACCGGGCAAGGAGAGCAGTAATCAGAGAAGCAGCCAAGAGGTGATTCTGGAGGAGCTGCAGAGATCCACAGCTTATGCGCTCGGCGTAAGCCGGTGGACCGGCGTATCCCAGGAAGTTGGGCCGGCGTAGTTGTGAGCATGCGCACAGGGAAGCGATCATACATCCACGTCACTGCGCATGCTCCGTTGAAGATACGCCGGGCGTAAGCCACGGCTCCACGCTCAGCCCATCATAACCATAAGGTCACACTCACTTACACTTACGACGTCTTACGCCTTCAAATTTACGTTACGCCGGCGCAACGCTGGGAGCAAGTGCTTAATGAATACTGTACTTGCCTCTCTAGGTTTCATCGGCGTAGAGCATATGAGCTGCGCTACGCCGGCACAAAGATGCGCCGATCTACCTGAATCTGGCTTTATGTGTGGCAGAAAACTAACACTGCACATCACTCTGAACACCATCCCATGGTGGTGGCAGCATCATGTTGTAGGGATGCTTTTCTTCAGCAGGGACAGGGAAGGGACAGGGAAGCTGATCAGAGTTGATGGGAAGAGGGATGAAGCCAAATACAGGGCAATCTTAGAAGAAAACCTGTTAAGAGTCTGCAAGAGACTTTGGGCAAAAGTTCACCTTCCAGCAGGATAACGACCCTAAACATACAGTCAGAACTACAATGGAATGGTTTAGATCAAAGCATATTCATGTGTAAGAATGGCCCAGTCAAAGTCCAGACCAAAATCTAATTGAGAATCTGTGACAAGACTTGAAAATTGTTGTTCACAGACGCTCTCCATCCGATCTGGACAGAGCTTGAACTATTTTGCAAAGAAGAATGGGCAAAGATTTCACTCTCTAAATCACAGGTGTCAAAAACAAGGCCCAAGGGCCAAATCTGTCCCTCCAGGCCATTTCATGTGGCCCTCAAATCTCTCCTGCAGCTCCAGGAGAGCTCCAGCCCTCCTCTGATCCTACTACAGACCCTTACTTTCTGCTTTCAAGCAATGCATCCAACTTCTTCCCAGCAGCAGCATAAGGAAAGGGGGGTGCACTGTGATGTAAGGGAGAGTGGGGGACTCAACTTCTGATGGTGGGGTGGCTCTTGACATCTAATGTAAGAAGAGGGGATGCACTGGACATCTAATCTTACAGATACAAACGGCCCTTTTGAGGGCAATCATAATGCTGATGCGGCCCACAATTAAATTGAGTTTGATATCCCTGCTCTGGATGTACAAAGCTGGTAGAGACATACCCAAAAATACTTGCAGCTGTAATTGCAGCGAATGGTGGTTCTACAAAGTATTAACAGTTACGTTTTTTGGAACGTGACAAAATCTGGAAAATGTCATGGGGTATGAACACTTTAAGGCACTGTAGTGCACTGGTCCCAAGATAAGTGTTTTCTATTTTTTTCTATTTATCTTTTGTTATAAATTATTATGTCCTGACCTTTTTTTTATTTATACCCAATTTCACCTGTTTACTTCACTTGTAATGTTCAATAAAGATACAGTGTATCTGCTATAAGTAGGCTTGTGAACTACCCTTAGGTCTAATCATCACTTGAGCATTTTGGAATTGTCGCAAAACGTGGGACGCCTTTGCAGTGCCATAATTTCTCAATGGCACCGCAAACGTGGTGCAATTTTGCCGTGATTGTCGTGTGACAAAATACATGAAAATTGAGGCCTAAAACGCGCCCAGCTCAGTGCCTTTGGTGCGTATATTGGGGGTGGAGGGAGGGCAATTCATAGCACCACTCCAAATATGCACAAAAAAAAAAACTGCGACACTCAAGTGTCGTTTAGTTGTAAAACGGGGCCTAAAATATAATAAGTGCTAGTGTGCCACATTTGAAAGTGTAAAAGATTAAAAATAATAATATTATACATTAATACTATTTTGTGAAAGAGATTAGAAGACTTATGACCCATTTATACTTCAATGATTACAACATCCTGGGGGGTCTTCTTCAGCCACAAGAGAGAATAGAGACTTAATTTGCCTCCTGGACCAAAGACTGGGGATCTCGGAGTATGAAGTCTCAATTAAAGTGTTTGCAGGAAACGTGTAATGAAAGAAATATGTCAAATGCACTGGTGATTTTCTACAAAAATGCTAGCTATAAAATTGCCATGGGCTGCAATACTTTCTGAATCACAGACCTAGAACAAGAATGCAGCCAGTGAAGGCTGACTGAAGACTTATTATCTATTTATTTGTTTCAGGTCAGTGAATACTGAAGCAATTGGATATACTTAAAAGTCAGACAACTAGCTTTTTTTTTTTTTTACAAAGAAAGGTCAGCAGGAGGAGCTGTATAATTTTATAATGTACAGTATTGATGAAGGCATGTCTGCAAAAGCTCAGACTACCTCTAGAGGGCAGTAATATTGGATTAAACAAGAAGGGTCAACTCAGCACTTTACCTGACATACTTATCAATGCATTATTAAGCTAGATTAATATCGATATTATAACATTTGTATTATTTACATTTAAATGTATTTATTTCATTACATTTTTTTAAATATTAGTATATTAAAAATATTAACTAGTTCAAAACAAACAGTATTAGTCCAATATTAACTGAATTTTAGAGCAGTGTTGGGTAATGCTCATGTTTAGTGGGTAATACGAGTATCCTCATACAATTTGTCAGCACACTGAATACAAAGGGGACCTGGCAAGACTCAAAGATCTCTGTATATATAATACATAGATATGAAGTATATATTGCAGTATTAAATACTACATATTTGTAAGAACCTCTGTTACATTGGTATTGCTGTGTCTTTGTGGGGACATTTTCCCAAGTTCCTATAAAGGATCCAGAAGTGAAGTGAAATAACTCAAACTGGGACACAGACGAAAATAAAATAAAAACTTAGTGGAGTAGGAAGGGTTTAGAACGTGTTGTGATACATCGATAAAAGCTTGTTAGAAATGCTAACACTTCAACATAAAGAGTTTGTGCCTAGTAGGAGATTATCGTTATGGCCAAGTGGTTGAATGTAACTGTACCCTGCCCTGAGCTGAAGTATTTTAATCACTTGTTTACTGAGCACTTTTACCCTCTTCCTGCCCAGGCCAATTTTCATTTTCGTTTTTTTTTTTTTTAACACAGGTAGAGGTTTCTTTTGGTGGTATTTAATTGCCACTGGATTTGTAATTGTTTGCAAAACAGATGAAAAAGACTGAAATTTTAGAAAAAAAATTATACGTTTTGGCTCTTTACCACGATCTGTGAATAGAGATGCTCCCCACAGGGGGCGGCAAGAGCAGCGTGATCACAGGAAGAGCTCATATGAAGCCCTCCCGGCAATCTATGACCACGCTGTAGCTGCCATTCGTTGTGAAGAGGTTAATCTTTAAAGCGTTTGTAACCGTAAAAAAAAGTTGATCCGTTCCCTTAAAGCATGAATAACAACACAGTGTTTGTGCTGTGTAATTTGCCCCCCCCCCCCCTGTATCATTTAAAATACATGGTTCTGCCGTCCCCTCTGTAAACGGACCATGGTATATCATGACTGTCAGTTTATATGCCTCCGTCATCCGCAGCTTTCCCCTGTCCTCCACTCCCCCTCCCTCCCTGCCTGTTAGCTCATGTGAGGGCCAATCTGCTCCCTGCCCTTCCCTTCCTGCTGCTATCATAGCTTGGTTATATTGCTACAATCACCTCTGTTAGATAATGTTATGTGTCCCACTGTATGTGCCGGGTAAAAACGATGCAGATTTCTACCTTATTTCTGAGCACCTCATGGCACTCACGTGCTGGGAGTTCTCGGCCCCTCCCACTATAGTTGTTAGACTGGGAGAGAAGAGAGGCGAGCAATTGGCATATATTTAATTTTTTACAGCACGTACAGTGGGAACACATAACATTATCTAACAGAGGCGATTGTAGCAAATATAACCCGCTCTCCCAAGGGGGTTACCTTGTGGGCGCACTCCCGATTCCTGCATTCGGTGTCCATAGCTGCCGAATGCAGAACTCGGCCCTGCCCCCCATAGGATGCATTAAGGTGAAAAAACAGGAGGATTTACAGCCCCTTTAAGCACTACGTCTCCAGATTAATCTTTTTATTTTTTGAATGCATGTAAAAATCTGCATTTTTTGGCCATAAAAATGACTTAAAACCCTCAGAACATTATACATTTTCTGAAAGCAGAAGCCCTGTAGAATGAAAAAAGACAGTAGTTGGAATTTTTTTATGTTGCACAATGTTTGCGCAACTATGAAATGCATACTTTCAGGAAAAAATATAACATGACTTTTTGTACACACAGGCACAATATAATACCCACGTTTTTTTTTTGTAAAATTTAACCACTTGCTTACTGGGCACTTACACCCCCCTCCTGCCCAGGTGAAATTTCAGCTTCCGGCACTGCGTCGCTTTAACTGACAATTGCGCGGTCGTGCGACGTGGCTCCCAAACAAAATTTACGTCCTTTTTTCCCCACAAGTAAGCTTTCTTTTGGTGGTATTTATCGCCTGTGCGATTTTTATTTTTTGCGCTAAAACAAAAAAGAGCGACAATTTTGAAGAAAAATACAATATTTTTTACTTGTTGCTATAATAAATATCCCAATTAAAAAAAAAAACACATTTTTTTTTCTCAGTTTAGGGCGATACGTATTCTTCTACATATTTTTGGTAAAAAAAAAAAAAAAAAAAATCGCAATAAGCGACTGGTTTGCGCAAAAGTTATAGCGCTTACAAAATAGGGGAGAGAATTATTATTTTTTATTATTTTTTTTTTACTAGAAATGGCGGCGATCTGCGATTTTTATTTTTACTGCGACGTTATGGCGGACACATCGGACACTTTTGACACATTTTTGGCGCCATTCACATTTATACTGCGATCAGTGCTATAAATATGCACTAATTACAGTATAAATGTGACTGGCATTGAAGGGGTTAACACTAGGGGGTGAGGAAGGGGTTAAATGTGTATGCTAGGTGTGTTCTAACTGTAGGGGGAGGGGGGGTGACTGGGGGGGTGACCGATCTGTGTCCCTATGTAGGAAGGAACACAGATCGGGCTCCTCCCTTCCAGAGACAGGACATTGTCTCTGTGTCAGCCGGCAATGAGAGATGATCTATGAGAGATCATCTCTCATTCGCCCACAGATCGCATTGCAAACGGCCGCTCTGATTGGCCGTTTGCCGCGATCTGTGATTGGCCGTGTCCAAGGGACACGGACAACACAGGGCTTCCCCGCAGCGCGCTGTACAGCGCGCGCTGGGAACGCCAGAAAGACATGCCGTCAAATGACGGCATGTTGGATATTGAGGTCCGCGCTGTTGCCGTCATCCGACGGTAGCGCGGGCCTCAAGTGGTTAAAAGATGGGGTTGTGTCAAGTAAATAGATACCAAACATATAAATTCTTAAAATTGCGCGCACCTGTGATATAAAAAAAAAAAATGATAGCAACCAAGGAATCTCCATAGGCAATTTTTTACATAAGCCTTTACCACTCATCAATTTGGAGTTAACCACAAGCCTATTTCCTACTGTAGCATTTGCGGCAACACTTAATATGTGTGGTGCAATCTCAGTTTACATACAGGTTCGCCTGTGCATTTGTGGGTGAGTGCAGTGAAAAATAGATTATGGTTATTTTTTTTTTGTTTTTAATCAATTACATTTTTTTTTTTAAACTTTATTGATATCATAAGGTGTTAGCTAAACCCTATGTGACAGCATTCGGATGGTGACAGGTATTTTTTATGGAGACATTGGGGCTTCATCAGACATAAACTGTCTTCCTTGCCCTCCAAAGCAGGTAACTTGAACACAGATCTTCTAGTTTAGTGGCTTGCCTGGCTGTATCAGCCAGGGTATAAAGGCTCCTGATACGAGAAGTGAATAAACCATTCTCACTTCCAGCTTCATTCAATGCAAAGACCAAGGAGCAAGCATTACTTTTTCTCCTGTTACTTGCCACCCTAAAGCCCTCTGATGTGGTCTTGGGCTCCCAGGAAGATCAGGAGAGCCCAGTAGCCATGGAGGGGAGACTGCACGCACTGTGACAGTGATCAGGTGGCTATACAGCCGCCTATCATTTCACTTTACAGCCAAGGAGCCAGCTTAAGAAAACAAGCACAAACTTGTGGCTGCTGCTGCAGCCATAAGCTTGTTACTGAACCCTACACTCTCTACTACATACGCGCAAAGAGCTGAAGAGTTTAATGGTGGTTTATATGTGCTCTATATTTGTACCCTGTCTAGTAATTTGATTAATAAATTATCCACTTCAGCTCCGGAAGGTTTACCGACCTTCACGACCAGGCCATTTATAGCGATACGGCACTACATTAATTTACCGTAAGAATTTTGCGGTCGTGTGACGCTGTACCCAAATAAAATGTATGTTCTTTTTTCCCCACACAAATAGAGCTTTCTTTTGGTGGATATTTGATCACCTCTGCGGTTTTTATTGTTTACACTATAAATTTTTTTTACTAGTAATGGCGGCGCTCAGCAACTTATAGCGGGACTGTGACATTGCGGTTGACAAATCGGATACAAAGTGACACTTTGTGGGAATCAGTGACACCAACTAATACAGTGATCAGTGCTAAAAATATCATGGGATATATAGTCCTTAGAAACTTAAAGTAAACAGAGTGGAAGCTGCACAGCATGAAGGGAATCCAGAAAGTTGTGGAAAGAGATGGCCAACAAACAGGTAGAACTCACAACACAAAAGATTTTCCAATTAAAGTGATTGTAAAGACTTGTTTTTTTCTTTCCTATAAAAATAACAAACATGTTATACCTTACCTGCTCTGTTGCAGTGGATTTTCACAGATCCTCCTCTTTTCGGGTCCCTCTTCTGTGATCCTGGCCCCTCCCTCATGTTGAGTGCCCCCACAGCAAGCGGCTTGCTATGGGGACATAAGAGCCAAGTCACAGCTCTCTGTGTCCATTCAGACACAGAGCCCTGATCTAGCCCCGCCCCCTCTCGCTCCTAATTGACTAGCTGACTCTTAATGATAGCAGCGGTAGCCAATGGCGCCGCTGCTCGGTCACAGCCAATCAGGTGGGAAAAATCTCAAATGTCTCACTCGTGGACATCGCTGGACAGAGAGGTACCTCTGGTAAGTATTAGGGGGGCTGCTGCACACAGACATATTCTATGCATTAAGATAAAAAAAACTTCTGATTTTAAAATTTAGGAAATAATGGAAAGGAAAGGTAGTGATAACTATATTTTTAGGTACATATGTTTACTTACTTTCTGTTGACTATTAGCCAGTCCCGTAAATATATCTGAACACAGTCCCTGACGTGTAGATCCTGGTCAGCCCTGAGAAGACAGAAAACACGAAACTTGTCTATATCACTTCTTTTATTTCAGTTTATTTCTTGCATTAAAAGTTTAGTCAAATTATATATATATATTTTTTTTAAATCAGCAGAAGGGACAGTACTTATTATCAATGAGATGCGTTTCTTGCGCCGATGTCTGCTGCTTTAGACACACCATTAGATTTTCTGCAGATTTTTGTCTTCAGATTTACCAAAACCCATGTAGTGCAAGGACCTGCCTGATTGCTACAGATTTGACCTCATATTATCATGTTTTTTGGTAAATCTGAAGACAAAAATCTGCAGAAAATCGCATAGTGTGTATGTGGTCTTAGTTGAAATATTTCATCTTCTAAACCCCTCCCCACAAACCCACAGCAGTAGTCTTCTGGTGCTCCTAAGGCCGCGTACACACGACCAAATAAATCCGATCAAATCGGTCTGTCAGACCGATTTGATCGGATTTGTCTGCTGGGATATATTGGTTTGATCGTGTACACACGATCAAACCAAAATCCCCGCCGGCAGACAGCGCAGTGACGTGGCGGTGACGTTGACGCCGCCACGTCACCGCACCATGAAGTAAAATACTTCCAACCATTCGACGCATGTGCGGGCGGATATGTCCGCTGGTTAGTGTACTAACCAACAGACATATCGGAGGGACGGGTTCCGAGCAGACAGATTTTAAAGCACGCTTTAAAATTTGTCTGCTGGAAAAACCCATCTGCTCGCCCGTACACACGATCAAATTTATCTGCTAAAACGGTCCATCGGACCGTTTCCAGCAGATAAATTCGATCGTGTGTACGCGGCCTAAGGGTTAACACAGCTGAGGGACCTGTCACAGGCACTCATCAACAGTGATGACTATGCCTACCCTTTCTGCCCCTCCTCCATTCAAAGAAGCCCTACTCTAACTTTCATAAATGAAAAGCACTCCATAGACCTTTCATTTATCTGCCCGTCCATTCATTGATAGAGTATATAGTATGACTTCTATGAATGGAGGAGGGACGGAAAATGTGGGCATAGTCAACCCTCTTGATGATTGCAAATTACAGGTCCCTTGGCTCTGTTAACCCTAATGGCACTGCTGCAGGGGCAGGGGTGATCAGAGGGCTGAAGAGTTCAGCTAAAGCAGCAGCCATCAACAAATGAGACACTGAGGCTGCGTACACATGATCAGACCAGTCCGATGAAACTGGCCTTAAGGCCAGTTTCATCGGACCAAATTGATCGTGTGTACGGCCCATCGGACCGTTGTCCATCGGACCAAAGTTTTAAAACTTGCTTTAAAATCTGTCCGATGGACGCCTGTCCGTCGGACCAAACGATGGTTAATACACAAAAGCATCGGACCAAAAACCCACGCATACTCAGAATCAAGTCGACGCATGCTTGGAAGCATTGAACTTCGTTTTTTCAGCACGTCGTTGTGTTCTACGTCACCGCGTTCTGACCCGATCGGATATTGGACTGATGGTGTGTACGCACATCAGACCATCAGACCACTTCAGCGGTGGCCCGATGAAAACGGTCTGGTCGGACCATTCTCATCGGACCGGTCTGATCCTGAAAGTAAGTAAGTACTGTTCCTTGAGACGATTTATTTTTTATTTTTATTTATATATTTGTCTAAACTTAGGCTTTGAACAAGCAATGAACATGCAAATACATTCTTTATATTACAGACGCCGAGTCTGCACAAACAAGTCACATCTTGCATATAAGCTTTGTCCCATGGAATGTAATAGTGCAGCTGATGTACTTTGAAAACAGAATACAATGTCAGATACACCCTTAACAAATATTTATGTGTACAGAAAAAAAAAAAAATCTGCCCAGTTTATTTAAAAAAAAAAAATACTATGACATACACACTTGTATTAACTTTCTAAAATAACCAATGACTCTAGTTCTTACAGTTTATAGCTACATAGGATGCAGCACAAAAAGGACCAACTGTCTTTTCTGGGTCATCCCGGGCTACAACAATTGTCAGCTGTACCCCTAATGATGAATGATGTATCAGCAGACAGTAAAGCTCATCCCGGGACACATATGACAACTACTAGTAATCAGAAATATTTTCTATTCCTTAAGGGCCAGTTCACACTGATACGGGCATGTGCTCAGACTTCCAGAGCACAAGTCACATGATATGTCAAAATCAATCGTTCCCTATGAGAGCCCTCTCAACTGGTCCGACTTTAAAAATGCACTACTACTAAACAGCGTGGGGCCCCACCCACAATCCATACCAGACCATTATCCGAGCATGCACCCTGGCAGGTAAGGAAAGGGGGGGGGCAAGAGAGTGATTTCCCCTCCCCTGGACCATACCAGGCCACATGCCCTCAACATGGGGGGGGGGGGCAGGATGAGGACAATGGCCTCTTCCCGGATACCTGGGTGGTGGTTGTGGGTGTCTGAGGGCAGGGGGGGGGGGGGGGGTTTGGGTCTGGGGGGGGTTTTGGGTTGTGTGGATTTAAGGGGGTATTTGTTAGGGTGGTTTTGGGGGTGTGGGGGGTTTGGGGGTTGTGTTTTGGGTGGGGGGTGTTGGGGGTTCTGTTTTGGGGAGTCTGTGGGGGGTGGGGTTTTGGTGTGGGGGTTGGTGGTGGTTGGGTGGGGGTGGGGGGGTGGTTGGGGTGTTTGTGGGGGGGGTTGGTGGGGTGGTTTTTTGGGGGGTGGGTGTGGGGGGTTGGGGTGGGGTGGGGGGGGGGGGGGGGTTTTGTTTTTTTGGGTGGGGGGGGGGGGGGTGGGGGGGGTTTGGGTTGGTGGGGGGGTGGGGGGGGGGGGGGGGGGGTGTTTGGGGGGGGGGTGGTGGGGTGGTGGGGGTGGGGGGTGGGGGGGGGGTGTTGTGTTGTTGGTGGTTGGGGGGGGTTTTGGTTGGTGGGTGTGGGTTGGGGGGGGGGGGGGGGTGGTGTTTGGTGGGGGGGGTGGGGGGTGTGGGGGTGTGTGTGGGGGTGGGTGGGGGGGGGGGGGTGTGTGGGTGGGGGGGGGGGGGTTGGGGTGGGGGGGTGGGTTTTGGGGTTGGGTGTTGTGGGGGGGGGGTTGTGGGGGTGTTGGGGGGGTGGGGTGGTTGTGGGGGTGGGGTGGGGGGGGTGGTGGGGGTGGGGTGGGGGGGGTGTTGGGGGGGGGGGGGTGGGGTGGGGGGGTGGTGGGGGGGGTGGGGGGTGTGGGGGTGGGGGGGGGGGGGGTGTGGGTGGGGGGGGTGGTGGGGGTGTGGGGGGGGGGGGTGGGGGGGGGGGTGGGTGGGGTGGGGTGGGGGGTGTTGGTTGGGGGGTGGGGTGGGGTGGTGGGGTTGTGGGGGGGGGTGGGGGGGTGGTGTGGGGGGGGGTTGTGGGTGGGGGGGGGGGGTTGGGGTGGGGTTGGGGGGTTGGGTGGGGTGGGTGTGTTTGGGTGGGTGGGGTTTTGGTTTGTTTTTGGGGGGGTTTGGTGTGGTTGGGGTGGGGGGGGGGGGGGGGGTGGTTGGGGTTGGGGGGTGGGGTGGGGGGTTTGGGGGGGGGGGTGGGGTGGGGTGTGGGGGGGTTTGGGGGTGGGGTGTTTTGGTTGGGGTTTGGGTGGTGGTTGGGGGGGGGGGGTTGTGGGGTTGGGTGGGGGGGGGTGGGGTGGGGGGGGGGGGGGGTGGGGGGGTGTGGGTGGGGGGGGGGGGTGGGTGTGGGTTTGGGGTTGTGGTGGGGGGGGGTTGGGGGGGTTTGGGGGGGGGTGTTTGTTTGGGGTTGTGGGGGTGGGGTGGGTGTGGGGGGGGTTGTTTGGTTTGGGGGGTTTGGGGGTGTGGGGGTGGGGGGGGTGGGGGTGGGTGGGGTGGGTTTGGGGGGGGGGGGGGGTGTGGGGGGGTGGGGGGGGGGGGGGGGGGGTTGGGGGTGGTGGGGGGGGGGGGGGTGGGGGGGGGGGTGGTTGGGTGGTTGGGGGGTGGGGTGTGGGGTGGGGGGGGTTGTTGTGGGGGGGTGGGTTTGTGTGTGGGGGGGGGGGGGGTGTTGGGGGGTTGGGGTGGTGGTGGGGGTGTGGGGGGGGGTGGGTGGTGGGGGTGGGGGGGGGTGGGGTGGTGGGGGTGTGGGTGGGGGGGTGGTTGGGGGTTGTGGTGGGGTGGGGGGGGGGGGGGGGGGGGGTGTGGTGGGGGTTGGGTGTTTGGGGGGGGGTGGGGGGTGGGGGGGGGGGGGGGGTGTTGGTTTGGGTTGGGGGGGGGTGGTTGGGGGGGGGGGGTGTGGGGGGGTGGTTTGTGGTTGGGGTGGGGGGGGGTGTGGGGTTGGTGGTGGTGTTGGGTGGTTGTGTGTTTGTGTGTTGGGTGTGGTTTTGGGGGGGTGGGTTTGGTGGTTTGGGGTTTTTGGGTGTTGTGGGTTTGTGGGGGGGGGGGGGGGGGTGGGTGGGGTTGTTGTTGTGTGGGGGGTGGGGGGTTTGGGGTTGGGGGGGTGTGTGGTGGGGGTGTTGGTTGGGTGGGGGTGTTTGTTTTGGTGGGGGTGGGTGGGGGTGGTGGGGGGGTTTTGGTGGGGTTGTGTTGGGGTTTTGGGTGGTGGTTTGGGGGTGTGGGGTGGGGTGGGGGGGGTGGGGGGGGTTGGGGTTGGGGTGGGGGGGGGGGGGGGGGGGGTTTGGGGGTGGGGTGGGGGGGTTGGGGGGTTTTTTGTGGTGTGGGGGTGGTGTGGGGGGTTGGGGTTGGTTTTGGGGGTGGGGGGTGGTGGGGGTGGGGGGGGGGGTGGGGGGGGGTGGGGGGGGGGTTGGGGGGGTGGGGGGGGGGGGGTTGGGGTGGGGGGGGGGGGGGGGTGGGGGGGGGGGGGGGGGGGGGGGGGGGGGGTGGGGGGGGGGGGTGGGGGGGGGGGGGGTTGTTGGTGGGGGGGGGGGTGGGGGGGGGGGGGGGGTTGTTGGGGGGGGGGTTGGGTTGTGGGGGGGGGGTGTGGGGGGGGGGGGGGGGGGGTGGGGGGGGGGGGGGGGGGGTGGGGGTGGGGTTGTGTTTGGGTGGGTGGGGGGGTGGTTTGTGGGGGTGGGGTGGGGTGGGTGGGGTGGGGGGGGGGGGTTGGGGGGGGGTGGGGGGGGGGGTGGGGGGGGGGTGGGGGGGGTTTTTGGGTTTTGGGGGGGGGTGGGGGTGGGGGGTTGGGGGGGGGGGGGGGGGGGTGGTGGGGGGTTGTTTGGGGGGGGGGTGGGTTGGGGTGGGGGGGGGGGGGGGGGGGTTGGGGGGTTTGGTGGTGGGGGGGGGGGGGGGGGTGGGGGGGTGTGGGGGGGGGGGGGGGGGGGGGGGGGTGTGGGGGTTTTGGTTGGGGTGTGGGGGGGGGGGGGGGGTTTGGGTGGGGGTTTTGGGGGGTGGTGTTGGGGGGTGGGGTTTTTGTGGGGTTTTTGTGGGTGTTTGGGGGTGGGGTTTGGGGGGGGGGGGGGGGGTGGGGGTTGGGGGGTGGGGGGGGGGGGGGGTTGGTGTGTGGGTTGGTTTGGGGTTGGGGGGGTTGGGGGGGGTGGGGGTGGGGGGGGGGGGGGGGTGGGGGGGGGGGGGGGTGTTGTGTGGGGGTTTGGGTTGGGGTGGGGGTGGGTGGGTTGGGGGGGGGGGGTTTGGGTGGGGGGTTTGGGTGTTTGGTGGTGTTTGGGGTGGGGGGGGGTGGGGGGGGGTGGTGGGGTGGGGGGGGGTGGGGGGGGGGGGGGGGGGGGTGGTTGGGTGGGGTGGTGGGGGGGTGGGGGGGTGGGGGGGGGGTGGGGGGGGGGGGGGTGGGGGGGGGGGGTGGGGGTGGGGGGGTGGGGTGGGGTGGGGGGGGGGGGGGGGGGGGTGTGTGGGTGGGGGGGGGGGTGGGGTGGTGGGGGGTGGGTGGGTGGTGGGGGTGGGGTGGGGTGTGGTGGGGGGGGGGGGGGGGGTGGTGGGTTTGGTTTGTGTTGGGGGGGTGGGGGGGTGGGTGGTTGGGGGGTTGGGTTGTTGGGGGGTTGGGGGGGGGTGGGGTTGGGGGGGGGGGGGGGGTTTGTGTGGGGGGGTGGGGGGGGGGGGTGGGGGGGGGGGGTGGTTGTTGGGGGGGGGGGGGGGTGGGGGTGGGGGGGGTGGGGGGTGTGTTGGTGTGGTGGGGGGGGGGGGGTTGGGGGGGGGGGTTTGGGGGGGGGGGGGGGGGGGGGGGGGGGGGGGTGGGGTGGGTTGGGGGTGGGGTGGGTGGGGGTGTGGTTGGGTGGGGGGGGGTGGGGGGGGGTGTGGGTGGGGTTGGGGTGTGGGTGGGGGGGTTGGGGGGGGGGGGGGGGTTGTTGGGTGGGGTGGTGGTTGGGGGTTGGGGGGGGGGTTGTGTGGGGTGGTTGTGGTGGGTTGGGGGGGGGTGGGGGTTGGTGGGGGGTGGGGGGTTGGGGGTTGGTTTGGGGGGGTGGTGGTTTGTGTGTGTGTGGTGGGGGGTGGGGTGGGGGGGGGGGGGGGGGGGTGGGGGGGGGGGGGTGGTGGGGGGGGTGGGGGGTGGGGGGGGGGGGGGGGGGGGTGGGGGGGGGGGGTTGGTTGGGTGTGGGGTTGGGGGGTGGTGGGGGGGTGGGGGGGGTGGGGGGTGGGTTGGGTGGGGGGTGGTTTTGGTGGTGGGGGGGGGGTGGGGGGGTGGGGGTGGGGTTGGGGTGTGGGGGGGGGGGGGGGGTTGGGGTGGTGGGGTGGGGTTGTTGGTGTGGTGGGGTGGGGGTGGGGGGGTGGGGGGGGGGGTGGGGTGGTGGTTGTGGTGGGTTGGTGGTGGGGGGGTGGGGGGGGGGGGGGGGGGGGGGGGGGGGGGTGGGGGGGGGGGTTGGGGGGGGGGGGTTGGGGGGGTGGGGGGGGGGGGGGGTGGTGGGTGGGGGTGTTGTGGGGGGGGTGGGGTGGGGGGGGGGGTGGGGGGTGGGGGGGTGTGGGGGGGGGGGGGGGGGGGGGGGGGGGGGGGGGGGGGGGGGTGGGGGGTTGGTTTGGGTTGGGTGGGTGGGGGGGGTTTTTGTTTGTTTTGGGTGTTTTGGGTTTGTTTGTTTTTTTTTTTGTGGTTTTAGTTGGAGGTTTTTTTTTTTTTTTTGTTTTTTTTTTTGGTTTTTTTGTTGTGTTTTTTAGCATTTTTTCCCATTTTTTCAGAATGTTTAATAGGTGATATTTGTTTATAGCTTTTTTTTAACACATGTAAAAAAAATTATGTTTTTAGTATATAGCTATTAAATAATGGGACATTAGGGGTTTTTGTAAAAAAAAAATGAAATTAAAATAAGGGGGAGGAAAGGGGTTTTGTTTTTTATTTGTGTTTGTTGTTTTTTCTTTTTTTTTTTTTTTTTTTGTTTTTTTTTTGTTTTAAGTTTTGGGGGTTTGGTGGGGGGGGGGGGTTGGGGGGTGGGGTGGGGGGGTGGGGTGGGGGGGGGTGGGGGGGGGGGGTGGGTGGGGGGGGGGGGGGTGGGGGTGGGGGGGTTTGGGGGGGTTTGGGGGTTTGGTTTGGGGGGGTGTGTGTTTGGGTGGGGGGGGGGTCGTGTGTGAGTGTGGGGGGGGGGTGGGTGTGGGTTTTGTGGGGGGGGGTGGGGTGTGTGGGGGGGTTCGGGGGGTTGTGGGTGGGTTGGGGTTTTTTGTGGTTGTGTGGTGGTGGTGGGGGTGGGGGGGGTGTGGGGGGTTTGTGGGTTTGGGGGGGGGGGTGTGGGGGGTGTGTGGTTGGTGTTTGGGTTGGGGGGGGTGGGTTGGGGGGTGGGTGGTGGGTGGTTGGGGTGGGGGGTGGGTTGTGGGGGGTGGGGTGGGGGCATGTTTGGGGGGTGGGGGGTGGTGGGGGGGGGGGGTGGGGGTACACACGATCGAAACTGTCTGCTGGGACAGTCTAGCAGACCGTTTCCAGCAGACAGATTTGATCGTGTGTACGCGGCCTAAGAGGTAAGTTTGAGGGAAAAAAACGTTTCACAGCCCTCTGCGTATAACACGCAGGCACAGCTTACTTTTTTACCCTGAAAATAGAGGGTGAGTGTTATACACCAATAAATACAGTAGATGTCTTTGTTGGGCCAATGAGCCAAGGGCTCCACAGTTGCATGTAAATAAATGGGCAGGTATGTTCATGATATTGTTGATCTAATATGTCCATGGTCACATGAACACATTAAGTCAATGACACTGACCTAATATGGATACGAGTCCATATTAGGTCATTGATATCTCAAGCATTCCTGTCCTTTGGTGTATGGGGCAGGGAAGCTCTCACCCACAGCCTATTGGCCCAGCAATGACAGATAACTTTCAGCCACTCTGCCTTGTCATCAGATAAACGAGAGAGAGTTTGATTACTCTTAAAAAAATAATAACAGAGGAATGCTTTAAGATGTTGCTACAAAGACTGATGATGTCACATCCAAGATGGTGGCTCCCAGCAGTAGTCCCAGGTCTGTTCAATATCATAATATCATCAACAGAGAGATTAAGAGCAAGGAAAATTAACATATAACCTTATGTGAAAATTATGTGAAAGTTTTAGACACACAGTAATCACACCTCCTTGATTAGTAACCACAGAGAGAAAGCTCCCAGGACTGTGGTTATAAGGAAACAGACAACCAGGAAGTGTGGAGATCAGAGAAGTATTATAGCAACTTGAGAGCAAAAATGAACAATGAGGACATGAAAACAGCACTGCATTAGGGTAAAGGAGGCTATTAAGATTAAAAAAAAAAAATCCCTTTACAAACCCTTTAATTCACAGAGCTGGTCCAGGCTGGGGAAAGATTGCAAGCATATGTTCAGGATCTGACCAGGAACCTGGACTGGCAGCTGGCTCAGGCTCTCAGCGATCCACTGAGAGCTCGAGCCAGCTGCTCCCGCTCTCCTTCAAAGGCCAGCGATCCAGTAAACACGGGGGGGCAAAGCCCTCCGCTCAGTTTTCAGTCTTAGAGACGGCAGGGGACAGATGCAGCATCAGACAGATGCTGCATCCACCTAGATAAGCAGGATTTAAAATAAATAAAAAAACTTCTCTTGTAAGCATGATTTAAAAATGAGTCCTAGTCATAACATTATCAAATTATTTGGCAAGACATACAATAATTATTCATATTAAGGCTGGCCACACATTATACAATTTTCTTATTCAATTTCCTTTAGATTTACTATCAACTATGTAGTGTAAGGGCCTGCCTGATGGCATACAAATTAAAAGTGTTTAGGTTTGACGTCATATTATTATATGGTTTAGGTAAATCCAAAGGAAAAATTGTACAAGAAAATTGTATACTGTATGGCCAGCATGCAAGCAAGCATGTCAAAAGTTGTCAACGTGGCTTTAAATTCGTATTTTTCTCCAGAATACGAAAAATAAAAGAAGGCCCATTAACTGTCCATCTTTATATTTCAGAGTTCAGTTAATTTTTCTCATCCTCACTATGCATTATCTATATTTTATATACCATTTATAATACAAAGGTCTGTACATAAAAAGGAAATGTCACCTATAGGTGGAAAATTGCACAAATAGTAGATATTTAATGCTCTAATTCTTTAATCATAGAAACACAGACGTAGACTGGCATACCCCTAAATGCTGTGAACTCAAGGACAAGGAAAGAAACTTGCATACATAGAGCAAATTGTTATAATGAACAGTTTAAAAAGTAAAATGTATACATACTATTATACACACACACATCTAAAATTAACTGTAACCAACTAAATAAGAACAGAAAAAGTTACTTCTTAATCACTTGAAATATTTTAAATCTCTGAACAATTTTATCATTCTAATCTATATTATAATATAGCAGCAAAGTGAAACAATATCAAATGTTTTTATCTAAGCGTTAATGTGAAGAATTTATGTGCCCTTGAAAAGTATCCTCAAACCACAAATGAGAAAAAAAACGTACCGTTCAGAAAAGCAGCTTAAGGCCCCATGCACACGAGACGCTGGTAAACTCGAGTTCAGAGGCGTTTGGGCATTTTTTTCAACTGCCCCTGAACACATTTAATGTTATCCTATGTGTCCATGCACACAATCACGTTTTTTGGCGTTTTAAAGCAGTTGGGTTTAGGGCCGTTTTTTCAAACCCAAAATTTTGGGTTCAGAAGCTTTTGGCGTTTTCACGTTTTCGCGTTTCAGCCGCAAATCGCGGCAAAACGCCGCTAATCGCGGCAAAACGCGGTACCGGCGTTTTGCCACGATTTCGTTTATAGGCGTTTTTAAAGGTGACCTATTTTTTTACATTAGAAATCTCTAAAATGATGGCAAATGATGAAAAAACAAAAAAAAACTAAACAACTGTAATTGCTTGCATTGCATTGTAGACAATCCACAACTTGTGGCAGGTGACGTGGCCAGGTGACATGACAGGTGGACAATCAACAACTTGTGGCAGGTGACATGGCCAGGTGATGTGGCAAGTGGACAATCCACAACTTGTGGCAGGTGACGTGGCAGGGGATGTGAACAGGTGATGTGGCAGGTGACGTGGCACGTGGACAATCCACAACTTGTGGCAGGTGAAGTGGCCAGTTGATATGACAGGTGACGTGGCTAGTGGAGAATCCACAACTTGTGGCAGGTGACGTGGCAGGTGATGTGAACAGGTGATGTGGCAGGTGACGTGGCAAGTGGACAATCCACAACTTGTGGCAGGTGACATGGCAAGTGGACAATCACATTTAGAATTTTTCAATTTTCGTATTTTTCAAATTTCGAATTTTCTAATTTTCGAAATGTCGAATTTCGACATTTTCGAAATCTTTCAAATTTCGAATTTTTCAAATTTCGAATTTTTCAAATTTCGAAGTTTCAAATTTCGAATTTTTCAATTTTCAAATTTCGAATTTTTCAATTTTCGAAATTTAGAATTTCGAATTGTGAAATTTTCGAAATTCGAATTTTTAAATTTCGAATTTTCAAATTTCGAATTTTCAAATTTTCGAAATTTTGACATTTCGAATTTTCACATTTAGAATTTTTCACATTTAGAATTGTTCAAATTCTGAAATACGAAAATTGAAAAATTTGAAATTAGAAAAAAATTTCAATTTTCGAAATTTCGATTTTCGAATTTTTCAAATTTCGAATTTTCAAATTTCGAATTTTCGAATTTTTCAAATTCGGAAATACAAAAATTAAAAAAATCGAAATTCGAACATTTAAAAATTTAGAATTTAGAATTTTCGAAATTCGAGTTATTCAATTTTCGTAATTTAGAATTTCGAATTTTTCAAAAATTCGAAATTTGAAAATTCGAAATTTGAAAATTTCGAAAATTGAAAAATTTGAAAATTGAAAAATTTGAAAATTCGAAATTTGAAAATTCGAAATTTGAAAATTCGAAATTTGAAAATTCGAAATTTGAAAAATTCGAAATTTGAAAAATTCGAATTTCCAAATTTCGAAAATTGAAAAATTCGAATTTCGAAAATTGAAAAATTCGAATTTCCAAATTTCGAAAATTGAAAAATTCGAAATTCGAAATTTCGAAAATTGAAAAATTCGAAATTTCGAAAATTGAAAAATTCGAAATTTCGAAAATTGAAAAATTCGAAATTTCGAAAATTGAAAAATTCGAAATTTCGAAAATTGAAAAATTCGAAATTTCGAAAATTGAAAAATTCGAAATTTCGAAAATAGGAAATTCGAAATGTTTCAATTTTCGAATTACAAATTTTTCAATGTTCGTACTTCAGAATTTGAAAAATTCGAAAATTTAAAAAAATTCTCTGGATAAGTACGCAGCTGGACATACATATTGGTAAAATAGCCAACTGAAAATCTCTGTGCCATCAACGGATGGGTCCAATAGTGATGAGCTCTGCCAACGGATCTCTCGCGTAGTTTGCGACGGCGTTGAATCCTCAGCAAGAGCAACGTTTGGACAATTTCTTGGCATATATTCAATATGGGATCCATTTAAAAAAAGAAGAATCAAATGAAAGTATGCAAGTCTGCATATGAAAGTCTGCTGCTGCTCTCTCTGTTGAAAATGGCAGAAATAGTTAAAAATATATAGCTTTCAGAGCTTTGGGAGGGTCTACAATGTCTGTGCTATAAACGCTGATAGCCGCAAACGCGGCAAAACGCGGTAAAACGCGGCAAAACGCCGCGAAATTCGCGGCAAAAACTGGCGTTTTAAACGCCGGTTTTTGCCTTTGAAAACATGAGTTCAAATGTGTTTGCATTTGCTTCTCGTGTGCATGGGGCCTAAGTGTTTATGAATGTTACACCGGGGTATCTTTCAAGATGGCTGCTACAGGAAACGTATAAGTTCTGTAGTGCAAACCTTCACAGGGTTTTGCCTAACACTGCACAAGAATCCCACAAGCAGCAGAGAACGGAAATAAACCTCTTACCATAACGTGTGTTTGAGGAAGTGACTAAAAACACATAAATACTTAAAACCAAAAGACAGATACTTTCATACTTCAAGCAGAAGCACAGATATCATAGCATTCCTACTGACATCATGTCCTTTTCAGATTATGTCATCGTTAATTGCATTTATGATCGATTTAAAATAAAGCTATATATATATATATATATATATATATATATATACATATACACACACACACTAGCTGAATACCCGGCGTTGCCCGGTCTTCCTATCTTAACCTTTTGGGGAGGAAAATCATAGTTATATAACAAATATAAATAAATAAATAATAAATAACACAATGTTTAATTTTAGAAATTTGACAGATAAAAATATAAATATTTACCATTTGATTAAAGAGTATTGTATTTCATAACTTTTATAACATTTTCCTTTTCAGTTTGTGAATGTTGAACCAGAGCAAAATATGGTACAATGAAGCAGATTAGTACCAACTCACAGACCTTTAAAAAGTGCGGTTAACTCAACTGACATATTATTGCAATACTTGTTTGTATACTATATTCTTAGTTTCTCTCGCATTTGCTAAAATAAACAAATTATTTGGGGAACCCACCCTGGAGCACGCTACATAAAGTTGCCCATGTGAAAAACATGGCGATCTTAAATCAACTCCGCAGTACCAAATAAAATAATCCACAAACAAAAATGTTAATAAACTTGCAAGTCACAATTGAAATGTACTGTATCACATTTTTCAACATAAAATTGAAAAAGTTAGTGAGGTAGCCCTCATAAAAAAGGGCAGAAATTAGAAGGGGTGTGGCTTGTGGGAGGGGTGTGGAGAGGGCATGGTTAGTGGCATGAGCATGGTTTGCAAGCCAGCCCACATACTGACCTGAAGATGCAGTGCAGAGCTTGTGGAGTAAGGCTCCTTACACACGGAGCGGTCCGTTTTTCGGTCCGCTCCGTGTGTCCGTCAGCTCAGCGGGGGGTCTCCGCTCAGCTGTCGGCGGACAGGGCGGTCCCCGAACACCGTGCAGGGACCGCCCTGTCTCTCCTCCGCTCTCCCCTATGGGGAGTCGGATGGAAACGGACCGTCTGTCCGTTTGCATCCGATCCGTTTGGCCGGACGGAAGAAAAATAGGACATTCTTCCGTCCGCAAAAACGGATGCGGATCTGGCGGACGTTAGCGGATGCATCATCCGCCAACGGATCCGCTCCCATAGGGGCCCATTACAAGTCCGTAAACGGACTTGTAATGAGCGGACGAACGGTCCGCTAGTGTGAAAGGACCCTAAGGTGTAGCTGAGCTGTGATAAAAAAAAACTGTGGTTAAAGGACCTGTGATGACATTAGTAGGTGTGGCTAAGCTGTGATGAAGAGATTGTGGTAAAAAGACCTGTGATGACATCAGTAGGTGTGGCTGAGCTGTGATGAAGAGACCACAGTCCCATATACTTGCATGGGACTTGAAACAAAAAAAACGCCGTTTGGAAGTTATGAAGTAACATGTATTTCCCATAGAGTTGAATGGGACTTTAAAGAAAAACCCCGACCATGGCAAATGGGGGTGGGTAAGGGTTAAACCACCTATCCTATGTTTATTTCTGACATATAAGTAACATGTGTGCCAAGTTTCATGTTAATATCTTTAGCCGTTTGGACGTGATGCTGGAACATACATACACACACACACACACACACATTGAGTTTTATATATATAGATATATATTTAAAAGAGTGGTAAAGGGTTAGAGCCTCTGACATATTTTATTGCTGTCTATGTCTTTGCTAGAGAGCTTTACTCTGTTTTTATGGTAACCACTGGGACTAAAATTTCAGTTGACAGCAGAACAGAAGTATAGGAAACATCTTTTTCTGGGGACAACTGTGTAGGAGGGAGGTTCCCTTTAATTTCCTATACCATCCTATTGCATATACAGGACAGGAAGTGAAGTGCCATTTCCCGAATAGCACACAGATGGCAGATGTGTTTTACCATTCTATAGAGCAGGGGTCTCCAAACTTTCTAAAGAAAGGGCTAGTTTACTATTCTTCAGACAGGCCAGACTGTGGCCAGTAGAAGTAGAAAATGTCCTGGTGTCCGTAACTACGCCAAATCATTGGTGTCCATGAGAAGAATAGTAACCCATTATTTTTGCGAGTGGGAGGAAAAAATGTACTGTAATTGGTGTCAGTGGCAGGAATAGTGCCACATCATTGGAGTCGGTGGAAGGAATAGTGCCACCTAGTGGATCAGAGCAGTATAATATGTGAAATTAAACTACTGCATGATACCATAGTGACTGTCAATCATAGTGACGTCATTACGTCGATCAGGAACCAGAGCGTGTTAGCAGAGCGGGACGAATCAAACACCAAGCGGAATACGCCGTCCTTGATGCCCATGCCTGTAACCTGACTTTCGGGGGAAAGACATGCTGTATTGCCTGACTTGTACAACCAAATGCGAGTGCATTTCTTTTGTTGATGTACTTATTTTATATTAAACCATACGGAATTACACTATGTACCGCCATCCTTCTTTTTCCTTACAGGAGAGTCATTTCTAAGACAACTGGATCTGGATTACACCTGATGTAATTAAGTGTCTTTGTTCAATGCTCACTGTCCAGCATTGTCTGGTAAGAGTTTGATTTGACCATAGCACGGTTGGTGGTGGTGAATAAGATATACTTTTCCCTGGGCCGTAGGAGTATTTCAATCTGTCTTCTCACGGTTCTTTTCTGGGACTTTATTTTTGATCATGTTCATGCTCTAATGAATTTTGGACTTTTTATATTATAGTGTGCAATTCCATTCAGGAGCGCTGCGTTTTGATGTGTATATAGTGCACCATCGTTGGCATTAGTTTGAGGAATAGTGACCCTTCGTTGGCGTCAATAGGAGAAATAGCCCCCCATTGTTGATGCCAGTAGCAGTAGTATTGGCCCATTGCTGGAGTCAGTGGGAGGAATAGTGTATTGCAACAGTGGAAGGAAAAAGTACCCAAATGGCTGGATAAAGGAAATCAAAGGGCCGCATACAATACACAAATGTGTATTGCTATTTTATATTTCTGGATATCAGGAGGATATGCTGCCATTTCCTATTGACTACTGTGCTTCAATGTATGAGGAATTCTGTTTGTGATGTTTTGTCTAAATACTTTCTTAAGAAGTAAGGATCTCTCCAGAGTCTGGGCTGGGTCTGTGATGTCAGCCGACAGTGGACTTTAGCCCGCTGACAGCTGAAAATGGGTCACAGGAGTGCAGAACGAAATGCACTCCTGTGATCCTCAGGAGAATAAGGGCCAAAAGAGCTTTGGCCCTACAGTACTTCTTCTTTAAAGAACATTGATCATTACATTTTTTTACTGTTCTCCCCCTATGGAATAAAGTACATTTCTAGGTGCTTCCCAACTCACAGCTATGATGTCTCAATTGCACCCCCTCCCTTCTTGTTGCAGCCAATCTGACAACAGCTTGGAAGGAGATTGCTGCTTCATAACGGCAGCTTGTCTCTTCTGCTCTGAGCACTTTCCTGAGACCAGCTCTTTTCCAGGTATGTATATATATATATATATATATATATATATATATATATATATATATATATATATATATATATATATATATATATATATTAGGGCTGCGGAAATTAACGATTAATTCCTCGATAAATCGTTAATTTTTTTGATCGATCAAAATTATTTTGATCGGTACTCACCTCTCCGCCGGCTTCCAGGTCTTCAGGGAGTCCATTCATTAGGAAAGGCCACAGCTTCGGCCTAGCTCCGGAGCAACGACCATCTTGGTACACCCAGCGGCGGCCTAGTAGTGGCGCGCTGATGTCATCATCACCTGCCTGCTTATGTCTTCTGTGGGCGGGTCTGCCTGCTGTCGTTTCTATTCTGGTAAGGTGCCCCTTGTTTCCATTTCAAAAAGCTGGATGTTATGGAAATCTAGATGTCTGGTGTTTGTGAAACTAAAATGTCCCCTGTTTCCCATCAAATCCTGACAAAGCAGGCTTGGAATGGTAGTTTCACAAAGCCTTCATAATTGCAACAAATGTCGGTATGAATGTTGGGACCGTCAATAGAAGCAGAAGCTGCAACCTTGCCTTGGGCCCCATTTAGTCTTTATTCAGCCTTGGTTATGAGAGCAGTGCAACAAATGTTTATGGTAAAATGCTCAATTACAAATGCATGCAATACCCAACCATTTGCATACGTAGAAACAGTACATGAACTTGCATGACATGAAAAAAAAAATACAACCACTAGCAGTGCGACCTGTAAAGTAAATAACCATTCCCCTTTATGCACCAGAAGTTCTTGTATACACTACATACCTCCATAATTCTGGAAGTCAAAAAGAAAAAACAAGTTCATCAAGTAGCCCATTACCCAGCATGATACAACTACTTATTGTGGAAGCATGCTACAGTTGATTAGCAATGTGTAAACACATTTCTCACCAATGGCTTATGTTCTATTGTGATGCAAATATTTTGAAGATTGTAGCTGCATGAACACCTGAGCGGTTTCAGCTCGAAAAAAGGCACAAAAAACACTCAACAAGCAAAATCCCATTCATTTCATTGGCACCTGTTCACATCTGAGCCTTTTGTCACCTGAAGCAAAAACTCCCGAAGTTCAAAAAAGTACATGAGCTTCCATTTGGGCAAATTACAGGCTTTTTCCGCTTTTTACATTGGTGACCTTTGACCTGTACAATAACACTGCAAAAAACTTGGGGGAAAAAATCACTGCAAAAATCGCTGTTAAAACGCATGACTTTCTGAAAATGAAACGCTCAGGTAAGATTGCAGCCTTACTTAGTGAAACTAGTGTTCCCCCAGTTTCAGAAGATAGTCATTAGTAATCTGATCAAACGTCTGTTTTTATGAATTACAAGAGCGCTGATTGGAGTGTTATGGCGGGACGGGGAGGGGGGAAGATCGCTGAACTAACCTTGCATGGTAGTACAGCGGCTCTGACCGGAGCGGTCAGTTTTTTTTTGTGCAGCCCGCTGGGTTGAACAAAATAAAGACAAATAGCGTGTACCGGCTTTAGATGTGATGGCTGCATTCATTTTACACTTTTTCTTTAATCTTAACCTGGTGATCCTGTCATTAACTCGCTGCCTTCCTAGGACAATAACCATATTGAGCAGCATTGTCACCCTAGAAAAGAGAGTGTGTTGGGACTTCATAACATCTTCTACTCGTCTTCATAACAGGAGGAGGCGTTTTGTAGTCCTAGAAGATAGTACGGAACAATGCTAACTGATAACAGTCCAGAGGCACAAAGCAGAGGAGCAGCTCACAAGATTTCTGTCTGGATTAACAGATATTTTTCTGAAAGTGTTACTAAACTCAGGACCCTGCATTAACTATATCTGGTCTCCCACAGTACACAGAACTTGGAAATGCAATTATTTTAGTAAATATAAACTGCTAAATACATTTTCTCATCAGCAGTTTGAGCAGTCTTGTGATTATATCAGTGTCCTGCCAAGCACTGGTTAAAGCTTGACGTTTTCTGACTATGCTATGAGACTGCAAGACCCCTGACCCTCTGTCTGGGCAATGCTGATTGGCGCTGTGCTGATCACATGAACTCTCCCAAGTAAAGAAAACACCTCTCTAGCAATACATACCAAACTGAGCATGTGCAGCCTTACTCCGTGTCTGAGTTATCAGGATATTATCCATTACAGTGGAAGAAGGGGAGGATCAGAGAAGACAGGATCAAACAGCCCGTTTACACAATGCAGAGAATTAACTCTACAGTAAGGATGAAAAAAAGTGAGGTAAATTGCGCTAATCAATATATGATGCTGTGCATCAAATCAAATAAAGTAAAAGGTGCACGTGAAATACAAACTAAACATAAATGGAGCTGCGGTTTAAACTGTGTCATATAAACAGAATAGCAATGTGAGAAAAATAAAAATAAACCGCGCTAATGACCAATAAACATAAAATGCATTAAATAATATGTGGACCACACCGATGAATTAATGTGATATATGCAAGGTTGAAAAAACAATCCAAAAAACAAAAACAAACATTGCGTGTCCATAAAACACAACCAATTGTGAATAATAAATTATAAACAAAAAAAGTCCAGAGGAAATAAAACGTAACATCCACCCTGGTGAAGCCGAATCCCAATATGAGTCAGCAGGATATTGGTTAACACTGATGTGACATGCAGCTGAAGACCTCCACCACACACATATGTAAGTCTGCTTACCAAATGTAAATGGTCCCTGGCTGAGAGGAGACCAAAACAGCAGACAGGATCAAACAGCTGGGCTCGGTGAGAGAGTGAAACAATTCAGCTTGGGTCATCCGACAGTGGCTCCAATAACAATGGTCACATGAATGTAAAAGGAGACAAGAATGCCTCGATAGTGTAAAATCACTTAAAATTTATTGTACAAAATAATGAAGAAATACACTCACATTTTGCAGTAAAAGAAAGGCCTTAAACCTGCAGCATCCGGCCGGTCAGCATGCAGGTAACCCATGTAGTATCGAGTAGTCCAAGGGTGATGACAGTGTGCCACTCGGTACGCCCTGACTAGTTTCGTGGTTAAAACACTTTTTCAAAGGGCCACTGTCGGATGACCCAAGCTGAATTGTTTCACTCTCTCACCGAGCCCAGCTGTTTGATCCTGTCTGCTGTTTTGGTCTCCTCTCAGCCAGGGACCATTTACATTTGGTAAGCAGACTTGCATATGTGTGTGGTGGAGGTCTTCAGCTGCATGTCACATCAGTGTTAACCAATATCCTGCTGACTCATATTGGGATTCGGCTTCACCAGGGTGGATGTTACGTTTTATTTCCTCTGGACTTTTTTTGTTTATAATTTATTATTCACAATTGGTTGTGTATGGAACCTTGCTAGCCCTCTCACTTTGGACTACAAAGGCCTTTTTGTGTTTTATGGACACTCAATGTTTGTTTTTGTTTTTTTGGATTGTTTTTTCAACCTTGCATATATCACATTAATTCATCGGTGTGGTCCACATATTATTTAATGCATTTTATGTTTATTGGTCATTAGCGCGGTTTATTTTTATTTTTCTCTACAGTAAGGATAACTGTTGTGGGTTTAGTAACACTTTAACTTGTTAAAAAGATACGAGAGAGAGAAAAAGAGAAAGAGAGAGAGAGAGAGAGAGAATCATGGCGCTTGTAACAGATACACCCCTCCCCAGCATGCCCAACGAGGGAAAACTCCTCTAACTGTCGCCCAGGGGTGGCGCACAGGACAGTTCTGGAATAACAGAAACCTGTAATTTAACAAATTATGAATGGGAGCAAAATAACTCTCCCATTCACCCACTAACTTTAGCGTAGTGCCCGTACTGAAAGTAAGGGGGCGCTACATGCAGAATAAAAATGACGTCCTCGTCTTTTAGAGCCACTAGGTGGAGTGCACGCGCCGTGTTACTGGGAAGGCGGGCATCACACCAGTCTCACTAACCGTGTATCAAATGGAAAGAGGGTCAAAAAACCGCACAAGTGTCAGACCAGGCAGACCATATTTTATCATATTTCCCCCTGACACAGCTTGCTTTCATAAGTCAGCCTGTAGAATGGGAGCACCGAGGTCACTGACCTCCGCCAGGAGTCATGAGTAGGAGGGTCCTCCGACTTCCATTTTAACATAATCTCCCGCCTAGCTTAGTATAAGGAAAATGTTAAGCATAACTTGCAGTACCTATCTCCCTCCACATCCCCCATGTAGCTCAGCAGTAAAAGTTTCGGGTCAGCCTGTATGGTAACCCAGCAGACATCACCGAGGGTAGAGGCCACTGCCGCCCAATAAGGCTGGAGCTTGGGACAGGACCAGACCATATGCCAAAAAGTTCCTACCTCCTGCTTGCACCTCGGGCAGTGGGGGTCTCTCTGAGGATACACCCGTGCCAATCTCTGCGGAGTATAATAGGCCCTGTGCAGAAACTTCAGCTGCGCAAATCTGTCCCTAGCAGCAATCAGAGAGGAAATATACCCAGAGAGGCAGTCTTCCCAGTCCTCCTCCCCCAGGGACGGAATATCCTCCCTCCACCCATCCCATGTTTTAGTAAGCTTAGTGTCATGGCCCACCGTGTGATACAGATACAGGGAGGAGAGAGGGCGCCCCATCACATCCGAGATCAGAAGGCGCTCTATAGAGTCCGACTCCACGGTCGGGGGTTCAGGGAATTGAGCTCTGAAGGCATGGCGGAGCTGCAAATACCAAAACTGGAAAGAGGCCGGCAGGGAGTAAGCGCCACGGAGTTCCTGAAATGTCCGGAGCCTGCCATCTGAGACTATGTGCCTGACCTTAACAATTCCCTTCCCAGCCCATAGCGCTGGGTCTGGGATACTATCAAAGTGGGGCAACACACGGTTACCCCACAGAGGAGCATGCAGGAAGACCCGAATCGGTTTCCTGTATATCGCCCTCGCCTCCTGCCAAACCCTCACTGAGCGATGTCATGGAGGGGCTAGCTCTGAGGCCCCGAAACAGCAGGTTGCTGAGTGCTGCGTATGAGCCCAAGACAGCCGTCTCCAGCATTACTGACGGATTTTGTTTCGGTTGGGAGAACCACCACCTCACCATGACCAAGACCGCGGCCCAATAGTAGATCTTAAAGTTTGGGAGTGTCAATCCTCCTCCCGACATGGGGAGGTACAAAATTTTCCTAGCCACTCTGGGGGGCCGTCCGGCCCACACAAAAAATAGGACCACACTCTCCAATCGTCAGAAGAAGGATCCAGGAAGGGGGGACAGTGTGTTCCGAAAAAAGTATAGAAACTTCGTCAGAAAAATCATTTTCAGGAGGTTAACTCTTCCTACAGGCGTCAGGGGAAGGGAACGCCATACTGCACATTTAGACACTAGTTGCAAAATTAGGGGTTGAATATTGTTGCCCACATAGTCCTCCACCTTGCCCGTGATTTTAACACCCAAGTAAGTGAACTCGTCCACCCACCTGAGCGGTTATTTAGCGAAGGCCTTGGAAGGCTGGGATTGAGCGAAAACAGGACCGATTTGTCCCAGTTTATACAACAAAAACAAAGATTTAGAGCTGCGCCTTGTCACCCGGACTCGATACAATCAAAAAGAGTCCATATATCAGTCGTGTGGAGATAAACAATCCTTCAAACATGAGAGAAGTAGTAGGTTGGCTCCAAGACAAATCTCCGCTGGTCTTTAATCAGGATGGACATATAATAAACACCACTGTGCTCGAACTTGGCTTTTCAATGTGGCCCACCACCAGAAGTATAAGCAGCTTACCAGAGGAATGGCTGTAATCAACAGTCGGCTGTGACCCAGCCGCGGCCTTTAGAGAACCAGGACGAATCCCAAATCCTAGGGCAGTGTTTACACCGGGGCTCCACTCAGCAACTCCACCAATTAGATCATATGTAAATGATAAATAGAGGCAGACATAGCGTAATCCCGCTGGGACATTTATTTAAAATAGTAAAAACCAGAATACTCACATGGGAGATGAGTTAGACAGGCATATAAAATACAAAGTTGCCGGCCGGCAAACAGATCAGCAAGGACCCTCCTCCAGAGTGTAATGACGTCACCGCACATCATTTGGGTAGACGTGCGGTGACGTCATTACACTCTATTTATCATTTACATATGATTATATGTCCATCCTGATTAAAGACCAGCGGAGATTTGTCTTGGAGCCGACCTACTACTTCTCTCATGTTTGAAGGATTGTTTATCTCCACACGACTGATATATGGACTCTTTTTGATTGTATCGAGTCCGGGTGACAAGGCGCAGCTCTAAATCTTTGTTTTTGTTGTATTTCCCCTTGTGTTTCGGCACAAGAGCTGCCGCCTCCCCCCTATTTTTTATTTTTATTTTTTAGTAACTGACCACACCGGTACTAATTGATTATTTAACTGTGACAAGCGCAATTTTTCCTCTGTATTATATTTTGTCCCAGTTTATGCAAATCCCTGAGTAGCGCCCAAAGCAATCGAACATCTCCAATGCCGTCCGCAGTGAGGACGAAGTATCCCTCAAATATAACAGGGTGTCATCCGCATACAGGGACAACTTCTCCTCCCGCAAGCCCACGCGAATCCCGCGTACCACCTCCTCGGCCCTAAGTTGTATGGCCAGTGGCTCCAGCGCAAGCAAACCAGGCGATAGTGGGCACCCCTGTCAACATGCGCACCCAGTGCAGGAAACCTGGACCAAATTTGAAGCCCGAGAGAACCTCCCATAGGTAGCCCCACTCGACAGAGTCAAAAGCCTTCTCCGCGTCGAGTGAGGCCACCACGCCCGTCGAACCCTCGTCCGCCCTGTCTATGTGGGCAAGAAGCCTCCTAATATTGATTTCCGTACCCCTGCCCGGCATGAACCCAGTCTCGTCTGGGTGAATCAGAGCCGTTATGACCGTGTTTAACCTAGTGGCGAGCGCGTTTAGGAGGGAGATGGGACAATACGAGGAGCAGAGCAACGAGTCCTTCCCAGGCTTGGGAATCACCACAATGACCTCCTCCTTCATGGTGTCAGGAAGTCCCCCAGATTCCCTCGACAAGGCGAACATGACTTGTAATCTAGGGGCAAGTTAAGTTGCATAGTGCTTGTAGAACTCTACCGGGATGCCATCAGGCCCCGGCGTCTTGCCAGGCTGCATAGATTTTAGTGCCTGAAGGATCTCCTTCACCGTGATAGGGGAGTCCAGTTGATCCCAGCACATAGGCGTGAGGACCGGTAGGTCAACACCAGCCAAGTAGCAAGTTAGGTCCTCCTCCCTGTAATCCACCCTGGACTTATATAGGGCATGATAGAATTCAGCAAAGCAAAGGTTAATCTCACCCGGGAGTGTACCACGACCCCAGCAGAACTCTGCATCTGTGAGATGCTTAGACCCCCCATCTGTTCCCTAGAGAGCCAGGCCAGAAGTCGTCCCGACCTCTCCCCCTGCTCAAAAATCCTGTGAGACTGAGCCAACAGTTTCTTTTGGGTAAGCGAGGTGCGCAGGCGGAGGACCTCCCTAGTCAGGGCCTGCAGCTGAGCGTAGTGCCGGGGGTCTCTAGTTCCAACATAAGCTGCCTCCTCTAGTGTAGCATCCCTCTCCGCTCTGGTCAGTTCCGCCCTACGCTCCCTACGAACCCTGGCAATAATGGTCTGGTAATGACCCCGCCGCAGCTTTGACAGCCACCCATACCGTCACTGCCGCAGCAGAGTCAGCATTAGTAGGCCAGTAACCGGTTAACTCCACCCCAAACTGCCCCTCCACCTCAGCGTCTGAGATCTAGTACCTCGACAACCTCCACAGGCTAGGCATCAAGCCCAGAGAAAGATCCAGAACCAGGAGCAGGAGCAATGGCGCGTGGTCCGAGATCCCCCTTGGCAGTATGCGGACATCTGACGCTCGGCATGACAGGAGCTCCCGCATATACCAGATCAATGCGGGAGAACGTCTTGTGGGACGCTGAGTGGCACGTATAGGCTCAGGCGTGGGGGTTTCTCCACCTCCACACATCCGTGAGCCCATAGGTGTCCGCCCAGTTGGCCAGACCAGGGTAGGCCTGCTCCCAAGTCCTGCATTCGGTGTCCATAGCCGCTGAGCACAGGACTCAGATCTGCCCCCCCCTCCCCGGCTCCCACGTCATTGGATTTGATTGACAGCAGCGTGAGCCAGTGGCTGCGCTGCTATCAATCTATCCAATGAAGAGCCAAGAAGTCCGGCAGAGATTCAGCACCTTAATGACACGGGACTTTCCAGGGCTTGGGTAAATAAAACGGGGGGCTGGAGGTGCCAGTAATCGTCAGGATGTTTTTTCAGCTTAATGCATAGGATGCATTAAGGTGATAAAACATGAACCTTTACAACCCCTTTAATGATAAAAGGTATTTTTACAATTGGAATGTGTCAGGAGTGCATTTGTGTAGACTTCTAGAGTTTCTGATCCACTTTAGGGGATAGGAGATATACTGTATACATAATGCAGGGTTAGGATAGTGGTATTGCAATACCATTTGTTTGTCCCGTTTAGGTAGGTTTGCAAAGGATTACAGTTTTGGAAATCAATGTCTCTACTTGTATATTCTCTTGTATATCAGTTAATGTGGTCATACTCACTAGTTGTAAAGGAGATGAATTCTGTATACTCTGACTACGCTGATGTAAAAATCCAGAGGTACCATGAAGGGTGACATTTTTCCTTATTTCTGCTGAAGAATACCTGGATTAAATAAACAAAAACAAAAAATTATCTTTAAAGACATTCTGCCAATTAAAATGTTGTAATTTACAAATGAATGCAAATATTACTTCAAAATTCATCGTTACTAAAGTTATTCATTATAAGTGTTAACAAGGACATGCGCTGTGCCCCAAAAAAGCAGAGAACAAAAGACTTGCCTTACCTCCTTGTGTCAGAGCTGGTCCCATGAGGACTGGTGGTCTGATTACTGGTGAGATTATAATCAAGAGGTAACAGGAAAGGTGCAAAATGGATGGTACAGGAAGTGGGTAGTGCCATCAAGTCTTTTTAAGCCCTGGTTCACATTAGTCATACACTTATTCTGAATTAGCTGGGGTATTCATGATTCACCCTATTTTGTCCATGCTTTAATATTTACACAATACCAAGTGGATTCTAAAATGTTGCATTGTTCAAGCATCAGAAGGCTGTAAAATAGTTTCACTCATGTCGCTACCTGTCATGGCTTTCCAGATAAGTAGCTAAGTCAATAAGAAATATCTAACAGACACACGTGCTGGCTTCCAGAGTCTGTGGGATGTAAATCCCTCATCTCTGATCTGTTGGCTTGATCCTTTATTAGCTATTGGACTAACATTTCTAGCAGCAGCAACAACACATTTCTAGCAGCCATAGAGATGAAAGATTGGGCTACAAATGTTCCTGCAGCCACGTCTTGGAATAAACAATACTTCCTAAACACTGCAGGAGATGAAAAAAAGGAAACAAAAAGTGAGGCAATTCTGTATGTACATTGCAACAAATATGACGTAAGGGTTTTCAAAAATGGACTTCCTCTGCTAACCACAGTCCTTCCTAACAGGGTAAAATTGTGACATATCCTGTACCGGTCTTATACATTTGATGGACATGTCTTGCCTAATAGACCATGATCTAATATACATTGTTACGTTTGGAAACTCTCAGTGCCCATTTAAATCTATGGCAGGTTTAGACAGGCGAGTTCTCACACAAATAAGTGCGTTTCCTTTGTGCACTGACATGCGTTGTGACGCCCATCAAAGCCATTGTAAAGGCAGAATTTTTTTAATGCATTCTATACAGTATAGCTGTGCACAGGAGAAGCAAGCTGGACATATGAGTGGTGGGTGGAAGTGCTATGGGGTCTCAGCTCACAGTCTACAATGATCACAGTACAGGCAACCACATTAGGGCTTTGTTTCCACTAGTGCGACTTTGGACACAAAGTTGCATGACAAGTCACAGCCCATTGATTTCAATGGCACCCGTTCCCATCTATGTAACTTTTAAAATCAACAACTTTGAAAAGGTACCTGCAATGCTTTGATGCGACCTTGATCCAGACAGTGTAATGTTGAATTAAAGCTGCACTAAAGGTTGCCCCAAAGCCACACTGAAAAGTGTGCAACTTTGGGGTCGCAATAGTGGAAACATAGACTAAGGCTTTGTTTCCACTAGTATGACTTGGACACAAAGTCGCATGACAAGTCACAGCCCATTGATTTCAATGGCACCCATTCCCATCTTTGCGAATTTGAAAGATACCCACACTACTTTGATGCGACTTTTGATGCAACTTTAATCCAGAGAGTGTAAAGTTGGATCAAAGCTGCACTCAAAGTGGAACTCATATGTGTCCAAAGTCGCATGACAAGTCACAGCCCATTGATTTTAATGGTACCCGTTCCCATCTATGCGACTTTGAAAATCAGCGACTTTGAAAAGTCACCTGCAATGCTTTGAAGCGACTATGATCCAGTGTAAAGTTGGATCAAAGCTGCACTCAAAGTCACACTCCAACGTTGCACTCTAGTCTCAGGCTACATTTCCACTAGTGCAACTCTAAAGCTGTGTGATTTAGAGTGCAACTTTGAGTGCAGCTTTGATCCAACTTTACACTCTGGATCAAAGTCGCATCAAAAAGTTGCATCAAAGCAGTGGAAGCACCTTTTCAAAGTCACTGATTTTCAAAGGCTCATAGATGGGGAAAGAAATCATTTTTGACCGGACATCCACTTTAAAGTTGAAGCCATATACCAGTTTGTAAGTAGTGTGTGTGCCATGTGCTGTACCAAAACAAAAAACTGTGAAGACAGGAATTTATCCTTCTCTATCTGACTTATGCCCCGTATACACGATCGGAAATTCCGACAGCAAAAGTCCGATGTGAGCTTTTGAACATAAATTCCGACCGTGTGTATGCTCCATCAGACTTTTGCTGTCGGAATTTCTGCCAACAAAAGATTAAGAGCTGGTTCTCAAATTTTCAGATGGAAAAAAATCCTATTGGAAAATCCGATCGACTGTAGCAATTATGACGCGCAAAATTCCGACGCATGCTCGGAAACAATTCGACGCATGCTTGGAAGCATTGAACTTAATTTTCTCGGCTCGCCGTAGTGTTGTACATCACCGCATTCTTGACGGACGGAAGTTCAGAGAACTTGTGTGTGACCGTGTGTATGCAAAACAAGCTTGAGCGGAATTCCGTCTGAAAAAACATCCAAGGCTTTTCCGATGGAAAATCCAATCGTGTGTATAAGGATAGGAGAGATGGGGGGCGGGCATGGGCAAGGCAGGGGCGGTTAGAATGAACAGTAGGCATGCCTGTGTATGAGAGAAGGACAACGTTTTCAGGAAGTACCATTGAGACACTGTGGATATGACCCACTTGTCTTGAATCATTGTCCTCCAAATCTTTAAAAAAAATACCATTGCCCCCCCCCCCCCCCCCCAGTCGAGTGAGTGGGGGGCATCCCTTCAAAAAGAAGGGTTAGAGCCTGACTTAGAGGGCTTTTGGCCCCAGGGCTTTTTCTGCCCCTGGTTTCCCTCTAGAAATTGTTCTTTGCGGGCGCAGAAACTGCCTAGACAGCGAAACATTTGTAGCAGCAGTACCTGCAACCTTAAATGGAGGATGCTTATTCTTTATCCTAACGGGCAGCAGAGAGCTCATTCCGACAGAAATTTTCTCGATACAAGAAAGAAAATCTTTTGAGAGGAACAAAAATTCTGTCAGGGTGATCCCAATCAGAATACATCACCTGCTCTATAAGCAGGTGCAACAGAAAAGCCTGCCTGCTCTGTGGAGGGTGCAAAGACCCCAGAGAAGAATACAGGACCTCTATGACCTCCAAGACCTCCAGAGGTAACTTGAATGCAGGACGAATCAACAGCTTCTGTGACTGGGATGTTGACAAAGTCTGAGCCTTCTCAGGCACTGACTCCCCGTAAGCAAAGCCCTCTGTCTGACCATCCTCCAGTCCAAATCATTAACATTTATATCCTCCACCCATTCCTGTTCCAACACAGGAGGATCAGGAGAGGGAGATCTTTAACACTTTTTCCCTTGTGTGACTGAAGAATTTATACCAGCCAACTTATTCTCTAAACCAGCCAAGGCTGAGGATATATCATCTTTTGTAACATATGCTAATGCAGATATGCTAGTAGTAGCCACCATGCCAGACAGGCGCAGCAGCTCAAATCGCCCGGTCGGCTCTGGTCTTTCAAGGGATGATATAAACAGCAGAGTTCTGACTAGGCTTTTCAAGAGCTGCTGGTGGTGCACATGCACCCCTCCCTCTTGTACCTCCCCCACTGCACTTTCTGGAAGATATTACTTGCCCCAAAAGCATTAAACAGTAAGAATTGCAAACACCCAGTAAAAAACTGCCACGCATGACTGATCTAGCACAAGCAGTTATCACAGCCCCGTTAGTACATATGGAATGATGCTACTAAGCCTGCCCTTGTATACATCCACCAAGAAGGAACTCACATACCCCTACCAAATAGCCTGTCCCAGCTGCAGCTTCCCGGAAGCTCCACGTGCAAACAGACTCTGAATAAATAAATACATGTTCTGAGACCACTCCATCTATATTAAAAGGGGTCTCACTTACCAATCCTCACTGCAGGGCCTAAAGCAGGGGTGCCCAACCTTTTGAAGAGCAAGGGCCAATTAAGCAACTTGGTAACCGGTCGTGGGCCACAATGAGCAGAGTGGGTGGATGGCAGCCCACTCGGCTCTATAGAGCCCACTCTACTCTCAGCACACCAAACTCACAGGTAATAGAAGTCTATGGCTCAGTGCAGGTAACCCGCAGGTGTACTTCTCTGCGCCTGTGGATCAGTTTGAAAGCCCAGTAACCACTGCAAAACAGATATGCCCATATATACACTGTGGTTTTTGTAATAAACGTAACTTTTATTCCATCCCAGAGCAGGAGGTCGCGGGCCACATCAGAGGGCTCCGCGGGCCACATGTGGCCCCCGGGCCACTGGTTGGGCACCCCTGGCCTAAAGTAACATGTAGAAGCCCAATCTTCCCCATCACAGCAGTTTCTGTCACCAAGGACCTTCAATGACTGGGTACCCCTTGCAACCTTCTGGATCCACTCCCTTGGACCTGTATAGCACCCTGCTGAAATTGCCTTAGTTTTGCCATGCCCAGGATTCCATTACAAAGCGTTCAAAAGGGTTCCAAAAGGAGACAGGAACAACAAGCGCCCATAGCCGATTTACTTCGCATGTGCCGCCAGTGCTTTAAGTGGGCCAAAAGAGGTGCCGGTACTCTATTAGGTGCCGGTGCCCCCCCCCCCCCCAATACTGAACATGAAAATACCCTTAGAAAGTACCCTGAAAAAGAACTACCGTAGAAAGAGCTACTGAACATAAATAAAATGTGCAAAAGGGTATTGAACAAAATGTTGTACAAAATGTACATAAAATAAATTATAAAAATTATAATAACATACTAACCATAGAACAGTAACCGTCCTTTCATCAGAGTGTGTCCCCCATCAGCACCTCCTTACATCAGAGTGTGTCCCCCATCAGCACCTCCTTACATCAGAGTGTGTCCCCCCATCAGCACCTCCTTACATCAGAGTGTCCCCCATCAGCACCTCCTTACATCAGAGTGTCCCCCATCAGCACCTCCTTACATCAGAGTGTACCCCATCAGCACCTCCTTACATCAGAGTGTCCCCCATCAGCACCTCCTTACATCAGAGTGTGTCCCCCATCAGCACCTCCTTACATCAGAGTGTCCCCCATCAGCACCTCCTTACATCAGAGTGTCCCCCATCAGCACCTCCTTACATCAGAGTGTGTCCCCCATCAGCACCTCCTTACATCAGAGTGTGTCCCCCATCAGCACCTCCTTACATCAGAGTGTGTCCCCCATCAGCACCTCCTTACATCAGAGTGTCTGCCATCAGCACCTCCTTACATCAGAGTGTCCGCCATCAGCACCTCCTTACATCAGAGTGTCCCCCATCAGCACCTCCTTACATCAGAGTGTCCCCCATCAGCACCTCCTTACATCAGATCACAGTGTGTCCCCATCAGCAGCCCTCTTCACATGAGAGTGTCTTCCCTGTCTTCCATCTCCTCCTCCTCCCTCTCCTCCCCACACGTGTACAGTGTACTCACTACTCACAGTTCTGAAGGCAGTTCTTCCTCTCCTCTCTCCAGTCTCACGGTAACAGTTCTGGCGCGCGCGCTGATACATGTCCCGCCCTCCTCCTCTAGACCAGCTTCTGTGACAGACAGCACACTGGCTCTATCACACGAGCTAGGAGAAGGAGGAGGGCGAGACATGTATCACAGCGCGGCGCGCCCTTTTTTTTCATGGCGTTTTAAAGTTCACCGCGGCCGGGAGCCGCGGGCTGCCGCTCCCCTGAAAGTGCCGCCTGGGGCTGCGTTCCGGTACGGGAAACGCACGTCCTGGGCGCACGGAGAGGTGCTGGTACTCTCCAGGGCCATTTTTGGAAGTGGCGGTACTGAGTACCGCCGCGTTCCGGCCCACTTAAAGCACTGTGTGCCGCGGAATACAAGTTTTTCATTCATTCATTCATTCAAAAGGGTCACAGGCACAACTTGTAGCTTCTTCCATCTTCCTTATATGAAGCTTGGGTACTAGGTATTTAAGCCTTTAAGCCATTCCAAATGAATCTGATCATCTCAGCCCCTTGATTCTCAAGAACCAGCCTTTGGACTAGCAGAACTCACAGAGCTAAACAACCATCACATTCAAGAAAACTGAAGAACTTCCTGTATGGGAGCGGTTATATAAAGAGGGACTTCTGTCTGTTTTGGTCTGCCAGTGTCCATTCACCTATAGGTGGCGTATAACCCAAATTGTTATGTATATAGCCTGCTTTGTGTCCTATGATGTATGATAAAGAAATCAATGTTTTGTTGCATCTTTCCTGCTTATATTTTGCATGTTCTTGCCTGAAAAAGGGTGCATCTGCTGTACAGGTATGATAAATCATATCTGTGGACCTCAAAATCCACACAGGTGCAATAAAATGCATGCAAGCTGTTTTTTCTGTAACAGATTGCACTGAATAGGCCTAATTGGCTTGTATAACAGATCTATGTTTGCTGTGGGTTCCCTGCGGTAATTGTGTAGTTAATTATCACTGAAAGCTGCTTAGATGTGGAGAACCTAAATTTAGCCTTAACTACTGATATACAGTGCTCTCAGTAGAAATTCACATCTGCAATGTAGCTGTCCAGTGTACACACTGGTGCACGTTAAAATTAGTAATTTTTGGGCAAAGCTTTAGTTACTTATTTAACCTTTGTTTGATGTATGGGAGGAAACCCACGCAAGCACAGGGAGAACAAACTCCAGGCAGATAGTGTCACGGTTGGGATTCAAACTAACAACCCTAGTGCTGCTAGCCAGTACTAACCACTTAGCTACTGTTCTGCCCACCACCAATTGATTTTGAGATGACAGAGTTAATTTAAAGAAGTGAAGCTGAACTACAAATAAATTTTTTTTAGGGTTTCTGACTAAATAGCTATTTACATCTAAGCTTAATAACATAGGTGTTTTGATTTATAATGAAAAACACGAGAGCACTCAGGCCTCCTCCATCCAGTCCAATTAGGACAGGACACCGATCCTCAGCTAAAGCCAGCCATACACAATGCAAAAACCGAATGAAAATTCATGTTGATTGATTGATTGATTATTCGTCTTTCGCATCATTAGTGTACTAGCTGCGACATGGGATTTTCGTACTGCAGCCTAAAGGTGACTGATCCAAAAAACAAACAAAAAAAACAACAAATTTCGAATTATTAATAGGGGAGTTGTATAAAATACAAAAAAAATGCCAGTTTGTCAGTACACATTTTGAACCCCAATGATGGCACAGTCAGATGTTAACACAAACTCAGCTTTCGTTTACCGATGGAGAGAATGTTTTACATCACGAGTACCACCATAGCAACCATTGGGGGACCGCAGAAGAAAAGGATCGGGGCTGGTCTGAAGACTCCTGGGATGTATGACATACAGTAATTTGCCTAGGCAAGAAGCCAGGAACTAAAGAAATGTAAAAAAAATAAAAAAAGTTTAAATCAAGTAAATATGATATACTTTCCTATATATTTATTAATGCTAGCAGCATAAGGATTAAAATAATCAATGTTGATTGGGAGAGTAAAGCTCCACTTTAAAGCAAAGCTAAAGGGGGGGAAACAGTGCATGCAGATGGCACACAGGATCAGCCTAGCTTCCCTAAGTGTAGCTGCACTGTCTGGACAGTTATATCTTTTTTATTGCAGAAGAGATATTGCAAGTCTCTTCTGCAATAAAATGTCTACCTGCTCATAGTTTTGCCTTTAGTTATACTTTAACCCAGGACTTTTTTCAGCAGGAATGTGGGGGAATGCAGTTCTAGCACAGGGTGCCACTGCTGGGGTGTGATGGAGGGTCTACCGATTCCAGCTGCTGGGGGATCTATTGTTGCTAGAGGGAATCTACAGTGCCTTGAACTTTGCGACCTTTTGCCACATTTTAGGCTTCAAACATAAAGATATAACATTTTAATGTTTTGTGAAGAATCAACAAGTGGGACACAACCATGAAGTGGAACGAAATTTATTGGATATTTCAAATTTTAACAAATAAAAAACTGAAAAATTGGGCGTGCAAAATTATTCAGCCCTCTTAAGTTAATACTTTGTAGCGCCACCTTTTGCTGCGATTACAGCTGTAAGTTGCTTGGGGTAAGTCTCTATCAGTTTTGCACATCGAGAGACTGAAATTTTTGCCCATTCCTCCTTGCAAAACAGCTCGAGCTCAGTGAGGTTGGATGGAGAGCGTTTGTGAACAGCAGTTTTCAGTTCTTTCCACAGATTCTCGATTGGATTCAGGTCTGGACTTTGACTTGGCCATTCTAACACCTAGATATGTTTATTTGTGAACCATTCCATTGTAGATTTTGCTTTATGTTTTGGATCATTGTCTTGTTGGAAGACAAATCCACCTTCCCATCAATTTTAACCATCTTCCCTGTCCCTGCTGAAGAAAAGCAGGCCCACACCATGATGCTGCCACCACCATGTTTCACAGTGGGGATGGTGTGTTCAGGGTGATGAGCTGTGTTGCTTTTATGCCAAATTTTGTTGCCAAAATGTTCGATTTTGGTTTCATCTGACCAGAGCACCTTCTTCCACATGTTTGGTGTGTCTCCCAGGTGGCTTGTGGCAAACTTTAAACACTTTTTATTGATATCTTTAAGAAATGGCTTTCTTCTTGCCACTCTTCCATAAAGGCCATATTTGTGCAGTATACGACTGATTGTTGTCCTATGGACAGAGTCTCCCACCTCAGCTGTAGATCTCTGCAGTTTATCCAGAGTGATCATGGGCCTCTTGGCTGCATCTCTGATCAGTCTTCTCCTTGTATGAGCTGAAAGTTTAGAGGGACGGCCAGGTTCTTCCATTTCAATATTATCGCTTGCACAGTGCTCCTTCGGATGTTTAAAGCTTGGGAAATCTTTTTGTATCCAAATCCGGCTTTAAACTTCTCCATAACTGTATCTTGGACCTGCCTGGTGTGTTCCTTGTTCTTCGTGATGCTCTCTGCGCTTTAATCAAACCTCTGAGACTATCACAGTGCAGGTGCCTTTATACGGAGACTTGATTACACACAGGTGGATTCTATTTATCATCATTAGTCATTTAGGTCAACATTGGATCATTCAGAGATCCTCACTGAACTTCTGGAGAGAGTTTGCTGCACTGAAAGTAAGGGAGCTGAATCATTTTGCACGCCCAATTTTTCAGTTTTTTATTTGTTAAAAAAGTTTGAAATATCCAATAAATTTTGTTCCACTTCATGATTGTGTCCCACTTGTTGATTCTTCACACAAAATTACAGTTTTATATCTTTATGTTTGAAGCCTGAAATGTGGCAAAAGTTGGCAAAGTTCAAAGGGGCCGAATACTTCCACAAGGCACTGAATTTTTGCATGACGATCTATTATTGCTGGTGAGGGATATTTTGTTTATGTACATGATTTTATTTGTTTAACTACAAGAAGATAAAGTTTTGTATCTGTAAGGTATTTATTTGTGACGTAGAGCAGGGATATGCAATTAGTGGACCTCCAGCTGTTGCAGAACTACAAGTCCCATGAGGCATAGCAAGAATCTGATAGCTACAAGCATGACACCCAGAGGCAGAGGCATGATGGGACTTGTAGTTTTGCAACAGCTGAAGGTCTGCTAATTGCATATTCCTGACATAGAGGATCCCACAGACAACTTTGATTAAGGCCTCACTGACTGAAATGCGTTAGTACTACGGTCATGAAGAATGTTATCCATGATTCAATTAAGGATCAGTTACGTGCAGTGGCGTCTCCAGCTTTCATATTTAGGGGGGGCACATGGGGGGACAGGGACAAAAGTAGGGGGGACAACTATAAAATGCAATTATATATATATATATATATCTATATATATATATCCTGGGGCCCTTTACTACGATCCCACAACGGGCCCTTTTACATGTTCTGCAGTGAGCTCCCTTCCTACTATACTGGGGCCCCCCAGGGTGGCAGAAAACAAGAGATATATGTCACCAGCACACCAAGAAAATATAAGGGTCCAAAGCAGTGGGAGAACTTTAAGGGTTGCAAAGGTTGTCTGGTGTTCTGCCACTGTGGGGTTCCCCAGCTGTCCTGTCCCTGCTATTGACAGCACTGGTCTGGCATCTGTCTCCTTGGCAGTGGCGGCAGTCTATTAGGACCTAGTGCTGGTGACATTATGGATGCATGCAGGGGAAGGCTGGCACTATTGGTTATAGAGAGCTGAGCCCCCAGCTGGTCACCTAGCAGCAGTAATGCTGTATAACCTTCTCTGTTAACATGCTGATCGGAATGTGATCCAGGTGATGCTCCCAGTCAGATCTAATAAACACAGTATTTATTAGCATCAAGAGTACAACCACATTATATATATATATATATATATATATATATATATATATATATATAATCAAACGTATGTTCCGCAGCCATGTGGGCTCTATGCCTGTAAAGTGTGGGCTTTGATCAATAAAATCACTGATATTTAACATTAGGATTTGACTGGGAGCATCACCTGGATTGCATCCCGATCAGCATGTCGGAGAAGGCTCCACTGCTGCTAAGCAATGTGCAGGGAGCTCAACTGTCTACAACCAATAGAGATGGGCTCGGGTGTGTTTGAAATCCCACATGCCCAATCCCGCCAGGAAGCCAACACTCCACAGTGCTAATCACAGGCAGTGAGACATTTCCTGATCTGTGCAGAGCTGCGGACCGGAAAATGTCTCACTGCCTGTGATTAGCCCTGTGCAGTGTGGGCTTCCTGGCAGGCTCTGGCATGTGGAACTTTGAACATGCCCAGCCCATCTCTAACAACAAATTGTGCTGGCCCTCCTGTACATCAGCCCCATAAAGTAACCAGCACTGGGTTCCAATGTGCTGCCGCCACTGCCAAGGAGACAGAGACCAGCGATGTGAATAGCCGGGACAGGACAGCAACTCTGGTTATTCCAGCACTGGTCCACACTGGGAGGATTTCCCCATCCACCTATAATGTGTAGATGGGGAAATTGGATGATTTCTTTTTTTTTTTCATTCAACCTAATAGTTGAATGAAAAAAAGTGATCAATGTATGGGCTGCCTAAGAGCTAAGACCAACCATAGACAGTTTAAATGTTAACTGGTTCAGCAGGAACTGGCTGAGATTTGAACCGTTAATGAGCAGATTCTCTTATGATTATCACTAGTGGTTGCTGTATAGCCACTAGTGAGAATCACTGTTTGTCGGGAGAATACAATTTCTGGGCAGGAGGGATATTCCCCTGTCAGCACTGTCTGTGTTGATGGGGGAATCATGCCAGTTTCTGTCCTGCAATCTGTGGATGTAGGAAATAAATTTGCACTGTATATTACCTGCCTAACTGAAAGTGAAAGTGTAACAGAATGGCCCGTGACAGCTATAGACTTTTGAAGGATGGGGGGTACTCGAGTGCCAGCATCACTAATGACTCTTGGGTCTAGGGTCATCCTGTGCCCCTTTTGGGCATAGGGTGACTAAGAAATGATAATGATAAATTACATGGGAGGGGACATTACTGATAATTCATGTTTTGCAGGATATCTTGAAATATTACAAGTTGTTAAAGTCTGACTCCAACAGGTCAATAGAGTTTTCATTCAATGTGGGGACACATGCTTTTGAGGTGTTAATTGAGTCTGCTCCTAGACATTCCTTTGTGTGATGCTAATACTGTTTTGTGTCCATTGTCCTAATTAGGTCTGCTCCTAAGACCTGTTCATTGTGTATGCTAATGACACTGTTAAGATGTGGAATGTGACTTGTCAAGCTGTAGTAATTAACCCCTCTAAATGCAGAGCCAGACCGTCTGGGTAATGAGTAGTAATTAACTCATCAGAATGTCATTATCTAAAAGAATGTGTATGAAGCCCCCCATTGTGTGATGTGTGGGTGGAGTGTGTCTTTGTCCCTGTGATTAACTGTAACATGCTTGTACTGTATATAACAAAGCTAAGTTACCATTTAAGGATTCATTCGTTCATTTTGGAACCAGTACCAGAGCTTGTTTTGTCTCGGTTATTCTGGGAAATGAAATAGGTCGTGTCTGATGTCTGTCGGACTGTCGGATAAGCTGTCGTGGGGCGATGGAATGGAATATCGTAAACGGTGGTGACCGTTACAGAAAGTAAATTGTGAATGTTTTGAAAGAACAGGAGAGGGGGAGGGAGACAGATGGGGGAAGAGAAGGGATGGAGATAATGCAGTTCAGTGATTACAGTGTACTGCAGTCTGCAGTGAATACACTTGCCCACGGTCCAGGCTAGAATATCAGGCATCATTCACACACATGCTGCTGATTTTCATATTTCCTGAACACACATCCCCTCTCTTCAGATACAGCACACCGAGATAGTGTGGGCGGGACTGAAAGGAGGAGGAGGAGGAGGAGCTGTATTCCTCCCTGCTTGTATGTGAGGAGAGTGGGGGGGAGGTGGCTGGACTCGCTGGGCTGTAAAAGAGTGTCAGACTGACACTCGGCTCAGCTTGCAGTCACCACTCTCGGAATTTACAGGCTGGTTCTTCTGTCCTAAGGACGGGAGAAATACGTCTGTTTTTTCAGTAACTGAGATGAAGGCTTGGGCCCCCCCTCCCCCACAGTGCTCATGGAGTCCTTTCTGCAACTCGCTCTTCTCCGTGCCAATGAGGATGCAGGGGAAGGAGCAGATCGGGCGGCTGTGGTTGTGTGAACGCTCGCATTATGCAGTGTCAGCGAGCAGAGGGAGGGGGAGGAAGCCCCACAGAGCTGACTGGGGATGCTCTCCCTCTCAGGAGAGACTGTTACTCCAGCGGTGGCCCGGAAAAAAAAAAAAAAAAAGCAAAAAAAATATGTTTTTTTTTGGGGGGGGGGGGCACATGGTGGGGCACAGCATAATGTTTGGGGGGTCAGGGCCCCCTCTGCCCCCCCCCTAGAGACGCCTCTGGTTGCGTGCCAGTATGTGTTCCATTATCTATGCTCCGTTATGATTTGTGATAGACTTCCTTTGAAATTTCAGTCCTGCTACAACGGCTGAAAATGACTTTCTTGTGGGTTGGACAGGCCTATCAGACTCTAAATGTTAAATTTTACTATCAGGCCTTCAAAGCAGAGTTACATATTGTGCCTGAAATAATTAGAAGTATATGGAGGCGTGTAGCACAGTAGATCTTACCTTAGAATGGTGCTCAAAAGGGGAGAGGGGAAAGAAAAGAAAAAGAAAATAAAAATCCTATTTTCTTCAGTGCCTGGGAAAACTGACAGTGCAAGTATACTATAAGTTACCTGGAGCAGAGCCAATGATGCACTACCTTTTAGGAGTGGTGTTTACTCTTCATTCCTCTATAACTTCTGCCCACAGGCTACTAAAAGCTCCACCAAAAATATACTGCAGCTCAGTTATGCATGCTGCTTCTCTACAGCTGCACTACTAGACTCTTCACAATGGAACATCTCCTCCAAAACAGGAATGGAAATAGTTTTCTACAGTAACTTCTACATAGGATTCCTTAATAGGAATAAAAAGTATTTTGTATTGTTATTTATGTTTGTTATATTATTAGACACTATTGAAAGACAGAAATTGTAGAAAACTATTTTTATTTCTACAAAGATTCATTGTATCATTTTGAGGGGTGTTGAATTCACTGCAACACAGAATTGTACACAACTATTTTCTTTAATTTCTTTGTGGCAATATCTGGGTTGTAGTTTAGGCACAGCATGCCAACATATCATTAATACAATTCAGTGCAATGATGCCAATATACTGATATTCAAACTACTGTATAAATAAAGAAAACACAGAGAGATCAGCATCGCCCATATCTATCTATATATCTATCTATATCTATAAAAAAAAAGGGAGGTTAAGATTAACCATACATATATTTATACGAGCAATGTTGATCTTCCTTTTTTATATACACAATATGGACAATGCCGATCTCCCTGTTTATACATATATATAGTATTTGGGCAATGTTGACCTCTCTTTTTATATAAAGTGTATAGGCAATGCTGATCTCCCTGTTTTTGTACACAGTAAATGGGCAACGATGATCTCCCTATTTTTAACATACAGTATATGATGATCTTCCTGTTTTATATACAGTAAATAGGCAATGCTGATATCCCTGCTTTTTTATACAGTATATGGGTAATACTGACCTCACAGTTTTATTTAAAGTAAATGGGCATTATTAATCTCCCTGTTTTGTTTAATATATAGTATATATGAAATGACAGAGCTTTTTTCCTCAGAAAATAGGTGCAGGAACTCAAATACGACCCGTTTAGATTTCACAAACAGTAGAAGGGTCTTAAAGGGGCATTAAATGCCAGTATTGCAATACATACAGAGTGCAGAGTTCAGGGGGTTACATACAGAGTGCAGAGCTGTCACTTGTAAACACAGAAACCGGACTTCTGTGTTTATAGGTGATTGTGGTGAACTGGCACCAAATGGTCTGAGCCAGAGGTGGTGGAACTAAGTTCCCCCAAGTTCCCCCTGAAAAAAAGCCCTGGGTAATGATGATCTCCCTGTTTTATATACAGTAAATTGGGAAAAGCTGATCTTCCTGTGTTTATATACAGTATATAGGTAATGCTGATCTTCTTGTATTATATACAGTAAATGGACAATAATGATCTCCCGTTTTTTTTTTTTTTATATACAGTATAGAGGTACTGCTTGTCTCCCTATTTTTATAGACACTGAATTGGCAATGCTTTACCCCCTGTTTTATATACAGGAAATGGGCAATAATGATCTCCTTTTTATATACATCATATGGGCAAAGCTGAGCTCCATTACTTTATATATACAGGATATGGGCAACGTTGGCTCCCTTGATTTTTTATATACAGTATATGGGCAATACTGCTCTCCCTTAGTTTTTATATACAGTATATGGGCAATGCTGAGTTCTCTTGCTTTTTATATACAGTATATGGGCAATACTGCTCTCCCTTCCTTTTTATATACAGTATATGGGCAATACTGCTCTCCCTTCCTTTTTTTACAGTTATGGGCAATAGCTCTCACTTTTTGTACGGGTATGGGCTTTCTCATTTTTATATACATTATAATGATCTCCCTTACTTTTTTACTGATCTCCCTTACTTTTTATATACAGTATATGGGCAATGCTGATCTCCCTTACTTTTTATATACAGTATATGGGCAATGCTGATCTCCCTTACTTTTTATATACTGATCTGAGCCCTTACTTTTTTTACAGTATATAGGCAACAGCTCTCTTACTTTTTATATACAGTATATGGGCAATGCTGAGCTCTCTTACTTTTTATATACAGTATATGGGCAATGCTGATCTCCCTTACTTTTTATATACAGTATATGGGCAATGCTGATCTCCCTGTCGTTTATCTACAGGAATTGGGAAATGCTGATCTCCCTGTTTTTTCTGGGCAATGCTGATCACTATACTTTTTCTATACAGTATATGGTCATTGCTGATCTCTTATATTTTATATACAATATACTTTCAGGCACTGCTGATCTCCCTCTTTTTACATACAATATATGGCCAATGCTGACCCCCCCCTGTTTGTAGTAGAGCCGATCTCTGTGCTTTGGCTAATCTAGGAGTTCCTGGTAATTAAAAGAACAAGCAGAGTGAAAGGTGTGTGTTTACCTGTTGAGTTTCAGAGCGAACGCCCTCCTCTCGGCGCTGGACAGTGAAGCCATGGTGGGTGATCGCTGTGTACCAGTGCAGCCCTCTCCTTCATGCCTCTGTAGTGTCAGCGAGCTGTCATTTCTCACTTCCGTATTCCCTGCTGCCTGCCACCCTGCCTGCCTGCCTGCCTGCTGGGGGAGGGAGGGAGAGAGAGAGAGAGAGAGAGAGGGATGCACAGCTATCAGGGCAGGCGATCAGCTTCTTACTAGCAACTTTTCTTCTACTCTAACCATTTCATTAGCATCTCATTTGCTCAAGGTTGTCAACAGGATGAGCTCCATTCAGTGATTAAAATAAACTTCTTTCCGACTTTATTGAGCTTTGGTATAAGTCATATCCGCACAGCGGCACAGGTCAGCTGTGTTGATCAGAAATGAAGCTGTGTCCTCCTCCCCTGCCTGTCCCACGTTGCACACTGAGGAATGTACTCTGCTCACACAGGCTTGTTACACTCAATCAGCCTGAAATGTGACCCTGTTCTGACAGGGGGTTAATCTGCTCCTTCATAGTGTGCTGATCTCATTCCCACATTCATTTAGGAGCACTTTTCTTCATCACTCTACTCCAGATCCATCTGTGTATATACAACAGTTACATCACGAGTCAATTTCCTCCTTTTGTCTGTAAATCTTCATGACTACATTTGCAAAATGCAACTTCTGCTTTCGGAAGGCACCTAAAGGCGCAACACTCCCACGTTTTACATTGTACAATCAGTAACATAGGCCCATGGTGTGTTATGGGGAACATGGGATTTCCAATCTCTCATGTTACTATATGATTACAAATCTTGCTGAAGGGGGACCCTAAAGAAGAACCAATACAGTGCCTTGAAAAAGTATTCGAGCCCCTTGACATTCATAAAAAAAATTTCATGTTACAATCAAACACGTAAATGTATTTTTTGTGATAGACCAACACAAAGTGGCACATAATTGTGAAGTGGAAGGAAAATGATTTTCAATTTTTTTATCTGAAAAGTGTGGCATGCATTTATACTCCGCCCTCTTCAGTCTGACATCCCCAACCAGGGCAGCCACCAGAAATGTTTGGCCCCTTACACAGCTTTAGGCCTGGGCCTGACCACTAATATTCCCCAAGGCCTGTCCACTGTACATCCCAAAGAATCCGCCCACTGGCCGTCCCACTAGCCCTTCAGTGCACCCACTTTTGTTTTAACACCTCTTACAACTTACTATATAAAAATGAATCCAATCCATTAAAAGAGACATCCCCATATAGTCAGCAAAGAGTTGGCCCAACCCAGAAAAGAGACATCCCAATCCAGCATAGATATATTTCCATACATTCAGCAAAGAAACATCCAATCCAGCAAAGAGAGACCCTCCATATATTTAACAAAGAGACATCCCCATATATTCAGAAATGAAACATCCAATGCAGCAAAGATACATCCTCATATATTCAGAAATTACACATCACCATATATTCAGAAATTAGACATCCTCATATATTCAACAAAGGGACATCCCAATCCAGCTAAGAGATGGCCTAATCCAACAGAGACATCACCATGTAGCAAAGAGACTCCCCATACAGCAAACAGACAGCCCAATCCAACAAAGAGACAGCCACAGCACAGGCCCACATCCAGAAACATTGTTAATCAATTTACCATTGTGATGTCTAACAACTTGTCTCCAGACCAGTCCACAATGTGCACTGGGCAGTCCTGCAGGCTACACCCAGTGCAGCTCTTCAACATGGCTGAACTGCGACTGGCATGGTGCCCAAACCAGCATCCGGTCTGCAGGGAGAGGCAGAGTACAGATGATATTACTTCACCTTCCCCCTGCAGCTGGACCTAAGTGAGCTGCATCATCTCACTCGGTGGCCGCCCTGCTTTAGCAATTGTTAGTTACTACAGCAGCAACAACTTGATGGTTGGGGCCTGGGTGGCTGGGCCCCTTGTGACACCTGGGCCCCCTACATCTGTATGGGCTGTCCTCCCTGATGGCTGCCCTGCCCCCAACTAAAATCTAGTGGAATCTATTGCCTTAAAACAGGGGTCTTCAAACTGCGGCCCTCCAGCTGTTCAGGAACTACAATTCCCATCATGCTTAGTCATGTCTGTGAATGTCAGAGTTTTGCAATGCCTCATGGGATGTGTAGTTCCACAACAGCTGGAGGGCCGTAGTTTGAGGATCCCTGCCTTAAAAAGTCACCTAATTAGTAAATAGAGTCCACCTGTGTGTAATTTAATCTCAGTATAAAAACAGCTATTGTGTGAAGCCCTCAGAGGTTTGTTAGAGAACATTAGTGAGCAAACAACATCATTAAAAACAATGTAACGCTACCCCATTCAGGAGCCGCTGGTTGTTTTTGGGACCGGCATATTAAGTTACCCTCGGTGGCTTCTCTAGGGGTGATAGCAGTGAGTACATGCAGTGAGCGAATGTCCAGTCAGCCAGGAAGTTTTCAAATGCTTTATTTCCAAGGCCCAACACGGCCAACATCAACACGAAGTGGGATAGAAAAGGTTGATGAAGCAGAAGAAGACCATTTTCAGTATCAGGCCCAGGATATTTATGGAAAGCAAGCCTGCTTTCATCAATAGCACAGTTCGTCGCCACTCTAGCCAGAGTGGGTGAAGCGCCTCCGGACAGACTCCTGTCACAAGCCTGGCAGCCGAAGTGTCACTTAGATTGCTGGGAGGAACAGACCTCTGCCACTGGCCTGGCTCGGGCCTCTGCCAGAGGCCTAGTACTTGGGTGAGCTAAATGAGCGAATCCTCTCAGTAAGTTCAATCAAGGTCACCGGTTGACAGTTTGAGGTACACCTGTCAATCTCCCGATCACCGGATCCCCGATGGTTCGTTCAAGCCCTCTTGGATCACCTGCCTCCGGGTTCTCCTCAAGCCGATCCCCCACCGAGCGGCACACAGCCTGGGATCCTCCTTAGTTTAGCTGGGGACCCAGTAAGTCACTGTGGCCCCTTTCAGCATTCGTATGGAACTCTGCGTAACATATGACCCCGGCCAGGTAGGCCATGTAGCCGGGGTCCGTTGGGTGCGCACACCCTGAAGGTGGGTTCCGCACCTGGAACCTGTAACCCGCGAAGTACCAAAGAAAATGGCGTCTGCCACGGATATACCCCTCCCCATCATGCCCCGCAAGGGAAAAACTCCTCCAATTGGCTGCTGGGGAAAAGTGGCTCTGTCAGAACCCCTCTAGCGCCACCTGCCGCCCAGGGGTGTGAACATCACCCCTGGAACACAGACTGGCCCACAGGACAGGTCTGAATGACAGCAGCCCAAATTTTGCACAATCCTGAATGGGAGCAAAAATAACTCTCCCATTCCCCACTAACTTTAGCGTAGCGCCCATACTGAAAGTAAGGGGGCGCTACACCAAGGAACACCCCCGACAGGTCAGGGATAAAGTTGTGTTGAGGTTTTACCACTTTAGCCCCAGAAGGATTTACCCCCTTAAAGAGAAACTGCAGTATGCTCACATAATTTGTAATAAAAACATCTTTGCCATTCTGAAGCTTCCCTCCAACCACTTTGCATATTTTATATATACTGTGATTCTGTACTTTCCAAATATGCTGCAGAAATCTCCCTCCACTAAGTCTCGCTGCATTCATTTTAACTGTGGGCAGCTAAAGCTGCTGCCTGTTCACTTCCTGGATTTACACAGACACACAGAAGCACACCTCCAGCTCTGCAGACCTGCAGCTTTCATTGGCCCTCTTATGACTTATTCCCCCTCCCTTCCTGGCAAACTCTCATGAGAGCTGTGCATGATGTCATAAGCCTAGGATTATTACCAGACAAGAAACAGGAAGTGGGCTTTAATAGATGGAATAGATGGAAAGTAAAAAAATGACTGAAGGTCTGCTTTAATAGCCAGGCCATTTTTTTGCAATACGGCACTGCAACTCTTTAACTGACAATTGTGCGGTCGTGCTACGTTGTACCCAATCAAAATGTATGTACTTTTTTTCCCACAAATATAGCTTTCTTTTGGTGTACTTGATCACCTCTGCAGGTTTTATTTTTTTGCACTGTAAACAAAATAATTTTACTTCCTGCAATAATACATGTTCGGCGAACAGCGACCGTTTTGAGGTGTTTGCGGCAAATTCGAAAAGCCGCAGAACACCCTGTAAAAATCTATGGGAGAAATCTAAAGTGCTAATTTAAAAGGCTAATATGCAAGTTATTGTCCTAAAAAGTGTTTGGGGACCCGGGCCCTGCCCCAGGGAACATGTATCAATGCAAAAAAAAGTTTTAAAAACTGATGTTTTCTCAGGAGCAGTGAATTTAATAATGCTTAAAGTGAAACAATAAAGAATACATTTTGTACCGGGGGGGGGGGGGGTGTGTATAGTATGCCTGTGAAGTAGCACTTGTTTCCCATGCTTAGAACTGTCCCTGCACAAAAATGTAATTTCTGAAGGAAAAAAAGTAATTTAAAATCACTTGCGGCTATAATGAATACAGAGAAAAGTAATTCATAAAAAATAAAATAAAAAGCGTGGGGGTCCCCCCAAATTCAATTACCAGGTCTGGTATGGGTATTAAGAGGAACCCTGCATCAAATTAAAAAAAGAAAATGACGTGGGGTTCCCCCCAAAGCATCCTCCCAATGTTGAGGGCATGTGGCCTGGTACAGCCTGCCAGGTTGCGTGCTTGGATAAGGGGTCTGGTGTGGATTTTTGGGGGAACTCCACACCATTTTTTTTATTAATTTGATGCAGGGTTCCCCTTAATATCCATACCAGACCTGAAGGGCCTTTCAATTGAATTTGGGGGAACCCCACGCTTTTTTTTTATTTTTTATAAATTACTTTTCTCTGAATTGCCAACAATTCGTTATAGCCACGAGTGATTTTAAATTACTTTTTTTCCTTCAGAGATTACACTTTGTACAGGGACAGTTCTAAGCACGGAAAAAAAGCGCTACTTTACAGGCATACTATACACCCCTCCCAGGTACAAAATGTAAAGGAATATTTCACTTTTATTAAAGGAGTTGTAAAGTGAAAAAAAAATTTGCCTAAAATTTATGTCTACAAGGTAGACAGACAGAATAGTGTAATGATTCTGTTAACAAACAAGTAAATACCTATTAAATTTCTTCATCTATATCACCTCCGACGTTCTAGTTTCTGTTCTCTGTATTATTCACTTCCTGGCTATTTTTTTTTTTGCATCACTTTTTTTTTTTTTAAAGACATGTAAGAACTACATTTCCCAGTATGACTAAAATTGTGGATTTTTTTTAACACGCCCAGTAAAAAATATTTCACACCTCCTTGAAGTCTCTAACTCGTAGATCAAATACCACCAAAAGAGCTTCCTGTGGGAAGAAAAGGACGCATATGTAGTTTCCAGGAGGTGGCGAGCACGTTACTGACCACCCCAGTAAAGTCTCCCTTCACGGTGGTCAGTAAAATCAGACAAGCAGGAAGTGAACAGAACAGAGAAGAAATAGAGCAACTTCTGAGCAAAAACGAAGAATAAGCCACGAAGTGATTTTAAAACTTTTTTTCCTTCAGAGGAATGTCTGCAGGTAAAGGAAAAAAGCGCTACTTTACAGGCATTATACACCCCTCCCAAAAAATAAAAATTTCCTTTACAACCCCTTTAAGCCACCCACAGATTTAAGGGGGTAGTCAGATGTGCAGGCATTTAACCATCTTGGGAAATGGAGAGGGGTATAAACAGAGAGAGCAGGTTCTCTATTTACTCGATGGGCCATTGGGACTAATGGCTCGACGCCTTTTTCTACAGCCTGGTCGACGAACTCGACGGCCGGCCGAGAACCTCGTCGGGCGTAACGATGTGTTTAGCCCGACGAGGTTCTCGTACGTGTGTACGCGGCCTAACACTTTGTTGATTTTGACATCTAGACTCTATGAAGAGAGAGATCAGGGAGTTTAATCTAATTTACTTATTTCTTTAGGCAGTTATATAGCGCCATCAATTTGCACAGCGCTTTACATATAAATTGTACATTCACATCAGTCCCTGCCCTCAAGGAGCTTACGATCTAAGGTCCCTAACTTCCATTCAGACATACTAGAGCCAATCTACCTACCAGCATGTCTTTGGAGAGTGGGAGGAAACCAGAGTACCCAAGGAAACCCACACAGGCACAGGGAGAACATGCAGACTCCAGGCAGCTAATTCCACGGTTGGGATCTGAAAAAACAACCCTAGTGCTACTAGGTGGAAGTGCTAACCACGTCATGATGCTCATTTAACAGCAGTTTATCAATAATTACGCAGCTAGATAGAGACCATCCACAGTTATTACTGTCACCCAATCTGGCTAAATCGTGTAACTGTCTTTACCTGTATATTGATACCACGACATGGATTCACTAAAGCTGTGGGAAAAAAAAGCAAATCAAGGGGAGACTCATGTCTAAGCACAATATGGTGGCCATAGGGCTTAGATATGTGTAAAATCTGGCCCCTTTCAGACACCAATCGAGTGTGGCACTCTCATGAACACAAATGTTTGATTTAGCTGAATAAGAATGGGAGGTCGGAAAAAGTCACCCATTGGCCAATTTTTTTTTTCGATCAGGTGACTGTCATCTCATGTCTATTGATATAACTTTGTAATACTTTGAAATTGGAATCTCTGTTGTCCAGATGCTCAAACTTACATAAGCTCAGATTTACCTTTTATACATGTAATGACTTGTATACAGGTCTTCCTCTTATTTTATCATAAACATTATAAGAAGCATAGTGCAGCATCACATCCCCTGCAGCAGCTGAAAGCCTGCTTCTCCTCCTCTCCTTCCCACTGGCTTACAGTTGCTGCAAGAGGATCAGTTCCAGTAATCCCCCCCCCACACACCGATTACCCTCTCTGTCTAAATCATTTTCCCCCTGCTGCCGGGCCCCCCTGTTGAACTTCCCCGCTGCTGCCTAGGCCCCCCTGCCCCCCAGTACTGCCAGCTTTCCCTCCTCTGTCTTCTGTACACTCCATACATTGTATCTTCATAATGAAGGGCTGGGGGAAACCAGTAAATATATCTTATTTACTGTCCAATCCTTCTATTAATGTACACAGTGAGTGATCAGTACCGATCACTCACTGTGTTAATTTATAACTGAAGCATTGTAAACTGTGGTTACTAGAATTAATTTTTTAAAAGAAAAACAACAAAATTGTAAAAATATTTTTTTTTAAAGCTAGGGATCATTCACATGGGTTCACGTTCTTTGTGAATGAGTAATTTGTTTGTGTGGCTGGAGCTGTGTGCAGGTAAAGGGTACACAGGTTGGAGTGAGTGGCCCTAATGACACACTGTTTGTGTTTTGGGGCCATACACCTGTACCCACATGTCTGTCAAATTAGGACCCGTGGCTGTGTTTGTACAGCAGCTGCATCCCGTTGCCTGCACACAGCTCCAAGGCAACATTCACACACGCTTTTTCTTTTTTTTTAGATTTAGCAGGAATTTTGAAAGTTACCTCGTATTTGCATCCACTAATATTGATTTTAATGTATTTTTTTTTTTTCACAAGAAAAATATTAATGTATTTTTTTGTGAAAATATCAACTAGATATTTTTGGGGCGGGGGGAGCTGTCAGGTTGGCTGTAAGGGCCCTTGTGATTTCTAACAGAGCAACCCTGCCTAGAACCACAGTAACCCAAGGGGCCCCTCATAAGCAAGTGTAGCACTACCCCCGAAGGAGCCGCTGGTTAATTACTGGGATTGGCACACCAAGTTACCCTGGTGATGTCTAGGGGTGAAATAACAGTAGCGGAGCAGTGAGCAAATGTCCAGAGAGTCAATGTTTCCTTCAATGCCTTTTTTTATTTTTCTTCAGTTTAAGGAAAGGAAAGTTGATGAAGGAAGGATAAGAGAACCTTGTGGTATCAGGCCTAGATGTGAACAGGGCAGGCCTGCCCTTGACAATAGCAATAGTTGAACTTGTCCCCAGTGGAGTGTATAAAGTACCCACGGGCAGGTTTCCCACACTAACCTGGCAGCCGAGGTGTCACTTTGGATCGCTGGGAGGAACAGGTCTCTCTATCTCTTGCTCTAAGGCCCTTGTAACCGGCTAATTTCTTCAATAAGTTGGATGGGTGAACGGAGAGAATCCTCCGAGTAAATTTCCTCTAGCATAGGTCACCGGGTGACAGCAAAGTGTACCTGTCAACATCCCGGTCACCAGATCCCCGATTGGTTCGTTCAAGCCCTGTTGGACAACCTGCATCCGGGTTCTCCTCAAGCCGGTCCCCAATCGCACGGCACCCAGCCTGGGATCTCCTCAAAAGAACTGGGAACCCAGTAGAGTACTGGGGTCCCCTCTGACCTCCGGTTGAGGTCCAGCATAGCCTGTGAGTTTGGCCAGGTGGGCCACGCTGGCGGGGTCCATGGATGCGTGCACCCTGAAGGTGGATGCCGCACCTGGAACCGGGACCCCGCAGAACTGCCTGAGCACATGACACCTGTCACAGATATATCCCTCCCAGCATGCCCCGCGAGGGAAAACTCCTCCAATTGGCTGCTGGGGAAAGCTTGCTCTGTCAGAACCCCCTCTGTCGTCAACTGCTGACCAGGGATGACTACACATCCCTAGAGTGCAGACTGGCCCAGAGAACACTTCTGAAACAACAGGGGTCACCATCTAACAACTGTGTGAATGGGAGCAAAGTAACTCTCCCATTCCTGCTAAATTTAAAGCGGTATTTCACCCTAAACATAAGATCTCCCATGCGATCCAGCATACTGGCGTCAGCGCCAGTATGCTGGGTTTTTTTTTTTTTAATAGCACACTTACTGTATTATTGTGGAATTCCTTTTCTGTCCCCCGTGGTGGACGGCGCCAGTATAGCGCGTCACATCTTCCTAAAATACCCGATATGGACTCGGGTAATCTCGGCGAAAATGCGGCGCCTGCGCACAGACCTAGGAGCTGACTGCGCAGGCGCCGTATTTCTCCGAGTCCTACGGCTATGGCGCGTCACGCCCTCCGAAATAGGACTCGGAGAAATACGGCGCCTGCGCAGTCAGCTCCTAGGTCTGTGCGCAGGCGCCGCATTTTCGCCGAGATTACCCGAGTCCATATCGGGTATTTTAGGAAGATGTGACGCGCTATACTACAGCCGTCCACCGCGGGGGACAAAAAAGGAATTCCACAATAATACAGTAAGTGTGCTATTAAAAAAAAAAAAACCTGGCCCCTTTCAGACACCAATCGAGTGTGGCACTCTCATGAACACAAATGTTTGATTTAGCTGAATAAGAATGGGAGGTCGGAAAAAGTCACCCATTGGCCAAATTTTTTTTTCGATCAGGTGACTGTCATCTCATGTCTATTGATATAACTTTGTAATACTTTGAAATTGGAATCTCTGTTGTCCAGATGCTCAAACTTACATAAGCTCAGATTTACCTTTTATACATGTAATGACTTGTATACAGGTCTTCCTCTTATTTTATCATAAACATTATAAGAAGCATAGTGCAGCATCACATCCCCTGCAGCAGCTGAAAGCCTGCTTCTCCTCCTCTCCTTCTCACTGGCTTACAGTTGCTGCAAGAGGATCAGTTCCAGTAATCCCCCCCCACACACCGATTACCCTCTCTGTCTAAATCATTTTCCCCCTGCTGCCGGGCCCCCCTGTTGAACTTCCCCGCTGTCACATCTTCCTAAAATACCCGATATGGACTCGGGTAATCTCGGCGAAAATGCGGCGCCTGCGCACAGACCTAGGAGCTGACTGCGCAGGCGCCGTATTTCTCCGAGTCCTACGGCTATGGCGCGTCACGCCCTCCGAAATAGGACTCGGAGAAATACGGCGCCTGCGCAGTCAGCTCCTAGGTCTGTGCGCAGGCGCCGCATTTTCGCCGAGATTACCCGAGTCCATATCGGGTATTTTAGGAAGATGTGACGCGCTATACTACAGCCGTCCACCGCGGGGGACAAAAAAGGAATTCCACAATAATACAGTAAGTGTGCTATTAAAAAAAAAAAAACCCAGCATACTGGCGCTGACGCCAGTATGCTGGATCGCATGGGAGATCTTATATTTAGGGTGAACCTCCGCTTTAAACTAGCACCCAAACTTAAAGTAAAGGGGTCACTACACAAGTAGTGTTTGTTTCTTGATGTAACCCTAGGGCCATAGTAGAAGGAGTCAGAACAGTGGAACTGGGGTCCCAAACCCTTTACTGCCTAATACTTTGTACAGTACAGCCACACATGCACACAGGAGTCATTTACCCTGGCACCAGGGCATGCCAAGAGGGTGCACTAAGCTGAGTATGTACTCAGCTCAGTGTACAGTCTAAAGACATTTGATTTTATTGAAGATTTTATTGCAGAGACATAGGGATTGATTTACTAAAGGCAACTCCACTTTGCACTACAGCAGCTATGCAGAGGGACAGAAAAAGATTGTAGCAAGACACCAAACTGCCACCTAAGTTCCTTCCATTACATTCCTAGGTGGTTTTGGAAATACTTTTACTCTACTGTGCTGTGTTAACCACATGGGTTTTTATCTTTGCCTTCCTGTCTTCCTGGGTGTGTAGCTTTCATTCATCAAGAAAAGAAAGAAATATTCAGCTGCAGAAAAAGACCTCCAAAAATAAGTTTTGGTCTTGGCAGGGAGACACTAGTATGTTGGTGGAAATTATAACTGGGTCTCTGTACTTTCTACAAGATCTAAATATATTTATAAAGACAAGTAAATATTATACTGGAGTTTGCTCTAAAAATAATGCTTTATTCAAACATGTGACATTTCTGGAAATTCTCTATTTGCAGGTATAAACTGTTGTATAACATTTGCACAAACATGTAAAGATTTACCTATAAACTATACAAATAAAAAAGAAAAATACTGTACAATTTAATTTAAATGGCTTATTTTGTAAAACAAACAGGGGATTTTTATAAACAGCTTACCTGTAAAATCCTTTTCTTGGAGTACATCATGGGACACAGAGCGGCATAATAATTACTATGTGGGTTATAGAGTTTACCTTCAGGTGATGGACACTGGCACTCTCAGACAGGAAGTTCTCTCCCTATATAACCCGCTCCCCTTCTGGGAGTACCTCAGTTTTGTAGCAAACAATACCAAAATTCCCCAAAAAGAGGGGCAGGAGCTCTGTGTCCCATGATGTACTCCAAGAAAAAGATTTTACAGGTAAGCTGTTTATAAAAATCCCCTTTTCTTTATCGTACATCACGGGACAGAGAGTGGCATAGTAATTACTATGTGGGATGTCCCAAAGCAATGCCAAAATGAGGGGAGGGAGATACTCAAAAAAGACAATCAGGTGCCACCGGACGCTAGGCTCTATATGGCGGCCTTCAGAACGGCATGCCCAAAGGTCATGTCCGCGCGCCTCCTAACATCCAACTGGTAAAATTTTGTAAACGAGTGGACTGACGACCAGGTCACCGCCCTACTGTCATTGTCTTACCTCTTTGCAGGCTTCTTATCACTGACATCTGCTGGCAGCCATCTTGCTTCATGGGGTTCTTATAACTTACCACACCCTGCGGCTCCTCCTTCCCACTGGGAGGAGCTGGATGCTCAGCATATATATATGATGGCAGCTGCAGCATTTCCTGGCTTGGGCCTCTTGTCTGACACCCTTCTGTGATCGTGCTGCTTATTCTTGGTTACCGACCCGGCTCCTACGGACTATCCTTCTGGCTCCTGATCCCCGGCTTTGTTTCACCATCTCTCTGGCTACAGACTCTGGCTTGGCTGACTCCCATTCCTGGCTATCGATCCTGGCTCCAGTTGAAGACTCTGCTGGCTGTTTGATCATCTGTTTGGACTTTTACCTTGCTGTTTGGTTTTTAATAAAGCCTTCATATTCATTTATCTGTTGTTGTACGTCTGATTTCATGCTTCTGTGACACCTACAGACTTGGGCCATGGAGACCTGATTCTGTGCTGCCCAAGTAGCACCCATGGCTCTAGTAGAATGAGCCTTAATCGAAGCTGGAGGGTCCTTCCCCTTCAGACCATAAGCTTGAGTGATCACCTGCCGAATCCACCTATCTATAGTGGCTTTCGACGCTGCCTGACCCTTTTTGGGTCCATCTGGTAGAATGAACAAGGTATCCATCTTCCTAATATGGGCAGTAGCCTTCAGATAGACCCCAATCGCCCTTACTACATACAGAGAATGTAGCAACCTTTCTTTCCCAGAACTCGGATTTGGGAAAAAAGATGGAAAAAACAGATCCTGGTTCAAGTGAAAACTCGAGACTACCTTAGGCAGAAAAGTGGCATGAGGCCGCAAAATGACCCTATCTTTATGAAAAATCAAGTACGGCTCCCTACAAGAAAGGGCTGCCAGCTCTGAAACCCTTCTGGCAGAAGACATAGCGACTAGAAACACCAGTTTTCATGGACAGTAAGACCGAAGGAATCTGACTCAAGGGTTCAAAGGGCTGCTTCTGTAGGACCAAGTTCAGGTCCCAGGGACACACTGGGAATCTGACCGGGGGATTGATCCCCAGGACTCCCTGCAAAAAAAAATTGACCAGAGAGTGGATGGCTAACGGTCTCTGAAACAAAATAGACAAAGCCGAGACCTGGCCTTTGATGGTGCTGACCGCTAGCTTCATGTCTACACCGTGCTGTAGAAATTCCAGAATTCTACCAATGAGATTACAGGGTTTGAGAGCCCCCTTTTCCTTAGAATATAGGATTCAGTTGCCAGGCCGTCAAATTTAGTGACCGTAAGAAAGGCATGGAATATGGGGCCCTGGCAGAGCAGGTCTGGGTGAAGCGGTAAGGTCCAGGGATCTCCTACCGACATCGTGACAATCAGTGAGTACCATGACCTTCGGGGCCAAGCTGGAGCCACTAGGATTATAGGCTTGCCCTCTACCCTGATCCTGTGAAGGAGTCGGGGTAACAGTTGTAAGGGCAGAAAGGCGTACATCAGAGAAAACTGATGCCATGAGCACACCAGAGCATCCGTTCCGCATGCCCACGGGTCCCTTGTCCGGGATACAAACCTGACCAACTTTGTGTTTAGCCTCAATGCCATAAGGTCCACCTCTGGCGTACCCCATCTCTGGCAGATGTCCTGGAAAACCTTGAGATGGAGAGACCACTCCCCTGGAGACAACTGCTGGTGGCTGAGATAGTCCACCTGTCAATTTTCTATCCCGGGAATAAACACTGCCGATATGCACGGTATATGAGCCTCCGCCCGGGTGAATATTTGATCTACCTCCTTCTGGGCTGACCGACTTTTCGTGCCCCCCTGGTGGTTTATATATGCCACGGCCATGGCATTGTCAGACTGTATTCTGACTAGAGTTCCTTGCAACTCGGTCGTCCAGGCCTTTAGAGCAAACCGAACTGCTCGGATCTCCAACAGATTGATGGTTAGAAGACTTTCTGAACTTGACCATCTCCCTTGTTGGGACAATTCCCCCAGGACTGCACACCAGCCCGTTAGGCTGGCGTCCATAGTCACTATCTTCCAAGATACCGGACTGAAGGATCTTCCTTTTAGCAGATTTCGGGGTGTCAACCACCAACAGAGACTCTTCCGGACTGACAGAGATAGAATCATGGGTAAGTCTAATGCCTGAATCTTCTTGATGGCACCTTGCAACCTTCTTGAGTGGTACTGGTGCGTAAGGCACTGCTTTGAATGCTGCCACTACCTTCCCCAATAGTCGCATGCAGAGCCGAACAGTTGGTCTTTCTCTGCCCAGAACTAAGTGGATAACAGCTTTTATGGAATCGACCTTTGCTTGTGGCAGAAAGATCCTCTGGTGGTTTGTATCGAGGAGCATACCGAGGTATTCCAGGCTTCTGGTTGGTTGCAAGGCCGATTTGTCCCTGTTTATGATCCAACCTAGAGACTCGAGAAACCGAACGGTGGTAAGAACGGCTCGATCCAGGTTGAAAGCTGAGTGATCTATCAACAAAAGATCGTCCAAATATGCCATGACTGAAATTCCCTGGGTTTTTATATTGGCTAATAGGGACGCCAGGATCTTTGTAAAAACCCTGGGGGCCATGGCCAATCGGAAGGGAAGGGCCACGAACTGAAAATGGTGCTGGCCTACTGCAAACCATAGGAACTTGTGGTGACCAGGAAAAATTGGAACGTGGAGATACACGTCTTTTATATCTATTGACGCTAAGAAATCTCCCCCATGCAAAGAGGCGGCCACTGAACGAATGGACTCCATCCAAAAGGACCGAATGTTCAGATACTTGTTTAGGCCCTTTAGGTCCAAAATTGGCCTGACATCGCCGTTTGGCTTGGGGATTATGAAAAGATTAGAATAGTATCCCAGGCCCTGTTCTTGAACTGGTACCTCTACAATTACCAATTGGGACAAGAGGCGATCCAGAGATGTCAGGAGAGATGCCCTTTTTTCCGTTTGATCCAAGGAAATGAGGAGGGGGAAAATCCCGAAACTACAGTCGATAATCAAGAGTGACCGCGGAGAGGAACCACTTGTCGAGGACCCTCTCCTCCCAGATTCTCAAGAAGAACTGGAGGGTGGGGGCACCCCTTCGCAAGGCCGACTTTGGGGCGGGTTTACCCGGCTTATGGATCCAGGGCCTTTTGTTACCTGGAATCTGTCCTTGTGCTTTATTACCATTGTCTGGTCGACCTGGCGGCTGTCGGTACTGCCTGGGGGTTGAGGGCCCCAGCGCTGGAGAGGCTGGACGTTTAAACGTGGGGCCTTTGAATCTCTTCTTTACAGGCAAAAGAGTACTTTTCCCACTTGAGATCTTTTGTATATATTTATCTAGATCATCTCCGAACAATCTTTCGCTATGAAAGGGGAACCCTGTCAGAAGCCTTTTGCAAGAGGTTTCGGCCGACCAGTTTTTTAGCCACAAAAGTCTGCGCATATGAACTAAAAATAACAAAAGACGAGATGCTTGCTGGAAAGAATCTTTGATTACATCCACGCAAAGCACAGGGCTCTATGTAGGTCAGTTAACTCCTGAGCCTGCTGGGTTGGAATATCCTTTAGTGGTATGGTGCGTAACACCGCGCTACTAATGCAAAGAATTTTAAAGCAGCTGACACGGCTATTTGATAAAAGCAAAAAATAGAAGAAAGTATAAATAAAGTGTCGCGCTAAACAAACATGGACAGATCATATAATGACATATAGATGCAACACATGATAAGCAATACAAAGGTAAATAATACACAAATTCATGCACCAAGTGAAAATGTCCACACAGTGAGTGAAAACAAAAAGTCCACTGAGATAAACTGTACAAAAGTATAGTTCCAATAGAAAGTGATGATGGTGTCAAACAAATATCAATGTGACTCCAATTTGAAAATCCTCCACCGATAATGATGCAGGCTTACCAGAAATGTCAGACTCAGGCAAACATATGTTTCATGAGTCAGACAGGCTTGTAATAGACCGATATCCTAGGGGTCTCTCCAGAGGCAGGAAGGCAACCACCAGTATCCAGATCGACATAGGTATCACAAACAACTTGAGGGTATGTAACTGATTCACGACAGTACTGGTGATCCAGTTCTAGAGGTCCTTGTTCAGGCACTTCCTGTAATGGGAGTGATACCTATGTCGATCTGGATACTGGTGGTTGCCTTCCTGCCTCTGGAGAGACCCCTAGGATATCGGTCTATTACAAGCCTGTCTGACTCATGAAACATATGTTTGCCTGAGTCTGACATTTCTGGTAAGCCTGCATCATTATCGGTGGAGGATTTTCACATTGGAGTCATATTGATATTTGTTTGACACCATCATCACTTTCTATTGGAACTATACTTTTGTACATGGTCCGTCTGAACCAACAATAGCAGACTTAGTGAGCAGCAACACACTGAAAATAGTGAAATAGAAATAGATTGTACAAAAAAAAAAAGAAAATGAATGAATGAATAAATAAATAAACTCAAGTCCATTCAAAGAGTGTTAGATAAAGTCCAATCAAGGCTAATCTTTCTCAGATGCAAATTGTTGAAAATTCATTGTAAAAGGTGTCCACCTCCACCAAGAAGATCCCCAAAATGTGCACTAATGGATGGCTCCTTACCGCACGGTGTTGACCTGATTGTTTAGAAAAGGTCAAATACAGCAGTTGGTCACTAAACCAGTTGAGTGATTCAGCTGCGCAGCTCTATGTTTCCCGGAATCAAACACTCTCATGAAGGAGGGAGAGGGGAAACCACCACAGTGAAGTACAGTTTATTTAAAATATGTCACAGATAAAACAGCATAGCCAAATGGCCTCTTACTTTAGTAGTGCCTAGGACCCGGCACTGGGGCTAGTCAGCATGGCAGGATGGGCTATGATAAGTGTTCCTCGCTGGGGAACTGGGGTGAAGTCCAAGCCGGATACGAGTTCCTCGCTAGGGAGCTGGCGTGCGTTCCAGGCCAGGGGACCAGCGGGACCGGAAGTGCGTTATTTTTACGTATCCAGGCGCTTCGACGTACGTTTCGTGATTAACAGGTTGTCAGGAAGCATCATGCTTCCCGACGACGTGTTAATCACGAAACGTACGCAACTTAAAAGCTGAGCGTACCATGTCCGCTAAGGACTGAATCCAAAGTCTTTCGGCTTGGGATGCTGAGAAGGGTTCCTTTATGGTAGATTCTTCAGAATCTGACCCCTCCAAATCTTTGCCTACATGATCCCCTGAAAATTCTATCTCTTCAGAAGAGAAGTTTTCCAAAATCGGGGACTTCAACCTAGGAGAGGTGCACCTAGTCCGTTTCCTCTCAGGCAAAAAAGCGGCAATTAATGCTGCTAATCTCTGTTCCAATCCCCCCCAGGGTGGAAGCCAACACCTCTTGAGATGTGGTCTGGGCACTCCCCTCCACCAATGGCTCTTGGCTTCCCAGGGGGTCAGCCAGAGGTACAGGATGTTCCGGGGATGATGGCGTTGGACGGCCACAGGCAGCAGATGGCCCAGCTCCCTCCTGCACATCTGTGGATGACATAAAACATTCACATGTTGGTGGACCCACACACTTCTCACATGTTCCCTTCCACCCCCTCACATGCTACACACCAGATAGTAGATAAAACACACTTACCTGTCCTCAAGGCCGGCTCAACTGAGTCAAAGCCCTCCACTTGCTCCCTCTGAAGACACCGGGGAACCACTCTCTCCTCAGGAGTCAACCTAATCGCACTGGCTGATCCACCTCCAGTGCCCCTGGCATGCTTACTCAGCTCGCCCAGCGTTCCTCTGACCACACGCTCCTCCACCTGAAGCCTAGTTTCAGGCGCATCTGGTTCTGTGGGTACGGCGCATAGATACGACGGCGCAAATTTACACTTACGCCGCGCATCTCGAGATACGCCGGCATAAGTTCTTTGAGAATCTGGCCCTATATATTGTAGCAGAGCGTCCCAGAGAGAGCCTGGGAAAGTCCAGTTCGGGGTTTATACCTCTCCCAGGCTCCTCTCTTACACGTTCAGGGATCTCTGATCCCTGATCCAGGTCAGGTGTTGGCCCTCTCCCCCAGGCCAATTTAAGCTCACCTGAGCTAACAGCCATTGCTCTGTCCTGGGAAACAGTGTGAATCTGTGAGAGCAAGGAGGCTGCTGAAAAAACTGGTGAGAAGTTTGTGTTTGAGCTAACAAGCGGTAGGCTTGTTTAGCTTTGTAGTTAGGACCTGCATATCGTGTAGTTAGAGCCGAGACACGGCTAGGTGTTTGTTTGGCTATTTTTGTTTTGTTTTCTGCACACTGTACAGCACCTGTAAATAGACTTTGTATAGCAATAAACATCCCACTGTTGTTCACTTATCCTATGGACTTTGGTATCTGTGCTGGCTCATCCCAGGGAGTTTTTGTACCCGCTACCTATCTCCAGCTTACATATGGTGGAGAATGCGGGCAGCAATAGTAAGTTACTATTTAAAAGGCCAGTAACTAAAGTGACAACATGGAGGAAATCCTCAAACAAATGGTGCTATTCAATGCTGCACAACAGCAAGCAAACGCTGCACAACAGCAAAGAAAAGGTTGCGCTGCAGCAAGCCAACGCTATCGCACAGGAGCAATCGCAGAGGCAGATTAGTGCTGTACAGGAGCAATCGCAGAGGCTGTTTGAACAGCTTGCCACTGCTGCAGAAGCGGATAGGAAAACCCTGACTAAGGTTGCAGAAACGCTAGCACAGTGGGCACCTGCGGAAATCAAGGATATTAGAGACAAGCCTTCAGCCATCCATGTGGCTCGCTTTCTGTCTAAAATGACTACGGATGATGATCCAGAGGCCTTCCTGCTAACATTTGAACGGACCGCTGAGAGGGAAGGTTGGCCTAAAACCAAGTGGGCGGGACTGATCGCCCCCTTACTTTCTGGTGAATCGCAGAAGGCCTACTATGATCTGGAGTCGGCAGATCATACCTAAAACTCAACGGAGCAAAAACAGAACTTCTACTGTTTCACGCCAAGCGCACGAATCACCCGGGGACAACTTGGATACCCCCGCCCATTTTGGGCAAAATCATCACCCCTAGCACCAAAGTCAAAAGTCTTGGGGTCATCTTTGACTCCTACATGACAATGGATGCACAAATAGGGTCTGTAGTCAGCGGATCTCACCATCTGCTACGCCTACTACGCAGACTTACTCCTTTCATCCCCAAAGAAGACGTACCAGTCGTGGTGGGAGCAATTGTGAATTCAAGATTAGACTATGCAAATGCTCTTTACCTCGGACTCCCCAAGTACCAAATCGCTCGTCTTCAAGTCGTGCAAAATACGGCCGCTAGACTTGTGACTGGAAAAAAACCATGGGAATCAATCTCACCTTCTCTGAGATCCCTTCACTGGTTGCCAGTAAAAGACAGAATTGTTTTTAAAACTCTCTGCCTAACGCATAGATGTATTCATGGGAATGCCCCCCATTATCTATGTGAAAAAATAAAAGCTCACAATCCCAATCGCGTTCTGCGATCCACCAATCAAAATCTGCTCCAGATTCCGAAAGCCAACTTTAAGTCCAAGGGAGAAAGAAGATTCGCGCTCCAAGGTCCCAGACTATGGAACGCTTTACCGACCAGTATTCGGTTGGAGGAGAACCACCTCGCATTCAGGAGAAAGATCAAGACTCATCTCTTTTGATTTCAAAAGAGAAAGGAACAACAAGCGCCCAGAGGCGATTAAATTCGCATGTGTTGCGCTATACAAGTTTTTCATTCATTCATTCATTCATTCATTCATTCAGAAGCGGGAGACTATGAAAAGGTCAAGCAGGAAATTCTGGCGCGACTCGGTGTCACCTTGGCCGTTCGAGCCCAACAGCTGGTTCTTCCAAATTGAGAGGCCCCCAAGATAGCAGATGTTCGACCTAATCCACCTGGTGAGAAAATGGCTACAGCCGGAATCCCTGTCTGCGCCATAAATAGTGGAGTGTGTGGTCATGGACCAATTCCTGAGGTCACTCCCAATTCCCCTGCAGAGGTGGGTGAGTCAAGGGGACCCCAAGTCGGCAGATAACTTGGTGGAACTCGTCGAAAGGTACTTTGCTGCAGAGAACCTGGTCACCACCCCAACAGCCGCACGGACTTTCCACCCAAAGCCACGGTCTCCCCAGGCAACCGGTAAGACTGTTCCAGGGGAAGTGGATGGTAAGCATGGCAAGGAAATAGGGGGGAGGATGTTTGGTGCCAGGACGGAAGTTTGGCGTCCCAAGCAAGGGAAACCACTGCCTGTCAGCAAACCAACTTGGGGAAACATCAGGTGTTTTCGTTGCCAAGAGCTGGGACATGTTGCAGCAAATTGTCCTTTGACTGATGAACCAATGCAGTGTGATCTGTCTATTAGAAGGCAGTCTATGTTTGCTGCTGTTTCATGCGCTGCAGTGCCAAATGTGGGGAAACACATGTATCACATGACTGTTAATGATAAGCCTATTACGGCCTTACTGGACTCTGGAAGTCTGGTTACTTTGGTTACAGCTGAGATAGTTAAAACTGTGAATTTTCATGAAAAAAAAGTTGCTGTGATCTGTGTACATGGGGATACCCGGGAGTATCCTATAGCCACAGTTCAGTTTAAAACTGGCTTAGGTACGGTGTCCCATGCGGTCGGACTTGTGCCCCACTTGGTGCATGAGGCCATCATTGGTAGGGACTTCCCGAAGTTTTGGGAGCTGTGGGATCGTCCCGACCCGGTCGCAGTACCTGACTCAGTCGCAGAGCCAGAGCTCCTGGCTACTTCCGATATTGTGGGTTCAGGGGACTCATCTCAGGGCTCTCCGAGTTTTCCTTTCTCGGTTATGGCAGGGGAGCTGGAGGAGCCTGAGGAAGTCCCCACAACCACTAGAGCCGGACAGCCGTCTGCCGACTCGGAGCCTACGTTGGAGTTTACTGACCTCAATGTGCACAAGGAAAATGTTGGTACCGAGCAGAGAAAAGACCCTACCCTTGCCAGGGCCTGGGAAAATGTAATGGTGATTAATGATGTACCTGTCGAACCAGGGGATAGGCCCTGTTTTCCTTATTTCAGCAGCAATGATGATTTACTGTATCGTGTATGTAAAAAGAATGATGAAGTTATTGAACAGTTGGTGGTCCCTAAGCCTTATAGAAGGGTGGTGTTGGAACTTGCCCATGGGCACTTGCTAGGAGGCCATTTAGGGTTTGAGAAAACCACTGAAAGAGTGTTGCGCAGGTTTTACTGGCCTGGGATACAGAAAAATATTGAAAATTATTGTCAATCCTGTCCGGTGTGTCAGATGTCAGCCCCCCAGCCCCACTTCCGAAGTCCTTTAGTGCCCTTGCCCATCATTGAAGTGCCCTTCGAGAGGATTGCCATGGACCTTGTGGGTCCGCTCCCCAAATCCGCCCGTGGTGATCAGCATATCCTCGTGATTATGGATTACGCTACCCGTTATCCTGAGGCCGTTCCCTTACGCGCCGCATCTGCTAAAAATATTGCCAAAGAGCTGTTTATGGTGTTCAGTCGGGTTGGCATCCCTAAAGAAATCCTTACAGACCAGGGTACCCCATTTATGTCACGGATAACTAGGGAGCTGTGCAAGTTATTTAAGATGACGCAGTTGCGAACCTCTGTGTATCATCCGCAAACAGATGGCTTGGTGGAACGTTTTAATAAGACGTTAAAGGGCATGTTAAAAAAGGTTGTTGACAAAGATGGGAAAGACTGGGACTTCCTAAAACCGTACCTGATGTTTGCTATCAGGGAGGTTCCCCAGTCCTCTACAGGGTACTCTCCATTTGAGTTGCTTTACGGGAGACACCCTCGGGGACTCTTGGACATAGCCAAGGAAACTTGGGAGGGGGAACAGACACCTCACAAAAGCATAATTGAGCATATCGCTCAAATGCAGGACAGGATTGCAGCAGTAATACCAGTGGTGAAAGAACATTTACTACAGGCACAAGCAGCCCAACAGAGAATATACAACCGTGGGGCCCAACTCCGTGTTTTCTCACCGGGTGACAGGGTCCTCGTATTAGTTGAGAGCAAGTTCCTGGCTAAGTGGCAGGGCCCCTTTGAAGTAATTGAAAGAGTTGGGGAAGTCAATTACAAGGTGTATCAACCAGGTAAAAGGAAGCCGGAACAGATTTACCACGTAAACCTGTTAAAGCCCTGGAAGGATAGACTGGCGTTAACTGCAAGGTCCCTCCCGGTAAAGCCTAAGGGTACTGAATCCCCTCTGATCCCTGAGGCCACGATTCCAGACACCCTGTCATTTTCCCAAAAACAGGAAGCTAGAGAGTTCCTGATAAGGAATAGAGAGAAATTTTCAGAGTTGCCTGGCACGAGTTCGGAGGTTCAGCATGATATTGTTACTGAACCTGGGGTCCGTGTCAAGCTCAAACCGTACCGAATTCCTGAAGCGAGGAGAAAGGACATCAGTGCTGAAGTTAAAAGAATGTTGGAGCTAGATGTCATTGAGGAATCCAATAGTGATTGGTCGAGCCCCATCGTGTTAGTCCCAAAACCGGATGGCACCTGGAGGTTCTGTAATGACTTCAGGAAGCTTAATGCAGTGACAAAGTTTGACACGTACCCAATGCCCAGAGTAGATGAACTTATAGACCGACTTGGCAAGGCTCGCTATCTGACTACTTTGGACTTGACAAAAGGTTATTGGCAGATACCCCTGACTGCTAGTGCCAAAGAGAAGACTGCATTTGTGACCCCGGAGGGTTCCTTTCAATATAAAAAGATGCCTTTTGGGTTGCAAAATGCCCCTGCGACATTTCAGAGGGCCATGGACAGGACCCTAAGACCTCACCGACAGTATGCTGCAGCCTATCTGGATGACATAGTGGTGCATAGCACTGACTGGGGCTCTCACTTGCCCCGTGTCCAAGCGGTCTCGATTCCCTCTTCAAAGAGGGTTTACGGCAAATCCCAAAAAATGTGCCATTGGTCTAGAGGAAGCCAAGTATTTGGGCTACACTATTGGCCGTGGTGTCATAAAGCCCCAGGTAAATAAAATAGAAGCCATCCAGGAGTGGCCACGTCCGGCAAACAAGAAGCAGGTCAGGGCCTTTCTTGGCATTGCGGGGTATTATAGAAGATTTATCCCAAATTTTGCAACTTTAGCTGCCCCACTGACGGACCTTACGAAAGGGAAAGACTCTGTAATGGTGAAATGGTCCCCAGTAGCGGAAGAATCTTTCCAAGCCCTAAAAAAAGCTCTTTGTGCACAGCCAGTGCTATACTCCCCCGATTTCGCCAAAGACTTTTTGGTACAGACAGATGCCTCTGATGTAGGTATCGGGGCAGTATTGTCACAGGTACACAACGGGGAAGAACACCCTGTGGTCTACCTAAGCAGAAAGCTCAATGATCATGAGAAAAAGTATGCAGTCATTGAAAAGGAATGCTTAGCCATAAAGTGGGCCGTGGACGCGCTCAGGTACTACCTGTTAGGGCGCCAGTTTGAGCTAATAACTGACCATGCTCCCTTGAAATGGATGGCCCAAAGGAAGGAGACTAATAGGCGGGTGAACCGGTGGTTTTTGGCTCTACAGGATTATTCCTTTACAGTAAAACACAGGCCAGGTGTTGAGATGGGAAATGTAGATGCCCTGTCCCGTGTTCACTCCTGTTGGGCTACAGGTGTTCCAACCCTGGGGTTGAAACAAGGGGGGAGGGTGTGTAGCAGAGCGTCCCAGAGAGAGCCTGGGAAAGTCCAGTTCGGGGTTTATACCTCTCCCAGGCTCCTCTCTTACACGTTCAGGGATCTCTGATCCCTGATCCAGGTCAGGTGTTGGCCCTCTCCCCCAGGCCAATTTAAGCTCACCTGAGCTAACAGCCATTGCTCTGTCCTGGGAAACAGTGTGAATCTGTGAGAGCAAGGAGGCTGCTGAAAAAACTGGTGAGAAGTTTGTGTTTGAGCTAACAAGCGGCAGGCTTGTTTAGCTTAGTAGTTAGGACCTGCATATCGTGTAGTTAGAGCCGAGACACGGCTAGGTGTTTGTTTGGCTATTTTTGTTTTGTTTTCTGCACACTGTACAGCACCTGTAAATAGACTTTGTATAGCACCAATAAACATCCCACTGTTGTTCACTTATCCTATGGACTTTGGTATCTGTGCTGGCTCATCCCAGGGAGTTTTTGTACCCGCTACCTATCCCCAGCTTACAATATATATATATATATATATATATATATATATATATATATACACAGTATATATTTTTAAAGCTTCCCCATTCCTGCATGTTCGCTCACAGAAGCAAACGCATATGTAGGTCGCGCCCACATATGTAGACAGCGTTCAAACCACACGTGATGTATCGCTTATGGGCGAGAGCAATAATTATAGCACTAGACCTCCTCTGTAACACTAAACAGGTAACCTGTAAACATTTTTAAAGCATTGCCTATGAGGATTTGTATGTACCAAGGTGTCCACGAGTGTGGGCAATTTTAAAGCATGACATGTTAGGTATCTATGTACTCAGCGTAACATCTTTCACATTATGCATAAAATCTAGCAATTTGCTAGTCATTTTCTAGCAAAAAAAATTATGATTTTTACATGTAGGAGAGAAGTGTCAGATTCGGCTTGGGTTGTAAAGGTTTGTGTTTTTTCACCTTAACCTCCCTGGCGGTATGATTCTGTCTGGAATTACGTACCAAAAGCGGTACAATTATTTTGCATGGAAATTCTGCGTTTTATACTGTAGGCCTGCAATTTTTAGGAATAACTCGCTTAAATTTGTCCAAACCAGAGTCTAGTAGGCATCCCGGGTATGATAAAGTTTGAAACACAAAATCATAAAATTATAATATAATAAATAACTATAAATAATTATAACAAATAATAATGTAATTATAATAAAAATTATTCACTAATGTAATCAAATCAAAATCACTGAAATTTGCTGAGTTGCAGAATTGTCGCTGTCATTACTTTTATTTTTTTATGACGAATTTTCCCACAAATCGCTATCGCTCAATTCTGCAAGTGATTATCATTTATTATCGCTGTTTTCTAGCTGCTCTAAAATCACTTTTGACATAAAGGGACACTTTTGGTTGCTATGGACAATCTACAGTTTGCAGGCACAAAAAAAATGTTTTTATTATGTAAAAGAACATGCAGGGCACTGGGCAGACCACTAGGGACAGGGGGGGGGGTGTGTACTTTTTACATACAGTACTGTAATCTATAAGATTACAGTATTCTGTATGTAATGTGTTTGTTTACTTTTTTGAATTTGCCGCCGGTCTCCGCCCCCGTGCGCCGTTACGTCGCAGGGAACGGAGATCGGCGGCGCGCGGGCACTGTGTGAGTCGAATGGAGGACGCCACTCGCTCACACAGCGGGGATGCATCGCTGGATCCAGGGACAAGGTAAGTACAGTACCCCGCCTGGATCCAAGGTAAGCCAGCGCGCGCTGCAGGCTCTGCATATTGACCCCGAGCGCGACTCGTGGATATCGCTATTTACCTGAAAAATCCAACCCGAGTCGCGCTCGGGTTTACCGGCAGGGGGGTTAATGCATCCTAACCTTTAAGGTGAAAAAAACACCTGCCAATCACCGGCCCCCCAGCCCCACGTTTTACCTACCTGGGCCCGTTCACCTGCTCGGTGCGTCCCCAGCGTCTTCTTCTCCAAAGAGTCCTGGCGTTGATTGGATAGATTGATAGCAGCGCAGCTTCTATTGACGCTGAGTGATGACTCGGGAGAGCGCGCCCGCAAGGTAGCCCCCTCAGCAGAACTCTTCTCCAAGGGGGTTATCTAATGTAGGGAGGAGCCGCAAGAGCCGCCGATGGACCCCAGAAGAGGATGTTTGGGACCACTCTGTGCAAAACAAGCTGCACAGTGTGATATGTTTGTTATTTGAACCACTTAAGGACCGCCTCCTGCTCATATACGTCGGCAGAATGGCACGGCTGGGCACAAGCACGTACAGGCCTTACCCATTCATATGTGTGTTTAGAGTTCATAAAATGCTATATTTTTTACTTTTTGCTATAATAAATATCCCCAATATATATATATATATATATATATATATATATATATATATATATATATATATATATATATATATATATATATATATAAAAAAATCCTCAGCTTAGGCCGATACGTACTGTATTCTTCTACCTATTTTTGGTAAAAAAAGATCACAATAAGCGTTTATCCATTGGTTTGCGCAAAATTTATAGCGTTTACAAAATAGGGGATAGTTTTATTGCATTTTTATTAATTTTTTTTTTTTTACTACTAATGTAACATATGTAAGCCATAGGTTCAGTATGACAGTCAGGCAGTTAGGATTTTCAGTTCAATAATAGCATTCTCCATGACTGAAGAACAAGGACTGAGCTATCAGCTGTGTTTGATCACTCAGTTCTCAAGTTTAGAAGCATTTATAGGGGACAGATACAGCATGAATCAATGCTTCATCCACCTAGGCGAGTATGAATGAATGTTTGTTTTGTTTTTTTCTCTCTTAAGTAGTCAGTGTGGTATCTAATTAAAGCGGAGGTTCACCCTAAATAACATTTATATCTGACCAACTTCCTTATACTTGTAACAAGTACAGTCCGCAATTTTTATTTTATTTTTATGCTGTATGTACCTTGTAATCCATCTTTTCAATCTACTTCTCCCTCACGGTAGTAGGCATTTCTATGCCTAGGGGATTGTCATCTGGGAGGTTGCCCAGATGATTGACGTCTGTTCCCCCCAGCCGATAAGGCCCCGCCCCCCGTATTGCGTAGGCGTGCATGAGTTACAAGGTTTGCGAAAGAAGCCGGCGCTCTGCATGTTCGGCTTCTTTCGGAAAGCCCGTAACTCGTGCGCGCCTACGCAATACGGGGGGCTGGGCCTTATCTTTCCCGGGGTAACAGACCTCCCAGATGACAATCCCCCTAGGCATAGAAACGCCTACTCCCGCGGGGAGAAGTAGATTGAAAAGATGGATTACAAGGTACGTACAGCATAAGAAAGAAAAACTAATTGCGGACTGTAATTGTTATATAAGTATAAGGAAGTTGGTCAGATATAAATGTTATTAGGGTGAACCTCCGCTTTAACAAATCTCTACATTTATTACTAGGGTTGTCCCGATACCGATACCAGTAGAATACTTCGACACGGCAGCAATATGTGGGGGGACATGGCAGCAATATGTGGGGGGACACGGCAGCAATATGTGGGGGGACACGGCAGCAATATGTGGGGGGACACGGCTGCAATATGTGGGGGGACATGGCTGCAATATATGGGGGGACATGGCTGCAATATATGGGGGGACATGGCTACAATATGTGGGGGGACATGGCTACAATATGTGGGGGGACATGGCTGCAATATGTGGGGGGACATGGCTGCATATGGGGACACGTTTAAAAAAAGTATCGGTATTCGGTATCGGCGACTACTTGAAAAAAAGTATCGGTACTTGTACTCGGTCCTAAAAAAGTGGTATCGGGACAACCCTATTTAATACAATAACAAAAATACAGTTTCTCACAAAAGTGAGTACACCCCTCACATTCTTGTAAATATTTTATTATACCTTTTCATGTGACAACACTGAAGAAATTACACTTTGCTACAATGTAAAGTACTGAGTGTACAGCTTGTGTAACAGTGTAAATTTGCTGTCCCCTCAAAATAATTCACACAGCCAATAATGTTTAAACCGCTGGCAACAAAAGTGGCAGCTATTTGATGAGTAATTGAGAAAATAAGTTGATTGAAATAATATAATATAATAATGTCATTTATGAAGAGAATAGAATGAACCTATGAAGAAATATAAAGTTAATGTGTTGTAGAATAGCGGGGGGAATAAATTAGGCTAAACCAGGGCCAAGTTACTTCTCTTAGCATGGCTTTATCTGGTGCAAAGGTCAAAAATCCCAAACATTCAAAGTAGAGCATATGTTTTTCAACCACTTGCTTACTGGGCACATACCGTGTTTCCCCAAAAATAAGCCCGGGTCTTATATTAATTATGCCAACAAAAGACACAGTAGGGCTTGTTTTCGGGTTAGGGCTTACCATGTAATGTGCTGTCTTCTCTCCCCTCTCCCTCCCTGCCTGTCAGGAATCCCCAGTGTGAACTGAGTTAAAATGTGTGTAAAATCCTATAATCCACTCTATAACAGTAGTGTATAATGTACAATGTGTGTGTTTCTGTAATATAATTGTGCCAAATACATTTGTTATAGCGCCGCTCTGCACTTCTCTTACCCGCCGGAGCTCTCTTCCCCGCAATTCTATTACAGAAACACACACATTGTACATTATAAACTACTGTAATAGAGTGGATTATAGGATTTTAAAAGCATTTTTAACTAAAGCCCTGTACACACGGTCGGACTTTTGCCCAACCAACATCAAAATCCGACACTTTTCGCATTTGTCCGACCGTGTGTACGTTCCATCGGACCAACTTTTTTGGCTTGCATCGGACAAAAAGTTGGGTCTGCGAACGGACCAACTTTCAGGCAACAAAAGTCCGATGGTGCAAAGTCCGATCGTGTGTACAGCAAACCATCGGACTTTTGGACAAATTACAAATGCGCATGCTCAGAACCAATGTTAAAATCAACCAACAATAGCAGAAGTTAACCAAAGGGTGGCAGTAAAGAGCAGAAAAACCACGTGATGATGGAAAAGTTTTAGAAAAGTTTGCAGAAAAGTCCGAGCGTGTGTATGCTATGGGTGTGATCGGACAAATCAATTAGGACAAAAATCCAAGGGAAATTTTGTTGGATGTCCTACCGTCCTAGAAAATAACGCTAGGTATATTATTTTCAGGGTAGGTCTTATTTTTGGGGAAACAGGGTATACCCCCCCCCCCCCTGCCCAGGCAAAATTTCAGCTTCCGGCACTGCGTCGCTTTAACTGACAATTGCGGTCGTGCGGTCGTGCGATGTGGCTCCCAAAAAAAAATTGACGTCCTTTTTTCCCCACAAATAGAGCTTTCTTTTGGTGGTATTTGATCACCTCTGCGGTTTTTATTTTTTGCGCTATAAACAAAAAAAGAGCGTACATTTTGAAAATAAATAAATATATTTTTAACTTTTTGCTATAATAAATATCCCCCAAAAATATATAAAAAAAACATTTTTTTTCTCAGTTTAGGCCGATACGTATTCTTCTACATATTTTTGGTGAAAAAAAAAAACCGCAATAAGCAACTGGTTTTCGCAAGAGTTATAGCGCCTACAAAATAGGGGACAGAATTTTTTTTTTTTATTATAATTTTTTTAATTAGTAATGGCGGCGATCTGCGTTTTTTATTGGGACTGCGACCTTATGGCGGACACATCGGACACATTTTTGGGACCATTAACATTTATACAGCGATTAGTGCTATAAATATGCATTTAATTACTGCATAAATGTGACTGGCAGGGAAGGGGTTAACACTAGGGGACAAGCAAGTTGTTAAATGTGTACCCTGCATGGTGTTTCTAACTGTGGGGGGAGGTGACCGATCTGTTTCCCTATGTACAAGGGACACAGCATCAGTCTCCTCTCTCCCTGACAGGACATGGATCTGTGTGTCCCACATGCTTGTCTGTGTAACTGCCGATCGTGGGTGGCAGACGGACATCACGGCACGTGCATCTGCATCTCAGTGATGCGGCGGGTGCTTGTGCGCCCCCCAGTGGCCGAAGGAGTCGAGGACGTCTAAAGACAATTGAGAGCCACCTTGTGCCCGGCAGGATCCCAGGTAAGGATGAGCTTCGGCGTGTTCGCATGGAACACATGCAGAGCCCGCCAGGAAGTGTGCACGGCGCTGCGCTAATCACAGCCGGGGAGACATTGTCCCGATGCTCGGCTGCAGAGATCGGGAAATGTCTCCCTGGCTGTGATTAGCGCAGCGCAGTGCACACTTCCTGGCGGGCTCTGCACGTGTTCCATGTGAACACGCCGAAGCTCATCCTTAATCCCAGGTGGTTAAATACCCAGACCAGCCTGTCTTGCACCAACCAGTCACCTAAATCCCCTTTCCGATGCTTGGTTTGAGCAAGTCGTCTTGACCACATCTAGATGCCTAAATGCATTGAGTTGCTGCCATGTGATTGGCTGATTAGCAATTTGTTTTACCAAGCAATTGAGCAGGTGTACCTAATAAATTGGCAGGTGAGTGTATGTGGTTATTGAATTATTACCAAGAGACTAAAGTGCTGTCAATTTTATTCATGGGCTAAGCAATAACCTTTTGTACCACCACCCCCTCCCTTTAGAATGTAATCTCTATGAGCAGGGCCCTCCTGTATTGAACTGTACTGTAATTTTGCTGCCCCCCCCTACATTGTAAAGCGCTGTGTAAACTGTTGGTGCTATATAAATTGTGTATAATAATAACACAAATACACAAGCATATAAACATTTAAATCACACAAAAACTACTTTTAAGTAATATCTGCAAAAAATGAAAATAAGGACTCATTATTATAATCCCTTACAGTAACTGCAGTGAGAGAACACAACTTTTCCCATAACACTACAATGCTTACTCTATGTTTACTGAATTATTATGGAGTATTGCTGTTGCATGCACTGAGCTTCTTTCATGAAGTGACTGCAGACTGGAAACATTTCAGACTTTGCTCCTTAGGTAACCACAACACTCACTGTGTGCTTTCTGCATGGAGCACTGTGAGCAAAGCACGTGTTGAAGGAGGAAGCTTTTAGCAGCTGCACAGGAAGAAGAAGCACAGTGTGTTTACAGCACATGATGTGCAGTGTGATGTGTGAGCGGTGCAGGCAGGAGTGATCCCTCCAGGGTGATGTATGTAGTGTTGTTTTGTGGAAGGGTGTGCTATTGCAGCAGAGGAAATCCAGCCTTAGATATAATCAGTCTTCAACTTGCTGCATGTAAAGGGAACCTATGGACATCCTGTAGCTTTGCATGATGGGACTTGTAGTTCTGAGCTTTTTAAGGCAGCAGGTTTGCCATAACTGGGTTGCAGAAAGAGTTATTCCTGTAGATGCTTTTTTTTTTTTTTAAATCAATGTGTTAAAATTCGAATTACTGTTGATGTGTTGTTAGAATTTTATGTTATGTTACAGAGAAAAGGAAAGTACTGATTACAATTGTTTTGATGTGTGCAATATCTAGTGGTCTGCCTAGTCCAACATTTCTCATTCACTGTCCCCCCAGAGGTTGCTCTGGGTTCCTTGAACAGTGACAGATTGCTCTTTCACCTGCACTCACCACCAGGGATGAGCTCAATGTGGATAATGAGACTGAACATGCTTGAGCAATTGTGCCGGGGAGCTGTCACTGCGTATAGCCAATTATAAGCGGCAGAGGAATCCCCTGCCCCACAGCGCATGTATATACAGTAAAGAGCTTGTATAGATGTGGCTGCGGGCATCGGAATGCTTATGATTGGCTGTGCACAGTGACAGTTTCCTGGTGGGATAGCTCAGGCTGGTTCAGACCCACCAACAATATTGGGGGCAGCAGTTTTCACTGACATCCAGTAATAAAAGTCACCTCTGCAATGATCTCCAATTTAAATGGAATCATCTTAAAAGTTGTCTTCTACTGGCCACCAACGCAGAGGGTTGTTCCTCTGCTGGCCACCAACGCAGAGGGTTGTTCCTCTGCTGGCCACCAACGCAGAGGGTTGTTCCTCTGCTGGCCACCAACGCAGAGGGTTGTTCCTCTACTGGCCACCAACGCAGAGGGTTGTTCCTCTACTGGCCACCAACGCAGAGGGTTGTTCCTCTACTGGCCACCAACGCAGAGGGTTGTTCCTCTGGCCACCAACGCAGAGGCTTGTTCCTCTGCTGGCCACCAAGGCTTGTTCCTCTGCGCAGAGGGCTTGTTCCTCTGGCCACCAACGCAGAGGCTTGTTCCTCTGCTGGCCACCAACGCAGAGGCTTGTTCCTCTGCTGGCCACCAACGCAGAGGCTTGTTCCTCTGCTGGCCACCAACGCAGAGGCTTGTTCCTCTGCTGGCCACCAACGCAGAGGCTTGTTCCTCTGGTCCAAAGCTTTAATCGGCGATCACATCGTTACAGCAAATGGCAAAATTTGCCTCATGCTTGATGAATGGGTCCTGCTGGGTCTTCTTCTATTCCTCACCATTGTAGAGGTGACCTCTTATGTTGACCACCAATGTTAGAGGGTTTTTCTCCACTGACCACTACGGTAAGGGGGCATTATTTTTATAGTGTAATGGACCATTTCCTGACTATTCTTTCTCTTTATGATTATTATAGTTCATGCACACAGATGTATTGGGCCATATTGCGTAAAATACGATTGTAGTTTAGCACCTGGGAGACCCGGGTGTACTGTACAGGCACGTATACAAATAAGAGGCTACAGCTTTATGCAACAGCACACGGGTATATGTAGGTATACAAATAAGAGGCTACAGCTTTATGCAACAGCACACGGGTATATGTAGGTTAACAAAGCACATAGTGCAATTTCTGTTTGCTCCTGTCATTTCTCTGCTATGTGCATGACTCACTTCTGATAGTCATTATGGGGTTATGGGGGATGCCCACCAACCCCCCCCCCCCAATCCAGCACACGAGTTCTCATTGAGACTCTGTAGAGAGGAGTGTGCCTATTCCCTCCAGTCAGGTCTCAGATTACACCCTGCTCTATGCTGTGCAGTGTGTGACATCAGATCCCTGCCCTGTAACTTCTGGAGCTCAGAAATTCTTTGTAAAATGTGAGCTTTAGGAGACTGTAGAGGAGAAAGGACTGACGTTAGGGTGATACCGATACCAGTATCGGGACCGATTCCGAGTATTTGCGGGAGTACTTGTACTCCCCCAAATACCCCTGATACCAAAATAGAATACTTCCCCCCGCCGCCCGCCGCACCACGCTCGCCGCACACCGCCCGCCGCCGACCGCCGCTAATTCCCGTGTAAAATTGTAATACCAGCAGCGCCATGTATAGACACGCGATTGGACGGATCCGTCCAATCGCGTGTCTATACATGGCGCCGCGGGTATGTGTTGCACGGGGATTAACCCTGCAGGCTGCAGCAGCAACGGCGGCGGAGTTATGGGGGACATGACATGGCTGCAATATGGGGCACAGGACATGACATGGCTGCAATATGGGGCACAGGACATGACATGGCTGCATATGTGGGGGGACATGGCTGCAATATGTGGGGGACATGACTGCAATATGTGGGGGGACATGGCTGCAATATGTGGGGGGACATGACATGGCTGCATATGTGGGGGGACATGACATGGATGCATATGTGGGGGGACATGACATGGATGCATATGTGGGGGGACATGACATGGCTGCATATGTGGGGGGACGTGACATGGCTGCAATATGTGGGGGGACGTGACATGGCTGCAATATGTGGGGGACGTGACATGGCTGCAATATGTGGGGGGACGTGACATGGCTGCAATATGTGGGGGGACGTGACATGGCTGCAATATGTGGGGGGACGTGACATGGCTGCAATATGTGGGGGGACGTGACATGGCTGCAATATGTGGGGGACATGACATGGCTGCAATATGTGGGGGGACATGACATGGCTGCAATATGTGGGGGGACATGGCTGCATTTGGGGACACGTTTAAAAAAAGTATCGGTATTCGGTATCGGCGACTACTTGAAAAAAAGTATCGGTACTTGTACTCGGTCCTAAAAAAGTGGTATCGGGACAACCCACCAGGCACAACTTATGTGGTATGATTTGTTTCATCTGTACATATCACCTGAGGCCATTCACTTTACTGGGTATATGTAAGGGCTTACAATCATTGTAATATGTACTTATCACCCTCACGCTGTGGAAGATACCATATCATGCTCTGACCCAAACTTTAGTCAGGTAGAAATCACTAACTTCCACAACAGGAAGCATTCGGCAGTTTGTTTTTCATGATAATTTAATAAACCGACAGGCTACTTAGAAATGCATGGAAAGCATGCAGTAAGATGCGTCTTTTATCATCATGCTGCAATGTATCATGTATGAAAACATAACAAAAGTTTGGTGATCTTTGCTGTCAACATCAGAGGAAGTTTTTAGAACAGTATAAAGGTTGATGTTTGAAATAAGTTGCACAACAATATAACATCTGCTGTGTTATCATGCTAACCACCTTGGTGGAAAACACATTGACCACAAACTGGGGAGTGTCTCCTTGGCTCAAGCTATTTTTTATTTTTTTCTCCGTTAATTATGTGCTATCATGCCTTTGTTGCCAAAGATTTTCAAATATGTTTCTATACTAACCCAGTGCTAAATATATATTGTTTTTATAACTCTACAGAAGTACATTTGATAACGTTTTTAGAATCTCTGCTTTAGAATAGGGAAACTTTAGCTGGAGTAAAACCTCTAAAAAGTGGACTGTTTGCAAAACTCTGCTCTACAAAATTTGCGGCTTATGGTAAAAAAATAAAAAAAATTAAATCTGTGTCTATTCCAATTGCTAACACAAACTTTCTACTTCACAGAAAAGGGTTTAATTCAATAGTATGTTGTTTTAAAGTGCTTGTAAAGGTAGAGGTCTCATTTTTTTTATATACATACCTGCTCTATGCAGTGGAGTTGCACAGAGAAGCCCAGATCCTCTGTTTCTGGCCCCTCCCTCCTGCCCCCACAGCAAGCAGCTTGCTATGGGGGGAAGCCGAGCCGTAGCTCTGTTTGTCCATTCAGGCACCCGCTGCTGTGTCTCCGCCAATCAAGAGGGAGAGTCCCGGGAAAGCCGAGTCTCTCGTGCAAACATTGCTGTCTTGAGATGGGGCTTGGCTTAGGTATTATCCCCACCTTGTACTTGCCTGATCTTGATCCAGCGCTGTGCACAATACTTACCTGAGCCCCCTTATCCCCACCTTATACTTACCTGAGCCTGGTCTTGATCCAGAACTGTGCACAAGAGCAGGGGCTCTCTCTCACTAAATATAGGGGCAGCACTGGAAGCCATTGGCTCCTGATGCTGTCAATCACAGCCTGTAAGGAGAGAATGTGGGTCGGGGTCGAGCCACACTTATAAAGCTGGGTTGGCAATGAGTCCACACAAGTTACACCCCCCCCCCATAGCAAGAGGCTTACTATGGGTGTACTCATCAGGGAGAAGGAGCATGGGCATGGACCCCAATAGGGGAGGAATCAGGGCGTGAAAAACTGTAAAACTATTGTTATTCCATTGAAACACACCAGAAAACAATCAAATAGGCATACATTACTTCTGATTTAGACTTGATTTAGATTACATTTGATCAAACTAAGTTTATCGGCCAGGACAGAACATTTTCATACAGTGGATATAAAAAATCTAAACACCCCTGTTAAAATGTCAGGTTTCTGTGATGTAAAAAAATGGTAAATTAATGTTGATCTATAAACTGTACAACTCAATTGAAAAACAAACTGAAATCTTTTAGGGGGAAGGAAGTAAAAATAAATAAATAAAATAATGTGGTTGCATAACTGGGCATGTAGCTGTGTTCAGAATTAAGCAATCACATTCAAACTTGCATTAAATAGGAGTCAGTACACACCTGTCATCATTTAAAGTGCCACTGATTAACCCCACATAAAGTTAAGCTGTTCTAGTAGGTCTTTCCTGACATTTTCTTAGTCGCATCCTACAGCAAAAGCCATGGTCCGCAGAGAGCTTCCAAAGAATAGGAGGGATCTCATTGTTAAAGGGTATCTGTCCAGAGGAGGGTACAAAAGAACTTCCAAGACATTCGATATACTATGGAACACAGTGAAGACAGTCATCATCAAGTGGAGAAAATATGGCACAACAGTGACATTACCAAGAACTGGGCGTCCCTCTAAAATTAATGAGCAGAAAACTGGTCAGGGAGGCTGCCAAAAGGCCTACAGCAACAATAAAAGAAACGGACTGGCTGTGGGTACATGCAGGGCTTTTTTTCAGGGGGAACTTGGGGGAACTGTTCCACCACCTCTGGCTCAACCCCTTCGTGCCTGCTCACCACAATCACTTGTAAACACAGAAGTCTGGTTTCTGTGTTTCTGACAGCCCCCCGAACTCTGCACCTGTATGTAAGCAATTCTGGTATAATACCCCTTAACCACTTAAGGACCGTACAAAAGATGGCACTGGGCACATCAACGTATATATACGTTGATTTTAGACCCAGCCGTGGGTCGCGGGCGCGCGCCCGTGGGCGCGTGCCCGTGACCCGGTCGAGCTCCAGGACCGGGACCGCGGGATCGCGGACCCGATCGCCGCTGCATGCGGGATCCGTCCCTGGACGGAAGAACGGGGAGAGCCGTGTGTACACACGGCTTCCCCGTGCTTCTCTGTGGCTGTAGACATCGCGTCATCTGTGATAGGGGGACGCATCAAGTCACACCTACAGCCACACCCCCTACAGTAGTAAACAAAACACATAGGCAACATCCCCTACAGCGCCACCTGTGTTAACTCCCAAACTGCACTGTCATTTCCACAGTAAACAATGCAAATTTAAATGCATTTTTTTCTGTGAAAATGACAATTGTCCAAAAATGTGTCAAAATTGTCCGAAGTGTGCCATAATGTCGCGTCACGAAAAAAAATCCTGATCACCGCTATTAGTAGTAAAAAAAAATAAAAAATAATAAAAATGCAATAAAACTATTCCTTATTTTGTAAACGCTATAAATTTTGCGAAAACCACCGAAAACGCTTATTGGATTTTTTTTTTTTACCAAAAATAGGTAGAAGAATACGATCGGCCTAAACTGAGGAAAAAAAATGTTTTTTTTATATATTTTTGGGGGATTTTTATTATGCAAAAAGTAAAAAATATTGCATTTTTTTTAAAATTGTCGCTCTATTTTTGTTTATAGCCAAAAAATAAAAACCGCAGAGGTGATCAAATACCACAAAATAAAGCTCTATTTGTGGGGAAAAAAGGACGCCAATTTTGTTTGGGAGCCACGTCGCACGACCGCGCAATTGCAGTTAAAGCGACGATGCCGAATCGCAAAAAGGGGCAAGGTCCTTTGCCTGCATTTTGGTCCGGGTCTTAAGTGGTTAAAGACCCTTCTACTGTTCGTGAAATCTGAACGGGGTCGTGGTTGAGTTCCTGCACCTATTTTCTGAGAAAAAAAGCTCTGGGTACATGTGACAACAATCTCCTGTATTCTTCATATGTATGGGGTAGAGTGGCAAGACGGAAGCCTTTTCTTACGAAGAGAATCATCCAAGTTTGGCTAAATTTAGCAAAAACACATTTAAAGTCTCCCAAAAGCATATGGGAAGATGTGTTATGGTCTGATGAAACCGAGGTTCAACTTTTTGGCCATAATTTCAAAAGATATGTTTGGCGAACAGAGTGGATTTGATTTAAATCACAGGTAAAAAGGCTTTATCATAATTTTTAAAGAGCAACTGTCATCTATATCCTGCAGCAGCTCCTCCTCTAACCCGCTGGTGACTTGGACAGTCCCATTCACTCTTTAATGGGACGGCTGGTAATGCGGCAGTAACACAATAAGGTGAGGGCCTGGTGGCAGCAGATGAGTGGATGCCCTATAACAGGCACTGCTTTGATAGATCTGAAATGACAGGTACTCTTTAAATGTAAGGACTTATTCTTGCTGATTGTTAGAATCTTTAACATTTGCAAACAAAATTAATGTTTCCTATTTAGAAGTAAGCTGCCAGGTTAGTAAATATCCCCAAACTCAGTCTCTTTTTTATGGCCTGCTGCCATTTTGCTCCTCAAGGGAGGAATAAAACACTTCAAGCTATCTGCAGAAAGATCACAAGGTTTATGAACTGCTTAGAAGGTTTCACTTTCATTTTTTTTACTACTTGCCCTTCCTCCTCACTTATAGAACCAGGTACAGATGCATTTCTCTTCAAACAATCATACAGTTTGCAGTGTACATAGATTTGGAAAACAATGGGATAAGGAATATTCCTGAACTTTGGTTTATCTCATGGTTACTGTGAAATTGTGTAAATGCATCAATACAGTGCATGTTATCACAGCTTGTAGAGCTTGGGTTCATTAAATGAGTTTATCAAAAAATGTAAATATTGCAGAATATACAGCCTCATGCTATATAATTCAAAGCTCAATTTCATGCTGAATAAACTATCGTATTTATCGGCGTATAACAAGCACAGGTGTATAACACGCACCCTAACTTTAAGAGGGACGTTTCAGGGAAATAACTTTCCACAGCCCCCTGCGTATAACACGCAGGCACAGTTACCCTCTATTTTCAGGGTAAAAAAGTGAGTGTTCTACGCCAATAAATACAGTAAATTATTAATGTATTATTAATAGAAAACAACGTTTTTAGATTTTTATTGCAAGAGCATTTTATTAAAATAAATGTGATAATGTAAAAAATCTGATTAAAAAATAAAAAAATTTTTTTTTCTTTTTTTTAAATCGACTGTTGCCAAAAACAACAACACTGCACATCACCAAAAGAACACCATACCCACAGTGAAGCATGGTGGTGGCAACATCATGCTTTGGGGCTGTTTTTCTTTAGCTGGAACAGAGGCCTTAGTCAAGGTAGAGGGAATTAATAACAGTTCCAAATACCAGTCAATATTGGCACAAAACCTTCAGACTTCTGCTAGAAAGCTGAACATAAAGAGGAATTTCATCTTTCAGTAGGACAACAGAATGACAAAGGAATGGCTTCACCAGAAGAAGGTTAAAGTTTTGGAATGGACCTAATTGCGATTGAAAATATATGGGGTGGTCTGAAGAGGGTTGTGCACAGGAGATGCCCTCGCAGTCTGACAGATTTGGAGTGTTTTTGCAAAGAGTGTGCAAATATTGCCAAGTCAAGATGTGCCATCCTGATGGACTCATACCCAAAAAGACTGAGTGCTGTAATAAAATCAAAAGGTGCTTCATCAAAGTATGCAACCATATTATTTTTTTTCCCTCCACCAAAAAGATTTCAGTTTGTTGTTAACCTGAGTTGTACAGTTTATAGGTCACATTAAAGGTGGAAAGAGTTTTGAAATTATTTATTTTCATCAGCTTTCTCAATCACAGAAACCTACAATTTTAAAGGGAGTGGTTAGACTTTTTATATCCACTGTACATGCTACTTCAGCGCGATTTCAAAGCCACAGATCATTAAGACCTGAGCCTAGGTCCACACAGGAGCGGTTTGGGAAACCACTTGTGATTCAGACAGGAATCGCATTACTATTCAATCACATGCGATTCTTTGCGGTTCGATTTGAGCCCACTCATTTTTTTTATGTGCTCAAATCGCACCGCAAAGGTATCGGCAAGTACTTTAGCACAAGTATTAGTACTTGTATTCACCAGTGCAATACAGGTAGAGGTGCATCCCTTTTTTTTTTTTTTTTCATGTCACCAGTTGAACATTTCAATATACTGCTCATGCAGTAATATTTTAGTAGTAAAAGCCTGCAGCAATTTACCACATGCTGTAAATAGCTGGTTCTTAACCACTTAACCCCCGGACCATATTGCTGCCCAAAGACCAGAGCACTTTTTGCGATTCGGCACTGCGTCGCTTTAACTGACAATTGCGCGGTCATGCGACGTGGCTCCCAAACAAAATTGGCGTCCTTTTTCCACAAATAGAGCTTTCTTTTGGTGGTATTTGATCACCTCTGCGGTTATTCTTTTGCGCTATAAACAAAAATAGAGCTACTATTTTTGAAAAAAATTAATATTTTTTTTACTTTTGCTATAATAAATATCCCCAAAAAATATATATAAAAAAAATATTTTTTTTGTTCCTCAGTTTAGGCCGATACGTATTCTTCTACATATTTTTCGTAAAAAAAAATCGCAATAAGCGTTTGATTGGTTTGCGCAAAAGTAATAGCGTTTACAAAATAGGGGGTAGTTTTATTTAGTTTATTTACCTTTTTTTTTTTTTTTTTATAAATATGGGTACTATTCTCTATACTCCTTAACATGTGGGGCAGGATCTGGGGGCCCCCACCACCAGCCAGGGTTGTGGGGAAGAGGTTCCCCTGCTCCAAAACGCCCCCCTATGTTGATGGCATGTGGCCTGGTATGGCTCAGGTGGGGGGGGGGGGGTTTGCTTGCTCATCCTACCCCCTTTCCTGATCTGTCAGGCTGCATGCTCGGCTTTTTTTGAGGGGGGGGGGGGGGACACCATATGGCATTTAAAAAAAAATATATTTTCATTGTTGGCTTTTTTTTTTTCTTCATTCAGCTGTCAGTAGATTGTTAAGGATGCAGCGGCATATTGTCCAGTGGCTGCTGGTTCCTAAAACATCTCATTCCGGAACTACTACTTATTTAAATTATTTACCGCATGTATTTTTATTTTTTTAGTTTTGTGAATTGACTTTCACTCCTGTTATTCATGTGTGTTTACCGAGCATTTTTGCTTTATGTGGTAAATACTGCATAAAGCAAAAGTGGAAAGACCTTTTCAGGATCGCATGCGGTACTTGAGAAAACGGCTAAATACTGTATACGATCTGGTTCGCTGAATGAAGCCCACTGTCATAGGTGATCTTTACCTGTAAGGATAAGCTCCAGCGTGTTCGCATAGTACACATGCAGAGCCCGCCAGGAAGTCTGCACGGCGCTGCACTAATCGCAGCCAGGGAGACATTTCCCGATCTCTGCAGCCAAGCATCGGCACAATGTCTCCCTGACTATGCAAACACGCTGAAGCTCATCCTTATTCACTATTGTATTTCTGCTAGAAAGCTGCTTGTAGGTTTGAAGATGTGATCGCAGGGGTACTGGTTGTCAGTATCATCAAGGATGTCTGTGAAAATGTAATCATGTTGAGAACAATGGTTGATGTTGTTAATGGGCCTTCCGTAATTCCGGTAATAAGTTCAGCAAGGACATAAACATATCGAGCCTCCTGGTTAGGACAAAGAGTTCATTCAGCATAATTTCTCTTGTCTGCTTACACTTTATTCTCAACAAAAAACCTTTGTTACATGTTCCTATTGGTCTGATAACTGGGGGTGTTTGCTAGGTTAAGATTTACCTATAGGCACTATTGCCCAGCACTTCTAAAAGACAACAGAATGATGCCCTTGGATAGAGGATACGTGCTTGCCTCCACCAACTTTTTCCTTATCTGTTTAACTTGTTAAAGGGGATTTCAAACAAAATTGGGAAAAACCTTTTCTGTATAGTACTCCTCAATGTAGCAGTTCAAAGGGGTCATCCCATCTCATAACCTCAAAAATGTTGGGGCAGGCATTTGAAAATACAAATTTTACCTACAGTGCTACTTGCAGGTGAATGTTGGTGTTAAAGTGCAAGTCTGTAGATGACTCACATTTACATTTAAAAAACTATCAGCAGCAGTTATCAGACTGTATAAGTGGTTGCCTGGTCGGTACATACCCGTTGAGGCAGAATCAACAGTGTTCACCAGTTCAACAAATGGTGACTGATTGAAAAGTGTTAATTGCATAGGCATGCCCTGGTCCTTAACTACCCACATGACAATGCTGGAGGCTTCAAGATAGGCTGCTTAGGCACCTGAAATCTAATTGTGGTATGCAGGTGGTGCTGCGGCGGGTGTGCCTAATCTTCACTACTGGGAAGTGGAGGAACTTGGGGTTCTGGTGGTGCAAAATGTTGCCGCTGCTGTTCTGAATTTATGTCCTATCACAAAGGTTCACTTTAGAATACAGTGAGGGAAACTCAGTAAAGCCCTAACAACACTTTTCTGTTGGCATGGCTCATGAAAATGGCCTGCACCAGATTCAGAAATCACTGTTGCCCATTTTAGTAGCTCATTAACAAAGGGGTGCTATTACTGCCTCCAAATTCAAAAATAATTTCCTCCAGTTAGTAGATAACAAAACTGGAGGTAATTAGACCAGCTCTTAGTTGGAGTACAGAGACAGGCAAAGTGCCTGTCTCTGTATGCTGTGTAGAAGAGCAGCATGTTTGTTCCCTGTACCCCATATCCACCACATCTGTCATTGGTTGTCAAGTATGCTGTCAGCTTCACAGATAACAGCCTCCCAGCCACCAGTGACACTGACAGAAGGCTAAGCCTGATGGGGAAGCTGAGAAGTTAGTTCTCCATCAGGGCCCGCTCTCTCATTGTGAATGACGGCAGGCAATCACAAGGGAAGTGGCTCTCATGGGCAATTAGTGTCTTTGAATCCTCATTAGGCTTCATCCACCCAGCTACAAAACTCTTTGGCTGCTGTGTTGTCTGAGTTACAAAACTGCATTGTTTGGGAGGGAGTTTAGCTGCACTGAGGAATGGAGTGTTCCCATGGGCACTGCATTTCAGAAAAATGGCTTGACAGATTTATAATTGTTTTGATAGATTCAATGTATGTACTGTATACATAACTGTGTATTTACTTTTTTTTTATGTATACAACAATACAGGTACACTTCAGTCAAGATTGAAAATTGGGCCTTAAAGGGGTTGTAAAGGTGCATTCCCCCCCCCCCCCTAAATAGCTTCCTTTACCTTAGTGCAGTCCTCCTTCACTTACCTCATCCTTCCATTTTGTTTTTAAATGTCCTTATTTCTTCTGAGAAATCCTCACTTCTTGTTTTTCTGTCTGTAACTCCACACAGTAATGCAAGGCTTTCTCCCTGGTGTGGAGTGTCGTACTCGCCCTCTTCCTTGGACTACAGGAGAGTCGGGACACCCACTAACACACCGCTCCTTTTCTCTATCTGCAACGTAGAGAGCGTCCTAGCCCTCCTGTAGCTCAAGGGAGGGGGCGAGCACGACACTCCACACCAGGAAGAAAGCCTTGCATTACTGTGTGGAGTTACAGACAGAAGAACAGGAAGTGAGGATTTCTCAGAAGAAATAAGGACATTTAAATGCAAAATGGAAGGATGAGGTAAGTGAAGGAGGACTGCACTGAGGTAAAGGAAGCTATTTAGGAAAACAAATTGTACCTTTTACAACCCCTTTTAAATTGAACGCAGCTTAATTTTTTCTGACAATGATAGACAAATAATATATTTAACAATTGCCTCTTTTTTTTTTTTTTACAGTGTTAACACCTGTTTGTCTTAATGGAGGAAGATGAAGATTGCCCAGAGCTTGTCCCCATTGCTGATGATCAGACACCATCTAAAATTCCAGTCACTATAATCACAGGCTATTTGGGTGAGCACAAAAAAGAAAAAAGTGTCTTTTGTCATTGATAATCGGTAACTAAAGCATAACAAAGACTCTGGGTCACTTCCATGGGGATGCAAGATATGGGGAGACAACTATTTAGCAGCAATGGGGACAGTGTTCTCTGTTCAAGTGCTACTGTGTGCTGCATTGTTTGTTCCCTAGGGTTGACAAATGAGGGACAAGGGAAGGATGGGACACAAGATTCCCAATACAGTACACTAAGTTTGTAATCCTCTGCCTTTATACAACGTGGTGGACAGAGTAGAGAATGATTAAAACATTTTGTCAGTTTTTTTTCCTTCACGTTCTCTTACAACATTTGTCCCCTCTAGTACTAAAAAAAAAAAGCCAGTCGTGTTTTTTTTTTTTCGGAAAATCCGGCCGCGTGTACAAGGCATAAATGATCTTCTTATTCACCAAAAATATCCGTATACAGTACATCTACTTAATGACATTGTAATCTATTTTTCACGAAAGTGTTACTTAACCCACAACAGTAAAATTAGTATATACAGTATCTGACAAAAATGAGTACACCCCTCACATTTGTAAATATTTTATTATATCTTTTCATGTGACAACACTGAAGAAATTATACTTTGCTACAATGTAAAGTAGTGAGTATACAGCTTGTATAACAGTGTAAATTTGCTGTCCCCTCCAAAATATCTCAACACACAGCCATTAATGTCTAAACAGCTGGCAAAAATAGTGAGTACACCCCAAAGTGAAAATGTCCAAATTGGCCCAAAGTGTCAATATTTTGTGTGGCCACCATTATTTTTCAGCACTGCCTTAACCCTCTTGGGCATGGAGTTCACCAGAACTTCACAGGTTTCCACAAGAGTCCTCTCCCACTCCTCCATGACGACATCACAGAGCTGGTGGATGTTGGAGACCTTGCGCTCCTCCACCTTCCATTTGAGGATGCCCCACAGATGCTCAATAGGGTTTAGGTCTAGAGACATGCTTGGCCAGTCCATCACCTTTACCCTCCGCTTCTTTAGCAAGTCAGTGGTCATCTTGGAGGTGTGTTTGGGGTCGTTATCATGTTGGAATACTGCCCTGCGTCCCAGTCTCTGAAGGGAGGGGATCATGCTCTGCTTCAGTATGTCAAAGAACATGATGGCATTCATTGTTCCCTCAATGAACTGTATCCCCCTAGTGCCAGCAGCACTCGTACAGCCCCAGACCATGACACTCCCACCAACATGCTTGACTGTAGGCAAGACACGCTTGTCTTTGTACTCCTCACCTGGTTGACACCACACACGCTTCACACCATCTGAACCAAATACGTTTATTTTGGTCTCATCAGACCACAGGACATAGTTCCAGTAATCCAAGTCCTTAGTCTGCTCATCTTCAGCAAACTGTTTACAGGCTTGTGCATCATCTTTAGAAGAGGCTTCCTTCTGGGACGACAGCCATGCAGACCAATTTGATGCAGTGTGCGGCGTATGGTCTGAGCACTGACAGGCTGACCCTCCACCTCTTCAACCTATGCAGCAATGCTGGCAGCACTCATACGTCTATTTCCCAAAGACAATCTCTGGATATGACGCTGAGCATGAGCATTCAACTTCTTTGGTCGACCATGGTAAGGCCTTTTCTGAGTGAAACCTGTCCTGTTAAACCGCTGTATGGTCTTGGCCACCATGCTGCAGCTCACTTTCAGGGAAAATGGCTAATTGATCCCAATTTGGACATTTTCATTTACTCACTTTTGTTGCCAGCGGTTTAGACATTATTGGCTGTGTGAGTTATTTTGAGGGGACAGCAAATTCACACTGCTATACAAGCTGTACACTCAGTACTTTACATTGTAGAAAAGTGTCATTTCTTCAGTGTTGTCACAAGAAAAGATATATAATAAAATATTTACAAAAAAGAAAAAGGAACTTGGAGGAAACTGAGAGCAATCGATTTTTTTTTTTTTTTTTTAAATAGACTTGATTAGAATAAATATTTTTAAACCAGATTTTAGTATGATTTTAACTCTTCCCTGATCTATTGACAATAGAATCTAAACTTTTGTCTTTAAATGCACTTTTTTTTTTTTTTTTTTTTTTACCAAAAATGGACAAAAAATAAAAAATAACTTGAAGAAGCTGTACAAGAAACACAAAGCATGTGATCTCTTATTGGATGCACTTTGAGTGAACTTGTGACCAGACTGAGGACATTCAAGTATTTACACATTCTTAAAGCAGTTATACATCCAAAAGCAAACATTTATTATATTGCAGCCTACCAATTCTTAGATGTGATAGTTGCATTAGTTCTCTTTTTTGTAGGCTTTTTTATTTTATTTTACCTGGTAATCCAGCCAGTAAGTCTGTTTTATAACAGAACAAGCTGTTCTGCAGATGTAGCAATTACAGAGTTGAGACAAACGATTTTGGGGTGTTTACAATAGCAGCTTTTATTCATGTAAAACCTTTATCCCAAAAGGAAAAAGAAAAAAAGACCAGTTTGCTATAATTGCTTATAAAGTGTTAGCGGGAGTTCAGCTTTAATTTGTCAGTGTATTTAAATCTGCTAGTACATCTAACACTGCCTCCCCCCCTCTCCAGAGTGACAATGCTGCTGTCTAAATGTTCTCCTTCATCCAGAGGAGGTTTGTTTCTGGCCAGATCACCAGGTGAAAACAGAGGAGAAAAAGAAAAAGAAAACAAACACAGCCACCACATCTATAGATTGGTAAACTGCAGTATATTGCATTATTGGTTTTGGGTTTAATACCATTTTAGCAAGCAGTAAATGAAAGTATGAGCAAGCCCTCACTGACCTCTGTAGCTATGGATCCTGTGGAGCTGAAGAAGCGTAAGAAAGGAAGCCTGCTGAGAAAATGATTGGAACCAGACTTCATTAATTCTGCCTTCTGCTGTGAATGTTGAGGATGGCTTTCTCCGCAGTGCCTGCATCTACAGTGGTCAGTAAGGGCTGTTTTAAAGGTCATATACTGCATACTAAAATATAAATACTTGGATGTCGATAGACTGATGACATGTTCATTTTAAACATTTTCTGCAGTTGGAATTCAAATAAAAAATAAAAAAAAATCAAACTCTACAACTATTTTATAAACGTGTATTTCTTCTGTTTTTTCCCCTATTGTAAACATGTTCAGTATAAGCAGCAGCAATCAAAGCAGTTTATATTGTCATGGAAATCGGCTTTAAATTACCCAACTGCATCTTTTGTATTCTGGTTGGGTAAAGCATCAACACGTCTCATAGTATGTTGCAGCTTTCTATTTAAGCAGATTAGAGTTGGTCTGTCAGTTTGCTAAACAGCGAACTGCTGGTAATTCTTAAAGGCCCCATTCACATGGGACGATTAGGGGCATGGGGCACCCAACTAATCGCCCCGTGTGAATGGTGCCTAAGGGATTGATTCTAAAAGTGACGATAGTAAGAACTACTTGAATTTGTCGCATAGGTCGGTAATGTTACCGACACTTGTGCAAATGCTTTCCTAAATTAGGCACAGGTAGCTCTAAAAAAAAAAAAAAAAAAAAAAAGTGTTGTTGGGGCAATTTAGAATTTCCCTTAAACAACACTTTTTTTTACCATTTTTTTTTTTTACTTAAAAAGAATCGTGAATAGCTCATACGTAACTATCGCTGGCTCACCACTGACCTCTTGTGAAATTACGTGATATAGCAGCTGCTAGCTAAGCCATCCAGTATTCATTCCAAAATACTAAGTTAGTGTTTATATACCATAATTATTCAGTCATGTCCTGAAGCATGTTGTAGATATTGATTATGACTATCCTCTGTTAAACATTTGACTGCGGCATGTATAATGAAGTTCAGGAGAGGTGTTATGCGTGTGTGCGCGCGCGCGAGTGTGTGTGTATAATATATATATAGGGATGGACTGGCCATTGGGACTACAGGGAGTTTCCCGGTGGGCCGGCTTCAGTAACAGCAGACCGCCGCCCCCCTCCGCTCCTCTGTCTCTCCCTTCCCACAGCGCTCACCTGGGGGGAACAGAGAAGCAGGGGGAGGACCAGAGGAGCAGGGGGGGCGACAGAGGAGTACGGGGGAGGGTACAGACAGCTGACTTAACAGCTATGGCCTGCGAGTTTCTCACTTCTGTCTAATCTTGTCCCATAAGGGGGGGCACCAAACTGATTCTTTCCCCTGGGTTAAATGTCTAGCTTCCCCACTGGTACTGCCCATAAGAGTACAAGTACCAGCCGTTCTACTCTAATAAAGTAGAATGGCTAGTGACAAGTGAAGGGGGAGAGTTGTCCGGACGCCATGGGAGAGACCTGTCAAAGTGGGCCAGTCTGGATGAAGTCCAGGGCCAAATTTTTGTCCCAGTCCAGCTATATATATATATATATATATATATATATATATATATATATATATATATATATATATATATATATATATATAATATATATATAATATATATATATATATAATATATATATATATATATATATTACAGTACAGACCAAAAGTTTGGACACACCTTGACTATGAAAATTGTAGATTCACACTGAAGGCATCAAAACTATGAATTAACACATGTGGAATTTATACACATAACAAAAAAGTGTGAAACAACTGAAAATATGTCATATTTTAGGTTCTTCAAAGTGGCCACCTTTTGCTTTGATTGCTGCTTTGCACACTCTTGGCATTCTCTTGATGAGCTTCAAGAGGTAGTCACCTGAAATGAAGAAGTTCCCAGAGATGCTTAGCACTTGTTGGCCCTTTTGCCTTCACTCTGCGGTCCAGCTCACCCCAAACCATCTCGATTGGGTTCAGGTCCGGTGACTGTGGAGGCCAGGTCATCTGGCACAGCACCCCATCACTCTCCTCCTTGGTCAAATAGCCCTTACACAGCCTGGAGGTGTGTTTGGGGTCATTGTCCTGTTGAAAAATAAATGATGGTCCAACGGACGGAATAGCATGCCGCTGCAAGATGCTGTGGTAGCCATGCTGGTTCAGTATGCCTTCAATTTTGAATAAATCCCCAACAGTGTCACCAGCAAAGCACCATCACACCTCCTCCTCCATGCTTCACGGTGGGAACCAGGCATGTAGAGTCCATCCGTTCACCTTTTCTGCATCACACAAAGACACAGTGGTTGGAACCAAAGATCTCATCAAACCAAAGCACAGATTTCCACTGGTCTAATGTCCATTCCTTGTGTTCTTTAGCCCAAACAAGTCTCTTCTGCTCGTTGCCTTTCTTTAGCAGTGGTTTCCTAGCAGGCCATGAAGGCCTGATTTACACAGTCTCCTCTTAACAGTTGTTCTAGAGATGTGTCTGCTGCAAAAGGTGGCTACTTTGAAGAACCTAGAATATGACACATATTTTCAGTTGTTTCACACTTTTTTGTTATGTATATAATTCCACATGTGTTAAAGTGGAAGTAAACCCTTCTATCATTTTCAGCCAAGGAAGCTGCCATCTTGGCCTCTGTTTAATATTCAACTGCTGTGGTGCTGCACATGTGATCAGTTATGACACCAGCCATTGGATGGTTTGACAGTCTGGTTGAGAGCACAACCAATGTGACAGTTGGCAATCCCAGCATGCCGGAAATTTAACTGCTTTTCTCCAGTCATCTTCCAGGACGGCACACCTGAGATGATGGTCTCACCTGACCGGAAACACAATCAACAACAGAGTTTAAAAGGCCCCACCCTTCCCTCTGCCCCTCAGTTATTGATTGTGTTTCCCAACAGATGGCAGCGAAACAGTTTATTTTTTTTTAAAGTAGACCAAGGTCTGGGACCAAGGTCTTTCCCCTGGTATTTCTAGCCTAAGAGCAGTCAGTGGGGACTGCAAAGGCAGAATTTGGCTTTGGCCTATTTACCAGGGGGTTTCCCCATAGAAACATTCTCAGGGTGATGGTGTAGCTGAGAAGAGGGCCTAGCCTGGAGATTCCCTGAGAATACTGGTAGCTGGACCCGGTGAGTGGGTCTAGGCTATCCAGTGACCATTACTAATCCTGCTCTTGTCCTCCTACCTGACGGTGGCTGATGGTCAAGAGGACCCGCGCTGACATCTGCTGCTTCTCATCCCAAGGTAGCGGCACCCCCCGGCTGACTCACGGCTTCCTCGCTGCTCTCAGGCTCCGGCGTCCTTAGACACTCAGTGCGCATGTCTGGAGACTGAAGCGGCGCGGGGGGATGACGTCACAGCCACGTCCTGAAAGATAATAAAGCGGCGGCAAGCGGAGACACGTGCGGCTCAGCACCCAGAGGAGCAGGGGTCCCCGGTCCGGCGTCCCCCTGACTGGCAAAGGAACTCCCTAAGAAGCGGAACACTCCGGTTATAGGACGCATATGCTCCAGCAATGGAGGAGGGACTGGCGCCAGCTACACAGGTCATCGCAGGGGGTGAGTGACCGGTTTGTTTGCTGGAAAGGGGGGGGGAAGCATGTGGGGTGGCCCTATTAACCCCCCCCCCCCACCCCCAGGGGGTACCTACGGGTTTAAGGGTAATGTCTGTTTTTTGTTTCAGAAACTGAATGCCCTGCCCAGGAGATCCCCAGTAAATCCTCCAATAAGTCTAAGCGCTGTGGGTACTGCGGGGATAAACTCCCCAGGATCATACCAAGCCCTTTTGCTACAAATGCATTTACAAACTTGCAGGCAAGGAGACAGCGCAAACCATGAAGGAATGCAGAGCTTTGCAAACTGAAATGCTCGCTGCACTCCAATCCTTTAAAACCTCGGTAGCTAATAGAGAGGTAGCTCCGCTTGGTACAGAGGATTCCTCTTCTTCCTTAATAAAGACTCAAACCAGTATCACCGAGGGGTCTCAGGGGCCATCTCTAACATGTTCAGACTTAGAGTTGGATTCCTCAGCCCAAAGTTCTCAGGTGAGGATTCAGACCAGGATAGCCCAGAAGATTCTAGACCAGGGGGTTATCTCTTCTCTGCGGAAGAAATGGAGGATCTCCTCAAAGCGATTTATGCTTCTGAGGACATCCAGCTTCCAACCACGCAGGTCTCTGTTCAAGACAAACTATACAGAGGATTAGGTAGAGCTCAAACCAAATCCCTGCCTGTTCATCAATCTCTCAAAGATATTATTCTAAGGGAGTGGAAGGAACCGGAACGTGGGGTCCTTAGACTTAAAACCTGGAAGCGTAGGTGCCCCTTTAAAACAGAAGAGGAAGATAAGTTCTTTAAAATTCCACGTTTGGATGCCTCATTGGCTCAGGTCTCCAAACATTCAGATTTATCATTCGAGGACTCCGGCAACATCCGGGACCCGATGGATAAAAAATCTGAAACCTTGCTACGCAAAGCCTGGGATGCCAATGCAGCCGCTATGGGTCCGGCATTGGCCTCCGCGTGCGTTGCCAGAAATACGGATGCATGGCTCCGTAGATTACGGGACCATGTTGCGCAAGAAAATAAATCCCCAAAGGTGTTAGATTCCCTGGAGTTGATTAGTAAGGCAGTTGCCTATTTAGCTGATGCTGCAGTAGAAACTGTCAGAACTACTGCCAAGTCAGCAGCACTCCTTAATTCTGCCAGAAGGGCCCTCTGGGTAAAGACATGGGATGGGGATTTTACATCCTCTGTGGGATCCCTTTTGAAGGCTCACTGCTCTTTGGTTCAAATTTAGAGCAGGTTTTGTCCCGTTCCACTGAGAAGGGGAAGAAGTTTCCAGCTAAATCCAGAAAAGAAAAAGGGAAAACATTTTTTCGGGGCCCCCCTCCCAAAAAAACCCTTTCAGGGGGAAGAAGGAGCAAAAGAAAAGATGGGGATTTGGTAAAAGCAAGTAAAAAGGCGGAATCCTTTTTCCCGGAGCTTCTACTTCCAATAAGGACTCCAAGTGACGCCAACATAAAGGTTGGTGGAAGGCTCTCCTGGTTTCTCCCCCAGTGGGAAAGTATCACGCAGAGTCCTTATATTCTGAGTCTGATAAAAAGAGGGTACAAACTAGAATTCCTGTCCCCCCCCCTCCACCAAACTTTGTTCTGACCCATCTCCCCAAAGACCCGTTAAAAGCGGGAGGCCTATTGGCGAGTGTTCGGGATCTAGCAGAACAGCAGGTCATCATTCCGGTTCCGATAGATCAAATTGGCCAGGGATTTTATTCCCACATTTTTGTGGTACCAAAGCCATCCGGGAAGTTTCTTTGATCATAAATCTGCGAAACCTAAACCAGTTCCTGGTTTACAAAAAGTTCAGGATGGAAAGCATCTATACAGTCAGGAGACACCTTCAGGAGGGAGTCTATATGGTAAACTTGGACCTGAAGGATGCTTACCTTCATGTTCCCATTTCCCAGAAACATCAAAAATTCCTGAGATTTGCAGTGCAGACGAAGCAGGGCGTTCAAGTCCAAGAATTTTCACCAAAGTTCTGGCCGAGGTGGTGTCATTCTTACACCTTCAGGGGATAGCACTGATCCCCTATTTGGACGACATGCTAATTTTCAGTCCGTCCCTGGAGCAACTGCACGCAGATCGAGACAGGGTGCTGACCACACTAGAATTCCTGGGATGGTTAGTCAGCAAAGAAAAGTCCTCTCTAGATCCCGCGCAATCCAAGATTTTTCTGGGGTATCGGGTGGACTCAGTGAACCAAAGGATTTTTCTACCCCAAGAAAAAATCACCAAGGTTCAAGGAGCAGTCATGTCTCTGCTCGAGACCCAGCAGTCTTCTTTGAGGACAATCATGAGAGTTCTAGGGCTTATGTCCTCAAGCATCCCTGCAGTTCACTGGGCCCAACTCCACTCCAGGGAACTCCAGAATTTCCTTCTTTCCTCCTGGGACAAGAAAAGAGAATCACTAGACAGATCTGTGGCACTCTCAGAGAAGGCAAGGGAATCCCTAGGTTGGTGGCTCAACGCAGACAACCTTTCAGTAGGTCGGGCCTGGACCCAACAAAATCCATCGGTTCTGACCACGGACGCAAGTGCTTGGGGCTGGGGAGCTCATATAGGAGATCTCTTTGCCCAGGGCTCTTGGGACTAGCAGCAGAGCAAGGCTTCCTCCAATTACAGGGAGCTGTTAGCAGTCGGGAAGGCTCTGAGCTTCTTCAAGGACCAGCTCCAAGGAAGAGAGGTTCAGGTCCTTTCGGACAATGTAGTGGCGGTGTCCTACATAAATCACCAGGGGGGCACAAGATCCTGCAAACTGAGGAAACTAACCCAGGATATCCTAGGGAAGCTGGAGAAAAACATTCTGTCAGTGTCAGCGATACATGTGAAGGGGTCTCAACATACAAGCATATTTCCTCAGCAGGCAGCCCATTCTTCAGGGAGAATGGGAACTGAACAACAAGGTGTTCGCTCTGATAAGTCAACATTTTGGCAGACCAGAGATAGATTTATTTGCTTGCAAAAGGAACAGGACGGTGCTCCGTTACTTTTCCCTCACCAGAGAGCAGGAAGCTTGCGGAATAGATGCTCTGGCACAGAGATGGGAATTCTCCCTAGCTTATGCCTTCCCTCCTCTGTCCCTTATCCCCAGGGTTGTACAAAAGTTGTCCAGGTCAAAGGGACACCTGATTCTGATCACACCTTGGTGGCCCAAGAGAACTTGGTTCCCCATTCTGACGAGGTGGTCGATGGTTCCTCCGTTGCGTCTCCCGTCCAGGCGCGATCTCCTCTCTCAGGGACCTGTGTTACATCCTGACCCAGGTTTCCTTTGCCTGACTGCATGGTTTTTGAGAGGGAGATCCTCAGGCGTAGGGGATGCTCGGAGAGAGTGATTGACACACTCCTGCAGAGTAGAAAACCAGTCACTAGAAAAATATACGCAAAAGTCTGGAAAGTCTTCTCTCGCTGGGCTCAGCTTAGAGAAGGTCCTTTCCAAACGATCCCGATAGTCCTGGATTTTCTCCAAGATGGAGTTGACAAGGGCTTAACAGTTAGTACCCTTAGGGTTCAGATAGCGGCCTTGTCTGTTTTCTTTGACCAGAGACTGGCTCTGAACCCTCTGATAAAAAGATTTCTTTTGGCCAGGGAGAGAGTGACCCCGGTAAAAACAATCCGGTTCCCCCCTTGGGATCTATCCCTGGTACTTGATGCTCTAACCAAAGAGCCTTTTGAGCCGTTAAATTTATTTCTTTTAAAATGGCCTTCCTTCTGGCGATTACCACAGCCAGAAGGGTTAGTGACCTACAAGCTTTAACTATTAAGGAGCCTTTTTTGTTGCTTTTAGAGGATAGAGTAATCCTCAGACAGGATCCATTAAATTTGAATCCTCTGAATTTCACCGGTCACAAGAAATTGTTCTCCCCTCCTTTTGTCAGAACCCAAAAAATGACAGAGGCGAAATTTCATTTATTAGATGTTAGAAGGTGCCTTCTAACCTATTTAGACAGAGTGAGCGAATTTAGGAGGTCTAATCATTTATTAATTAATTTCTCCGGCCTGAACAAAGGGCTTCAAGCTGCTAAAACTACTATAGCCAGGTGGATAAGACAAACTATCACAATAGCTTATGAACAGGCAGAAAGGCCCGTTCCAGTCCACATTAAAGCTCACTCAACCAGATCTCTGGCTACCTCCTGAGCAGAGAGGGCAGGCGCTTCGATTGATCAGATCTGCAAAGCAGCAACGTGGACGAGCCAAACTACTTTTCTGAGGCACTACAGAGTGGAGCTGTTGTCCCCTCGGGACTTGGCATTCGGCAGGAAGGTCCTACAGACGGCGATCCCACCCTAAGGTAGGCCTGAACTTCTTGCTCATCATCTCAGGTGTGCCGTCCTGGAAGATGACTGGAGAAAAGTACCAGTTACACTTACCGGTAACGGATTTTCTAGGAAATCTTCCAGGACGGTAGGCCTACTTCCCACCCTTAAATGTTGGTGACGTTTGTGTTCACAGAAGGTTCCCTCTGACACTGGTGTTGGTATATACTTTGTCATAACTGAGGGGCAGAGGGAAGGGTGGGGCTTTTTAAACTCTGTTGTTGATTGTGTTTCCTGTCAGGTGAGACCATCATCTCAGGTGTGCCGTCCTGGAAGATTTCCTAGAAAATCCGTTACCGGTAAGTGTAACTGGTACTTTTTGAAACTGTTAAATCGATGGGTTTACTTCCGCTTTAATTCATAGTTTTGATGCCTTCAGTGTGAATCTACAATTTTCATAGTCATGAAAATAAAGAAAACTCTTTGAATGAGAAGGTGTGTCCAAACTTTTGGTCTGTACTGTGTGTGTGTGTGTGTGTGTGTGTGTGTGTGTGTGTGTGTATGTATATATATATATATATATATATATATATATATATATATATATATATATATATATATATATATATATAATTATACACGCGCGCACACACACACACACACACACACACTCGCGCTTCCTAGAATAACTGTTCAACTTAAAATGAGTGAGCTAAAAGGAAAGAAAAGGCCCTCCATATAAGCACAGTAAAACACAACCATCAAGTACCTTCTTTTTATTTTCTTAGATATTCATTTTAACTGTGCTGTTTGTTTTTGTTTTTATCTTCTAGGTGCTGGAAAAACAACTCTTTTGAATTATATTCTGACTGAACAGCACAATAAGAGAATTGCAGTCATTGTTAATGAATTTGGTGAAGGTAAATATGTTGTTGGTTGTTAAAAAAAAATAAAAAAAGAACTAGGCTGATGAATATCCACTTGCTGTCCGCCCCATAGCAGATTTACAGGGTGGCTCTCCTGTGCAGGATCAAGTGTGTATATATAAGTGATTCTGCACTTCTGCCTGCAGGGGGTGCACGCACCGCCGATGGGCTACTTTTGCTGTGATTATTCACAGCAGAAGCCGATTTCCCAGTGTCGGTCACTGGATGGCCTCTGGCATCCTGCAATCATCAGTGAAACAGGCAGAACTGAGTTCTGCCTATGTAAACAAGGCAGATCTCTGTTCTGACGGGGGAAGGGATGGATCTTTAGTATCATTAGTACAGTGTCAGTGCATGTTTTTAGCACCGATCACTGTATTGGTGTCACTGGTTCCCACAAAGTGTCAGCTGGTGTCCGATCAATGTGTCAATGGTTGATCGCCACCATTACTAGTATAAAAATATAAATAAATAAATAAATATATATATATATATATATATATATATACTAAAAGAAAGCTCTATTTATGGTGAAAAAAATGACACAAGTTTTATGAGGGTACAGTGTGACATGGCCGCAAAATTGTCAGTTAATTTAACGCTGTGCGATAGAGGTCAAGTGGCTATAGTAAATTCTTGCTGGCAAATGGGGAAGACAAATAGTGATTTGAGCTACTATCTGTTAATAGTAGTTGCTTTTGGTTTGGAGCAGTGTTGCCAACCTCCCAGATTGAATTTTACTGGCACAGACAATTTTTTACTGGCATTTCCAAAAGTTACAAAACGACAGTTTTAAGTGCAAATTTCAGTATTTAGGCTACAAATAAGTAGATCACCGACATGTCCCCTCCTGAGTCACAGTGACTGCCTCTCTGCATGCCAGGTGGTCCCTTCAGTACCCTCCAGTCCAAACAGCACTGACAGTCCCGATCCCGGCTTGCCTTGCTCCCATCCCACAGACCCACACATGAGGCTCCTGCCGCTCCGCTCGGCTCCCTTGTACCATGACTTAACACAAAACGCTTAGGCACTTCCCCTGCCAGATCTGCCCCCCCCCCCCCCATCCCAAACACACTGTAGCAGGCACTTAGGATGGTCTCGGTTATCTCCAGACCCAAGCTACGCATGCACAGTTCCAAGCCAAGCGTCACAGCCATATTATTTTTTACTGCCAATTTTTTCCTCTTACTGGCATTTACTGGCACTTGTACTGTGCCAGTTTTTTACTGGGTGGCAGTAAAAATACTGACAGTTGGCAACACTGGTTTTGAGTCTTCAGTGGCAGATTGTGCAGTAAGAAAACATTGCTGATGGTACAGCTCTGACATCTAGTGGAGCTACTTTAATATACAGTTTTTTTTTCTTGAATGAAATGTACAGTCAGATTGGAAAAGCACTGAGTACTAAGATTTCTTACAGCCATCAATCAGATTTAAACCTTTTTATTGGAGGTTTTAATGTTGTGGGTGATCCTGTGAGCATAGGTGTGCACAGCCTATTGTATTAGGGTGTTCACCTTTAAGCTCAAACCACATGCATGTTTATATACATTGATTGTGTCAGTAGAGCATGGATGGTGTCAGTTCTATTTTTATTATTTCTTAGATTTTTTTTTTTTTTTTTTAAAACATCCTTTTAGAAGCCCCATTAGGGGGCTTTGCTAAAATATCAGGGGTTTAAACAGGGGGAATATGTGCCACACAGGGTGATTAGGGTGTGCCCAGGCACACTTGGCACACCCTGTGTACACACCTATGCCAGTGATTAGAGGGGGAGAGAAGGTTAAACAGCACATTGTTTACAAAGTGCACTCCCATTGTTGCTGTGTGGAGGTGTATTGGTGCTTTTTGTAGTGGGTTACACAAAAATCTGGTTTATTTAGTAAATTCTGCAATTGCTAATTAGCCTTAGCAGCTCACTGACTGCGTGATTTATTGAACATTGTATGGCATTTAATTACTACACAATTCACTTTGAGATTAACCACTATTAAAATGACGTTTCCATTTTTTTTTTTTTTTTTTACCAAATCTTTTTTAATGAAGTTTACATTAGCATACAAAGCTAGCCCATGCAGGGGCTGAACCGTTGCCCACACAGGGGCAGTTCCTCTGTTGCAACAACATGCCGCAACAGGGCACAACACACAGCTTAAACATCCTAACTTAACTTATACTATAACCCCAATGTGGGGAGAGGTTCATTTCAGGATAATCTGTGCTCAAATTGATACCGACAGGAGAGTGCAGCATGAGAATAGTTGGGTTAATAAACTAACAGACTAAAGACATTTTGTCAATCTAGTCATTGGCTACTGCATCAGTAGTCGTGGTGTTATCGTCTAGCCAACAGTTCCATACCTTCTCAAATTTTTATGGACATCCCCTGCCCGAGTAGGTGGCCTTATACAGGGGCAAACTGGCATTCACTAGGCTTTTTTCTATATCTGCCAAGGTAATTTTTTATTTTTTTACAACCATGGAAAAGTGCCTTTTTACAAATATCTTGTATTCCTGCTTGTGATTGTCTCCCCACTTTCCGGAGAAGTCTGTATAATGCTCAAGGTCATTTTATAGATATCCCTGCTATAAACGTTTTATTTTGGTGAGACACATCAAGCAGGAGCACATGTAAAGTAATGGGACTGCAGTATTTTTTTTATTTTTTAACACTGAGAATGATTGAAAAGAGCTGAGCGAGGTTAATGTCAGCACCTCCAGAACAGAAGTAGGTATACAGTACATGTTTAATTTTTACTTAAGATCTTGTCATACATGTATCTGGTATTGAGGGGATTTCTTTTGTTTTTGCAAAACTGAAGTTTTATGTTAACCGGTAAGCTCAGATTAAATACAAATACTCCGACGACAAAGCAGTTATAATTTTTAGTAGTTCTGACCGCTTTAAAATGAAACGTGAAATCTGATTAATTGCTCACTAAACTTGCACCTCGTTACATATTGCTACAGGGGGGAAAATAATTATTTGATCCCCTGCAGATTTTGTACGTTTGCCCACTTACAAAGAAATTAATGGTCTATCGTTTTTATCATAAGTGTATTTTAAATAAGGACAGAATATAAACCAATAATCTAGAAAAAACACATAATACAAATGTTATAAATTGAGTTGCAGTTCAGTGAGTAAAATAAGTATTTGATCCCCAAGCAAAACCTGACAAAGGCTACTTTCACACTGGGGTGGGGGGCATTAGCGGTAAGTCGTTGGGTAATTTTAGCGGTGCTTTACCATTGTAATAGCGGTGCTCTTTGGCTGTTAGTGGAGTGATTTTAGCCCCCGCTAGCGGGTGAATAAAGGGTTAAAAGCGCCTGCAACGCGCAGCTGATAAAGCACTTTGCAGGCGCCCATTGCTTTCAATGGCAGGGGTGGTGGAGGAGCACCACCCCAGTGTAAAAGTACTCGGGCTCTCACACTGGGGCTGCAGGGGAGGCATTTTTCAGGCACTTTTTTAGCCCAATAGTGCCTGAAAAACGCCCCAGTGTGAAAACGGTCTAAGTATTTGGTGGAGAAACCCTTGTTGGCAAGCACAGAGGTAAGATGTTTCTTGTAGTTCGTGACCAGGTTTGCACACATCTCTGGAGGGATTTTGGTCCACTCTTTACAGATCTTCTCTAAACCATTAAGCCAGTCTGGAGACTGGCTGGGCCACTCCATGATCTTAACCACTTGCTTACTGGGCACTTATACCCCCCTCCTGCCCAGGTGATATTTCAGCTTCCGGCACTGCGTCGCTTTAACTGACAATTGCGCGGTCGTGCGACGTGGCTCCCAAACAAAATTGACGTCCTTTTTTCCCCACAAGTAGAGCTTTCTTTTGGTGGTATTTGATCACCTCTGCGGTTTTTATTTTTTGCGCTATAAACAAAAAAGTGCGACAATTTTGAAAAAAATACAATATTTTTTACTTGTTGCTATAATAAATATCCCAATTAAAAAAAAAAAACTTTTTTTTTCTCAGTTTAGGGCGATGCGTATTCTTCTACATATTTTTGGTAAAAAAAAAAAAAAAAATCGCAATAAGCGTCTGGTTTGCGCAAAATTTATAGTGCCTACAAAATAGGGGACAGAATTATTATTTTTTATTATTTTATTTTTACTAGAAATGGCGGCGATCTGCGATTTTTATTGTGACTGCGACGTTATGGCGGACACATCGGACACTTTTGACACATTTTTGGCGTCATTCACATTTATACTGCGATTGGTGCTATAAATATGCACTAATTACAGTATAAATGTGACTGGCATTGAAGGGGTTAACACTAGGGGGTGAGGAAGGGGTTAAATGTATTCCCTGCATAGTGTTCTAACTGTAGGTGGAGGGGGGGTGACTGGGGAGGTGACCGATCTGTGTCTCTATGTACAAGAGACACAGATCCGTCTCCTGCTCTCCAGAGACAGAACGCTGTCTCTATGTAAAACGGCAATGAGAGATGATCTATGAGATCATCTCTCATTGGCCGCACAGATCACATCGCAAACGGCCACTCTGATTGGCCGTTCGCGGCGATCTGTAATTGGCTGTGTCCAAGGGACACGGCCAACACAGTGTTTCCCCGCAGCGCGCTCTGGAGCGCGCGCCGGGAAACAGCTAGTGACAAGCCGTCAATTGACGGCTTGTTGACAAATTAGATTCGCGCTAGAGCCGTCATTCGGCTGTAGCGCGGATCTCAAGTAGTTAATATGCTTCTTCTTGAGCCACTCCTATGTTGCTTTGGCGGTGTGTTTTGGGTCATTGTCATGCTCGAAGACCCAACCATGACCCATTTTCAGTGTTCTGGTTGAGGGGAAGGTTCTCATCCAAGATTTTTACAATACATTGCCCCCTCGATGCAGCAAAGTCCGCCTGTACCTTTAGCAGAAAAACAGCCCCAAAGCATCATGTTTCCACCTCTGTGCTTGACTGTAGGGATGGTGTTATCGGGGTCAAAGTCAGCATTTTATTTCCTCCAAACGAATGGCGAGTCGAGTTGATACCAAAGAGCAGTGCCGGGACAAGGTCATCCAGCGCCCAGGGCAAAGATGCCAAACTGCGCCCCTTCTTTCCCTAGGGTTAGGGTCAGGGTGCCCCATCCCTGCAGTAAACTATTGCGCCCAGGGCAATCGACCCTCCTGCCCACCCCTTGTCCCGGCCCTGCCAAAGAGCTCAATTTTGGTCTCATCTGACCACAGCACTTGCTCTCAATCCTTCTCTGAATCATTTGGATGTTTATTGGCAAACTTTAGATGGGCCTGTATATGTGTCCTCTTGAGGAGGGGGACCTTGCTGATGCTGCAGGATTTCAATCCATGACGGTGTATTTTGTTACCAATGGTTTGTTTTGGTGACTCTTGTCCCAAGTGCCTTGAAATCATTCACAAGCCCCATGTAGTTCTGGGCTTATCCCTCAATTTTTTAATGATCATCCTTACCCCATGAGGCGACATCTTCCATGGAGCTGCAGACCGAGGGAGATCTAGTTATTTAGTATTTCTTCCATTTGTGAATAATCGTTCCAACCGTTGTCTCCTTCTCACCAAGCTTCTTGCTGATGGTTTTGTAGCCCAGTCTTGTGCAGGTCTACAATCTTGTTCCTGACGTCCTTTGATAGCGCTTTGGTCTTTCCAATTATGGTAACAGTTGAATGAGAGAAAGAGATTCTGTGGACAAGTGTCTTTTATACACATAACGAGTTGTCGTTGGGAGCACCTTCTTAGTTCTGTCAATTTAATATGTGTACCCCATGAGCACGTACTTTATGTAGCCAGTCTGTGGGAGCCAGAATTATTGTTGGTTATAAGAGGGTCAAATACCCATGGAGCCACCTTTTCTGACAGGCCCTGGAGTTTTGTCTCCTTACACTAAAAGCATTAATAGAAACAGACAACCCCTATCCTAGGATGGTAAAGCACTCCCCTGCCAACAGACTGGCAGGAGACTGACATGTCTACGGTTAAAACTAGGCGTTTGGGGAAGCAACAGTGAGAGAGCAGAAGCCAGCAGTATTAAAAGTTGTAAACTGCAAGTACTGAGGTGAGAATTTTCAGAAAGTGTTTACTGGAGTATGTTTATTTTATTGTGCTCAAGGTGTTATGCAACAACTGAGAGTTTACTACTAATTAAGGTTAAGCTCTACATCTCTAAGGCCCCATACACACGAGCAGACAGATTTGTTCAAATCGGTCGGGCAGACCGATTTGAACAAATCTGTTTGCTGGGGACATATTGGTTTGATCGTGTACACACGATCAAACCAAAATCCCCGCCGGCAGACGGTGCGCTGACGTGGCGGCCACGTCACCGCACCAGGAAGTAAATCACTTCCGCGCATGCGTCGAATCCATTCGACGCGTGTGCGAGAAGACATGTCTGCTGGTTAGCGTACTAACCAGCAGACATGTCGGGCGGACGGGTTCCCAGCCGACAGATTTGAAAGCATGCTTTCAAATCTGTCGGCTGGCCAAATCCGTCGGCTTGCCCGTACACACGATCGAATCTGTCTGCTGGGACGGTCTGGCAGATCGTGTGTACGCGGCCTTACTAAATTGCCAATTGCTGCTTTTGTCAGACAGTATCCTCCATCCATGGTCCATTGATGGTCATAGTTTTTAATTTTAAAAGTATGGAAAAGGAGATGCTTCACAATGCTTCACAATGTTTCTATGTGGCAACATTTTTAAGCCATTTTGACTTGTTTTTGGCCTAAAAACCTGGTCAAGCCAACAAAAACTGAAACTGGGAACAGTGCTTATTCTCTTAAAGTACGGAGATGCTGACAGTTGCAGTACACCTAAGGCTAAACACATGTACGATTATGCCCCACAACACCCCCCCTTCACCAATCGATGCTAGCGAATCATGCACATTGACTTGCATGTAGTAGCGATTGCACAAATTTGGAGCATTGTGTTAATTATTAATGTATACTACATACTTCACTCTATTGCATGCTATGTTTAGTGATTTATCATGGGGTAATTATGGACAATCATTGGTATAGTAAAAACCGCCCATGTACAGTGGTTGACCGCGATATTGTGTCAATCTCGCTCCCTTTCTCGGCGAGATTGAGCACTTGCCAGCTCCATTGCGGGAGCCAGCGCCGAGCTGGCTTGCCACGATGGAGACAAAGCCGTCATAGAAGCGACGGGGATCCGACGCGGATTCCCGCCAATTCTACATGTGGGCGGAGTTTGTTATGAATCCTGAGAAGGAAGTCCCCGCCGGATTTTAAATAAAAATCCGGCATGGGTTCCCCCCTCAGGAGCATAACGGGCCCTTGGGCCTGGTATGGGTTGTAAGGAGACCCCCCTACGCCGAAAAAATGGCATGGGGGTCCCCCCACAGTCCATACCAGACCCGTATCCAAAGCACGCCGGCCGGCCGGTCAGCAGGGGAGTGGTGGCGAGCGAGCACCCCCCCCCCCTCCTGAGCCGTACCGGGCAGCATGCCCTCAACATGGGGGGGGGGGTCAGGTGCTCTGGGGCAGGGGGCGCACTGCGGCCCCCCACCCCAGAGCACCCTCTCCCCATGTTGATGAGGACAGGGCCCCTTCCCGACAACCCTGGCCGTTGGTTGTCGGGGTATGCGGGCGGGAGGCTTATCGGAATCTGGAAGCCCCCTTTAATAAGGGGGCCCCCAGATACCGGCCCCCCACCCTAAGTGAAGCTTCATAACAAAGAGGTGAATACATACGCACAAACCCATACCAGACCTAAGGGCCCGATATGCTCCTGAGGGGGGAACCCATGCCGGATTTTTATTTAAAATCCGGCGGGTACTTCCTTCTCAGGATTCATAACAAACTCCGCCCACGTGTAGAATTGGCGGGAATCCGCATCGGATCCCCGTCGCTTCTATGACGCACTCGCTGGAATGTGCTTTTACTATTCCAGCGAGTGCGAGATGTCGGCAGCCTGTCGCCAAGAATCAGCGCGATGCTGTCGTGCTATAAACACATTCTCGGCGGCAGGCACTGTACATCTAACCTAAAACTTAAATTTGTAAAAAATAAATACTGGTACATTAAAAAGTGAAAGCTAATCTACCAGATATAGGTTCTACTGTAAGCCACAATGCTGTGTTTTACTTAACCACTTCAATACCCAGCCATAGTAAAATGACGTCCTTGGCTTTGTGTGGTGATATCTGAATGATGGTCGCAGCTAGAGGCATCATTCAGATATCATTCTTTAGTGCCGGCGATTCTGTGCACCATAAGAATGATCATACCGGCGGTTCCGCCACTTGATCGTTCTTATAGGTGGCAGGAGGGGGGGGGGGGGTGTCCCCTCCCGCCCGCCGCCTATAAGAATGATCAAGTGGCGGAACTTCTCCAGGCTCTCCCGTGCCATTGGGGGCCTGGAGAAAGAATCGACCGGCGCAGGCTAGTAAGCATAGAGATGATTGGTCACCAGTCATCTCTATGACCGTCGGAGGCCCGGGCGCGATGTGATGACGTCATGCCTGGCTACCCGGAAGTAAACAAAGCCGCGAATGCAGCTAGTAAGCAATACTAATCATGAGATCGGTGAAATTTTTTCACGATCTCATGCTTTATTGACCCCACATCTCTCCATAAAGAGGACCTGTCACACACATTTCCTATTACAAGGGATGTTTACATTCCTTGTAATAGGAATAATAGTGTTAAAAAAATATATTTTTTTTAAAGTGTAAAAAAAAAAGTAAAATAAAAATAATAATAATTTAAAAATAATTAAATGCCCCTGTCCCCGGTAGCTCGCGTGCAGAAGTAACCGCACACATAAGTCCCGCCCACATATGTAAACGCCGTTCAAACCACACATGTGAGGTATCGCCGCGTGCGTTAGAGTGCCAGCAACAATTCTCGCACTAGACCTCCTCTGTAAATCTAAACTGGTAACCTGTAAAAAAAAAATCAAAGCGTCGCCTATGGAGATTTTTATGTACCGAAGTTTGGCGCCATTCCATGAGTGTGCGCAATTTTAAGGCGTGACATGTTGGGTATCTATTTACTCGGTGTAACATAATCTTTCATATTTAAAAAAAAAATTGGGCTAACTTTACTGTTTTTTGTTATTTAAAAAAAAAAATTGCGCAAATATCGTGCAACCTAAAACGTTTTATTCCCTAGGGTGTCTACTAAAAAAACATATATAATGTTTGGGGGTTCTGCGTAATTTTCTAACAAAAGAATGATGATTTGTACATGAGGAAGAGAAGTGCCAGAATAGGCCTGGTATTGAAGTGGATTAGTGGCTATTGAGCTAGTACATACTAAAATCAGCCGCAGGGGATTGGGACACTTGTCAACAGACTGTAAAAAGACCCTTCCTTCAAGGAAACCTGAGATGTGGAAAATACAGGAGTTGCTATTGCAGCTTTCTTTTGAAAATTTGGAGTACAGCTTGTGCAGTTCATACAGTATCTAGCAAAATGCCATAGAACCATCAGTTCAACCACGGAGATAACTAATCGGCAATGAAAAGCATTTTGTTTTATTTTCTGTGTAGTTGTTGCCAATATTTACTTAAAGTGGTTGTAAACCCACTTTTTTTACTTTTACCTACAGGTAAGCCTATAATAAGGCTTACCTCTAGGTATAAAGAATATCTCCTAAACCTGTACGGTTTAGGAGATATTACCCCGGCAATGTGCCGCTGATTGCAGCGGCGCATGCGCAGGGGGAATCCACGGCGAAAGGACCGGCATCCGCCGGACCCTGGCCGGATTTAAATCTCCCGTGCGCATGCGCGGGAGTGACGTCATCGCCATTCCAGCCAATCACAGCGCTGGAGCGGCGATACCCGGAAGACACGCCGAGTCAAGATGAGATCTCGCTCGGCGTGCACCAGGTAAGTTCCCTACACCTTGTTCCGAGGTAAGTATTTCATAATGAGCTAATATGCGGTGCATATTAGCTCATTATGGCTTTTCCCTTGCAGGTCCAAAAAAAAAAAAAGTTTTTTTGCGGTTTACAACCGCTTTATTCAGGGTTACAATTTTGCACAAGGCTGTCACTTTCTTTGGTAGTTTGCCTTCTGGTGATTCTCTGGTATGTTTGCTATCTTTTAAAGTTCCCAGTCAAATTGTTACTGTTTCCATGGCATTAACACTGATAAACACTTCTGTAACCATTTAATAATATACTATACTTGATAATATACTTTTTAGTGCATTTAATAATTGTTGCATTGAGCCCTACAATTCACTTTTCATTCCCAAGGGAATGTTGAGTTCTTCCATTAACTATATAACAATCTAACTATAGTAGTTATGAGCTAAAACTCAAAACTAATAGGGAACAACAGATCACAGTTTGGAGAACTAGTAATGTAGCTATTATCAGTGATCTCCTTCTTTTTATTTTTATTTTCTAACACACTGATATTCTCATTAACCACTTAAACCCTGGACCATTTCGCTGGCCAAAGACCAGGCCACTCTTTGCGATTCGGCACTGCGTCGCTTTAACTGACAATTGCGCGGTCGTGCAACGTGGTTCCCAAACAAAATTGATGTACTTTTTTTCCCCACAAATAGAGCTTTCTTTTGGTGGTATTTGATCACCTCTGCGCTCTTCTTCTTTATTTTATTTTTTTGCGCTATAAACAAAAATAGAGAGACAATTTTGAAAAAATTCAATTTTGTATATATACTGCATGTAAGTGATCACATTCCCTCTGTTCTTGGCTGCATAAGAGCTGGGGGAGCAGAAGCAGTGAATGGCTGTGCAGCGCGGGAGAGCTAGAGAACTGACCACAGTCTGTTTTTAATAGAAAAGCAGAGGGACTAGCAGGAACATCAGGGATTTTAAAAGGAACAATACAAAGAACAGGAGACTTTCTCATACAAGTACGTGGTACAGAAGCCACATATCAGGAATATGAAGTGTTGGGGTAACAAACACTTTAAGCTGTCTAATCTTAAAGCGGGACTTCAGTCATATTTTCATCTTTCCATCTATTAAGTCTTCTTCCCTTGTTGTTGTTTTTAACTTTTGGATAGTAAAACATTTCTGACAGTAAATACCTTTTAGAGCCCACTTCCTGTTTCCTGTCTCGTAAAAAGCCTAGGCTTATGACATCATGCACAGCTCTCTCTCTCTCTCTCTCATTCTCCTGAGAGTTTGCCAGGAAGGGAGGGGGGAAAAGTCATGAGAGGACCAATGAGAGCTGAAGAGCTGATGACGTGCCTATGTGTATCTGTTTAAATCCAAGAAGTAAACGGGCAGCAGCTTCAGCTGCCCACAATTAAAATGGATGCAGCCAGACTCAGTGGAGGGAGATTTCTGCAGCATATTTGGCAAGTACAGAATCCCAGTATATATAAAATAATATGCAAAGTGGTTGGAGGGAAGCTTCAGAATGGTAAAGAGGTTTTTATTTCAAATTATGTGAACAGACTGCAGTTCCTCTTTTAAGACTATCTCCAGCCAAAATGAATGTGTGTATATATGTATATGTATATATATGTGTGTGTGTGTGTGTGTGTGTATATATATATATATATATATATATATATATATATATATATATATATATATATATATAAATAGACTAGCATTTTTTTTTCATACAACAAAAACCCTAAGACCCCTTTCACACTGAAGCGTTTTTACAGCGTTTTAGCATTAAAAATAGCGCTAATAAAGCGCTCTCCATGCATCTCAATGGACCCTTTCACACCGAGTCCTGCCAGCAGCATCTTTGGAGCAGCTTTTGGGCGCTGAAAAAAATGCCCCAAAAACGCCCCTCTCCATTGAAATGAATTGAAAGCGCTGTAAAAACGCCTTACCCTTTAACACTGAGGCACTGCAAAAACGCTCTAAAACGTTAGGGTCTTAGCGGTGCTTTACCAGCGTTTTTCGGGCGCTGGCAGTGTGAAAGGACTCTGAAAGCACTCGGCTTTCACATTGGGATTGCAGATGAGGCTTCGCCTGAAAAACGCTCGAATAACGCTGAAAAACGCCCCAGTGTGAAAGGGGCCTAAGGGTTGAAACCGCTGTTAGGTTTTTTACTTGCTTTAGCACTCTTATGTAGGTTAAAGAATGCTTATCAGGTTTTTGCTGTCTCTGTCCTGTGTGGTTCCTTAGACAAGAAGTGTTGGAAAATCTTGCTAGTTGGAATAAGAACTACAATAAAAACCCTTTGAGGCTTTTATTGTCTTAAGCCTCATTTTTTAAATATATATCTTGTATGTGTTACAGGCAGTGCTGTAGAAAAGTCTTTATCCATCAGCCAAGCTGGAGAGCTGTATGAGGAGTGGTTGGAGCTTAGAAATGGCTGCCTGTGCTGCTCTGTAAAGTAAGTACGGTTTGATATTCATAGGTGTGTGCATATAGAAGGAAGCAATGTGGGAAATTCATAAAGGATGTTGTAGAATTCTGTTGGAGCATCGCACCTAAAGTTTTGCTCCTGAATCGTGTACATGTCGGAGCCCTGGGATCAGAGTGTCCATACTAGGGTGATTTAGCTGAATGAGGCTGGGTATAGAGCCCTGTGCAGGAAGTTGTCTCATACATGAACACTTCTCACCTCAGTTATGCCCCACTCTGAGCACTGGCATACCACCATACACCAGCTCAGAGCGTGTCCTAATTACTGCCAGTTTTTTAATCTGCGAACTGATGCAGGTGGTTTTCCACGAAAAAAATGTCATAAACATGTTACTGCTTTATTGGACTCTCATAAATTTATAGCAATTCCCAACAGGTATAACAATGTCTAATATGATCTGGCAGTGACCCATAAAGCAGTATGGTTGTTTTACTCAGATTTGTGTGGGGCTGAGTTACAAAAACTGTATTAAAGGTTGATCACTTGCCTAAAACAACCAGATACATCTTGAATTATTGTAAGTTCAACCCTGTGGTGGTCAACTTCCTTAATATGGTGGGCCTCACTTGTGGCCCACAACATCACCCAAGGGCCACACATAAAGTTCAGTGAATATTCATTATCAAGGACCGCAAACGCCTAACAGGATATAGTCATTGACTATAGGCATGATGCAAGAGAGGGTAAGAGACTGTGGAAACAGTACCGGAGATCGTCAGAGATTGCATACTGCATGCTGCAGGAGACTGATAGATACTTTGAAAATGCTATAGGAGTTACATAGTTAGTTTGGTTGAAAAAAGACACAAATCCATCCAGTTCAACCAATAAAATGGAAAACAAATTATGTAATCGTATACCCACAGTTGATCAAGAGGAAAGGCAAAAAAACAAAGCAGAGCAGGATTCAGTTTGCTCCAGCAAGGGAAAAAAAAAAAATCCTTTCCTGGATCAACTTTACCTATAAATGTTAGTGTCCAGTTATATACGTCACATGTCTACACACTCGGGGGGGGGGGGGGGCCCCCCTCGTGCGCCTACGCACTCGGGTCCCCCCCTCACGTGTCTACGCACACACCTCCCTGTACACACTCAGCTGCCCCCCCCTTACATACATGGCCTCCTATTTTCACTTGTACTCGCAGCCCCCACTTGTAAGGTGGTCCTCCTAGTAGTCCCTGGTTCTGTTACTACATGTCCCTACGAGACACCAGAGGAGCTGCAATCCAAATATAGTATACACGAGGGGTACACGTGCAGGAAGCAGCCAGAGGTGGCAGTAAAGAGCCTGACTGTGAGCTGAATAACGGAGGAGTAGCGCTGCTGACACACACAAATATAGAGAGCCAGCTACAGTGCAACCGCCCTGCCTGGTCCCTTCACTGATAGCTGGCCTGACAACCCCTGAATGTGTGGCACTCGGGGCGGCCCACCCTGCCCATAGGTATGCCACTGAGACCTGCAATAAGCTGTTCTCTCCCTCGATATTACAAACAATGCAGGCTTTTCTAGGAGTAAGGGGGGTGAGCAGCTTCAGGTAAATATTGTTATCGGCCAAGTCTGTACGAGAGGGGAGGGGCAGGGCTGGGAGTGAAGGAGATCGTTTCTGACTCCTGACTATGGTGCTGACAGAGAGGGGGAGGAGGTGGGAGATGAAGACGGGCACAGAGGAGAGAGGAGACCCGCGGATGAAGCAGACACTCATTCTGACCACGGTATCTTTTCTTAGCACCCATGATAATCGTGGTCTGTTCTCAGGGAGGAAGCCAGGACCTGGTAGGATCGTACAGGTATTTTGAAGAAAGAGAAATTTACCCCTAGGGGCTTTGTATTGCAGCAGTATGTAAATAATGTACAAGATTTAGTAAAGTATTAATTTTATTAGAATAAATATAAGGTATTTTAGGGGATACAGAGAAGTAATGAAATAAGCAAAATCACCATGTTGCAGCTTGCACATTAAAGGGACAGGAGCAGCAATTTTTTTTTTTTGGGGGGGGGTTAACAAACGCTTTAAGTGGTTAAAGTGACTAAATCAACACCAAGATCACTATATGGGACACTTATGTATTTATACATGTTGATCATATTCCCCCTCAATCTCCTCTTCTAAAGAGAGAAATTCAGTTCCTGAAATCTTTCCTCATAGCTAAGCTCCTCCATGCATCTTATCAGTTTGGTTGCCCTTCTCTGCACTTTCTCCAGTTCCTCAATATCCCTTTTGTGAACTGGTGACCAAAGCTGAACTGCAAATTCCAGATGAGGTCTTGCTAATGATTTGTACAGGTGCAAAATGTATATCTCTCTGGAAAATGATATCTCTCCCTGGAGTCCATACCTCTCTTAATACAAGAGAGAATTTTGCTTGCTTTGGAAACCACAGATTGTAAGCTTAATAATAGAATGCAATGCCAATCTACCAGAACATCCAGATCCTTTTTTTTTTACCATTGATTACTTCAGTTGTACCCCCCCCCCCCCAGTATAGAAGATGCTTGCATATTCTTTTATTTATTTTTTCGTTTTCAATATATTTTTATTTCAAGGAAAAAAAAAAAACAGCTGAAAACAAAGATATAATAAGGTCCATTAGCCCAGAGTCGACCAACATGGTCTCATGGGTAACATACAGTCCTGATCAAAAGTTTAAGACCACTTGAAAAATAGCAAAAAATCATATTTTACGTCGTTGGCTCTTAACAAGGTTCCAAGTAGAGCTTCAACATGCAACAAGAAGAAATGAGAGTGAGACAAATCATTTTTTGAGCAATCAATTTAATGAAAACAATGAATAAACTGAAACAGGCTGTTTTTCAGCTGATCAAAAGTTTAGGACCACACCTCCAAAAAAAACGTAAACCCCCCCAAAACAGAAATCCAACTTCCAAACATGAACTCAGTAATGAGTAGCTCCGCCATTATTGTTGATCACTTCAAAAATTTGTTTCGGCATGGTTGATGCAAGCGTTTCCATGAGGTGAGTGGGAACATTTCTCCAAGTGGTGAAGACAGCCGCACGAAGGCCATCTACTGTCTGGAACTGTTGTCCATTTTTGTAAACGTCCCTTGCCATCCATCCCCAAAGGTTCTCAATTGGATTTAGATCAGGGGAACACGCAGGATGGGCCAAAAAAGTGATGTTATTCCCCTGGAAGAAGTCCCTTGTCCTGCGGACATTGTGTACTGTAGCGTTGTCCTGTTGAAAAACCCAGTCGTTACCACACAGACGAGGGCCCTCAGTCATGAGGAATGCTCTCTGCAACATTTGGACATAGCCAGCGTCCGTTTGACGCCCCTGCACTTCGTGAAGCTCCATTGTTCCACTGAAGGAAAAAGCACCCCAGACCATTATGGCGCCCCCTCCACTGTGGCGCGTAGAAAACATCTCAGGTGGGATCTGCTTGTCATGCCAGTAACGTTGGAAACCATCAGGACCATCAAAGTTAAATTTTTTCTCATGAGAGAATAAAACGTCCTTCCACATTTTGAATGTCCCATGTTTGGTGCTCTTTTGCAAAGTCCAAACGAGCAGTTCTATGGCGTTCAAGGAGACAAGGTTTTTGAAGAAGTTTTTTGTTTTTGAAGCCCTTCAGTCTCAGATGCCGTCTGATGGTTATGGGGCTGCAGTCAGTACCAGTAAGGGCCTTAATTTGGGTCGAGGATCGTCCAGTGTCTTGATAAGAGACCCTGCTTATGCAGTTTAGCAACCCGACCATGTTCAAAAAGGGAGAGTTGTTTTGCCTTTGCCATCACAACGTGTGACTACCTGACAGAAAATGACAACGAATTCACATCTTTGCACAGATTTGGCCTTTTAAAGGCATGTGGTCCTAAACTTTTGATCAGCTGAAAAACAGCCTGTTTTAGTTTAATCGTTATTTTCAATTGAATGCTCAAAAAATATTTTGTCTCACTCTCATTTCTTCTTGTTGCATGTTGAAGCTCTACTTGGAACCTTGTTAAGATCCAACAATGTAAAATATGATTTTTTGCCATTTTTTCAAGTGGTCTTAAACTTTTGATCAGGACTGTATAAGTCAAGGGTTGCATAAAATATCATATACGTTTCTAACAATCTGCGGTGCAAATTGGTCAGGGATTCCGGATATGAATTGCGTTCTCTGTGTCCATTAATGAATGTCATTGGCGTGTCGAATGACAAGTGAGGAGAGAGGGGAAAGCACCGCCACCCCGAAAGAGGTCACTGTGGCAGGGCTCCACAAACCCCTGCTCCCCCCGCCCAAGGAAATTCCAAGATTGCACGATCTAGTATACACTAACTAGGCCTAAAAAGTGACTAAACATGTCAAACAGCCTCTGAGCACACGGGATACGATGAATCTAGTACAAAAGAGGCTACTGATTAAACACTGATGGATGAAAATGAAACGCATAACTGGGGTTTGGGTCACCAGGAAGCTTCTTTATATAGAGAGAAACTTAGTGGCCATATCTGGAATGATGTCTGACCCTGGCCTTGGCTATGTCCACTTGGATAAGGGCCGAGGCCCAGTAACTAACAGAGAGGCGAGAGAAAGAAAAGGGGAAAAAAAAGAGATGAAATGGAATGTGGAGAAGAATGGGAGTCGACTGGAGGGGAATAAGTGGGTAGTAGTTACTCTCGAGGTCAACGTTAAAGGGTAACTCCTACAAATGTTGCACATGGTTCCCAAGTTTGTTTAAATTTGTCGAAGCAGTCCAGGATTACACTTGCCATCTTCTCTTGGTTCATAATCCAGGAGATCTTTCTTTTTGTTTGAAGTGTTTAGAAAGATGATTTTCTTTTTTTTTTTTACCAAGCTTTAGCCAGGGTAAGCTTGGCTCCTGGGATGATAAAAAAAAATGAGGTGTTGTGTAATCCTGGAGGCGTCCTTCACTGGAAAGTGAAGAAGCGCTATAAGGGGGGACGTTTGGACAGAGATTAAGGTGATTTTGCGGATGCATGCATATTCTTAGCCCCCAAGTGCACAACTTTACATTTATCAACATTAAACCTTATCTGCCACATAGTTGCCCAATTAAACAGTGCATTGAGGTCGCCTTGTAAATAGGAGACATCTTGTAAAGATGTTATTCCGCTGCATAGCTTAGTTTCATCTGCAAAGACTCAAATGGTACTTTTAATCCCAAACCCAATATAATTTATAAGAATCATGAAAAGTAAGGGTCCCAACCCTGAACCTTGGGGTACACCACTAAACACCATTCAGAGTAAGAATCATTCACCCCTACTCTCTGATTAATGTCTGTTAGCCAGTTTTCTATCTATTTTCAAACTGATTTTTCTAAGCCTGCCCAGTTTTGTTTTGCTAAACTACGCATCCCCTTCCACTCTTGAAACGACACCATAAATGCTTACCAATGCATTGCCCCAAGATAATAAGTACAAGGGCTAAATAAAACACAGAAAATGTGCACAGGCCATTTCTAAAGTGATTAACAAGATTTTTTTTATATTAAAATACTTTGAATATTTTTACTAGACCAAAAGTACGAAAATTAGAAGTATATTGTTAGGATTTACATATACTTACAGCTCAGTGTATGTTTAAGTCATCTGCTGCAGAACATGATTATTTTTCGACTGTCAACCTTGTGTTTCTTGTCTTCTATAAACTGTACTATTTTATTTCAGGGACAACGGTTTAAAAGCAATTGAAAATCTGATGCAAAAGAAGGGAAAGTTTGACTACATACTACTGGAAACAACAGGCTTGGCAGATCCAGGTACTATACTTTGTGTTCACAGAATTTTAGTTTTTCTTTTGATTGTACAGAAAACTTACCATTGCTCTTACTAATCATGACTAAGACAAGGTTCACAGTTGTATTGGTGGGGCAGCTCACGTTTGTGTGGGCACAGCAGCAACACCGTAATACCCCCCCCCCCTTCCCCCTACACGATGGTGGCTACCATGGCGAATCTGCAATATTCTGCAGAAGCTATCTGGGGTCTGAGGCGATTCGCCACAATACTGCCAGCCATCACCAAAAAAGCCCTAAGAGTTGAGAAATTATTGAATCGATCATCGATCGACTATCAAAAACCTAAGTCCTTTACCCCAGCCTAAGCACATACCATGTGCTTTGATCAACACAAGATCGGCAGTAAAACACAGCCTAGAAATCCTTGATTTCATTCTATAACATGATCTAGACTGCCTCTTCATTACAGAAAGCTGTCTCACAGCCGACTGTAACACCATTCTAGGAGAACTGGTGCCAGAAAACTACCGCATTATAACAGAAAATAGAATAGGGCAAAGAGGAGGAGGACTGGCGGTGATCCACTAAATTCACCTTGCGATCACTAAACCAATCCTCCAAAACTCTCTTCCATTCATGGAAACCCTTACTCTGCAACTGCAATCTAATTCAAAGGAGACCGTCCACATTCTTTTCTGCTATAGGCCACCCGGCCCAAAATCGCAGCTGCTACCATCATTGTCGGACTTCTTCTCCACTTACACCCTCAACAGCAAACACCTTTTGCTGCTCAGGGATTTCAACCTTTGGGCCAACTCCTCACTAGACCCCGTTGCCGACGCCTGTATTGACCACTTGGAAGGTTTAGGGCTACAGCAACTAGTATGTGGGCCCACACATGCTTCAGGCCACACGCTTGATCTTGTTTTCAGACAAGATCTGGAAATAAAAATTTTGGAAATAGAACCGTTGCCATGGACTGATCACCATGCAATTAAATTCACTTTCTTGATCGTACATCACGGGACACAGAGCGCATAGTCATTACATATGGGTTATATGGGTACCTTCAGGTGTGGACACTGGTGTAATCAACTTCACAGGAAGTTCCTCCCTATATAACCCCCTCCCACTGAGAGTGCTCTAGTTTTTTCGCCAGTGTCTTAGGTGTTGGTCACGTCTAGCTGTCCCTCGGAGGTCTCGGGACCCAGGATAGCTAGCCGGATCCGTCCGAAGTGCTTCAGAGCCAAGATGTACGGTACCCGGGCCCTGCTGGAGTGGGGTTTTGCCTATAATGCCTCTCCTTGGAGGGCTGGATTCTGGGCTCCAGTGCCTTAGTCTCTTCCAAGAACTAAACGCTACTGATGCCAGGATGCTATATAGGTCCAGGGGTGTGGGTTCCTTAACACAGGACCCCGGTCCCTGAAGGTCCAAGACAATACCCACGGAGATGGGGGAAGGTTGGGCCTCTTGCATTTTGCAATACCCTGCGGCGTGGAGCAGGTAAGAGGGAACCTGCGGGACTTGGTTCGACAGTAGGTATCCCCCTGGGGGTTCTGGGTTGGCTAACAGTATGCTGGTGCATCAGCCACTATCTCCACTATGTCTGTTGAGGCAGGATGGGATTCTAATGTTTACCCAGATAATATGTAGATATATGTATACTTGTGTAAGTTATATATTTGCTACTCACCCCAGGTCTGCCTGTTAACACTGATACTGCAACCCCACATGTTTTAAAGAGGAAATTGCTGGTAAAAAACTCCTGTTTCTTAGGAAGCCCAAGGGGACAGCTTCCTCGCTGTGTGTGCACTACAATAAGATTGGTGCTTACCTGGTGTCTGTTGGTGCTGCATAACGCTGGTCCATGTTGTTCCTCTGCTCTACTTCCTCCATGTGGTTTCAGCGTGGTGCGCGCGATCGTGCGCGCGATTGTGCGCGCGCGCGCGTGCACGCCGCCTTTTATAGCGTCGGCGTGCGTCGGGGGGGCGGGCCAGCAGCGTCAGGGTCTGTATAAAGGGAAAACTTCTCTCGGGCTGGTCTTTCCTCCTGAAGGCAGAGAAAGAAAGGATACAGAGCGTGCAGCTGGGTCTTTTGGCCACACAGGGACACCTAGTGGCGGTTTTGTGGATCTTCAGGTCTAGGACTTAGGTCCACTATTGACCAGAAAAAAAAAAAAAAAAAAAAAAGTTTTTTGCTTAAAGGGACTCAGCCTTAGATCCAGCAGTATCTGAGTCTACCTTGGACTCCGGCTAACGGGCATTGGTGTGTCAATACTCACAGGTTTCCTCAGTATTGCCACCTCCCAGGCGGGTAAAAAAAAAAAAAAGATTTTTTTTTTGAAAAAAAGAAAAAAAGAAAAAGAAGTTCTTTTTCATTTTTCCTCATACCTGCCCTCATATTGGTTACTCCTAGCTGCAACAGTCAGGTGTTGGCTATAGGGGTGACTCAAGGTTGTACAATGGCTCCAAAGGGATCTGGACCAGCCAAGGCTGCTAAAGGTGCCAAAAAGCAAAAAGGGTCTCCATCGGGGTCAGAGGATTTGGGCCAGGCTTCTACGGCCCCACCCTCGCCAGTCAGGACACCGAGTGGCATAGTACAAGAGCCATTGGGGTTGCTGGGGGCAGAGGCGGCCCCCGATCCACCCATTCCCGTTTACGTGACGGAAGAAATGCTAGCAGCCACCATGTGTGGGCTAGAGAAAAGGTTAACTGCGTTGTTTTCCCGTCCTTGCCCAAGTAGCAAGCGGGCTAGATCCCCCTCACCCAGTGTGGGGTTTTCAGATGCGGAGGTCTCCTCTTCAGAGGAACGGGACCCACAAGGGGATCAGGCAGACCCAAGTCCCGACGGTTCAGACAGGGAAAATTCCACTATAGATGAATATTTTTCGGCCTCTCAAGCGGAGGGCCTGTGGATCCAGTCTTTGACAGATATGGTTCGCACTGCCTTTAAACTTCCAGTGCCAGAACTAGTAGCCCCGGAGGTATCCTCATTGGGTTCTTTAAAGGCTCCATTAACTTGTGCATCTTTTCCAATGCACCCCCTTCTGCGGAACGTGATTTACCAGGATTGGGCTCGACCTGATAGAATCTTTGTCCCTCCTAAAAGATTCTCTATTCTCTACCCTATGGAAGAGGAATATGTGAAGAAATGGGCTCTCCCTACAGTGGACGCAGCCATTTCCTGCGTGAATAAATCCCTGACTTGTCCGGTTGAAAATGTCCATATGTTCAAGGATCCGGTCGACAAGAAATTCGAGACCCTACTGAAAGCAGCTTTCACCTCAGTAGGTGCCATGGTTCAGCCAGCAGTAGCAGCCATTGGTGTTTGTCAGGCCTTGAAGGATCAGGCAAAACATATATTAAAGGACATGCCGGCTCAGCATACTCATGAATTAGCAGAATTCCCTAGGGCTCTCTGCTTTGCAATAGATGCTATTAAGGACTCCATCCAACAGGCATCTCGTTCATCTCTACTGATGGTTCACATGCGTCGTCTTTTGTGGCTAAAGAACTGGTCAGCAGAGGCACCCTGCAAAAAGCTTTTAGCAGGGTTTCCCTTTCATGGGGGAAGACTATTCGGGGAAGACCTAGATAAATATATCCACACCATATCAAGTGGAAAAAGTACTTCCTTACCGGTCAAGAAAAGACCGCGTGGGCCCACGTTTAAACGACAGGCCATTGTAGGCTCGGCCCCTTCGACTTCTCGTCAGTATCGACGGCCTCCCGGGCGTTCAGCAGTTAATAGTCGCCCATAGGGACAAGCCGCGGCAAACAAGAGGCCCTGGTCTCGCAAGCCGGCTAAACCAGTCATCAAGTCAGATTCATGAAGGGGCGCCCCCACTCTCTTGGGTGGGGGGGAGGCTTCAGTTTTTCTCCGAAGTCTGGAAGGCCAGAATTCCCGACGCTTGGGCTCGGTCCGTAGTAGCCTCAGGCTACAAACTAGAGTTTCGAGAAATCCCCCCTCCTCATTTTCAGGGGTCAAGTCTTCCAAGCGACCTGTTAAAGACGGCCTCTCTCGTAAAGGCGTTGGATCGCCTCTTGCTCCAAGGAGTAATTGTAGAAGTACCAACCCAAGAAAAGGGTCTGGGATTCTACTCCAACCTTTTTGTTATACCAAAACCCAATGGCGACGTCAGGCCTATATTAGACCTCAAACGCCTAAATCGCTTTCTAAGGATTCAGACCTTTCGTATGGACTCCATACGTTCAGTGACAGCCAGCCTGCATCATGGCGACTTCCTAGCATCTATAGACATAAAGGATGCATATCTGCATGTGCCGATTTACCCAGCACATCACAAGTTTCTTCGTTTTACGATAAACCAAAGTCATTACCAGTTCGTAGCCCTCCCTTTCGGGTTGGCAACAGCTCCACGGGTATTCACAAAGGTGTTAGCCCCGGTGCTAGCCGTCCTAAGGACAGAAGGCATCTTGGTCCTAGCATACCTGGACGATCTCCTGGTTATCGACAGTTCAGCTTCCAACCTCAATCATGCAGTAGTCCGCACAGTGCGGCATCTAGAAGAGTTCGGGTGGATTGTGAACCAAGAAAAATCAAGGTTACAACCCACAAGACAGTTGGAATATCTAGGCTTTCGGTTAGATACAGAATGCCAGAGGGTATTTTTACCTCAAAAGAAGATCAGGTCGTTGATTCAAACGATTCAAATAGTCTTAGGCAAAAAGAAGCCGACTATTCGCCTATGCATGCGACTGCTGGGGAAGATGGTGGCTGCCTTCGAAGCAGCGCCCTATGCCCAGATCCATACCAGAATTCTGCAAGCAGCTATTCTCTCTGCTTGGAACAAGTCCATACAGGCATTAGACCGTCCATTAGTTCTTTCTCCAGGAGTCAGGCACAGCCTGTACTGGTGGCTGATCCCTCAAAAATTATCAAAAGGGAAAAACCTTTTGCCCCATCTCGTGGAAAATAGTAACCACAGATGCCAGCCTAACAGGTTGGGGGGCAATCTTAGGAAAACGGACCCAGCAGGGACAGTGGTTCAGAGGCAGAAAGTCTGCTTCCCATCAATGTCCTAGAGATCAGAGCTGCTCGGTTGGCCCTGGTCGCCTGGACTCTTCCCCTGCAGGGTCTGCCAGTAAGGATACAGTCCGACAATGCCACGGCGGTGGCATACATAAACCACCAGGGGGGCACAAGGAGCCTGGCGGCTCAAAGGGAAGTAAACCTGATTTTTTTCATGGGCCGAAGCCCATGTACCCTGCATCTCAGCAGTGTTCATCCCAGGGATAGACAATTCTCAAGCAGATTTTTTGAGTCGTCAACAGTTACTCCCGGGAGAGTGGTCTCTTCACCCCCAGGTATTCCAAGAGATTTGCCAAAGATTCGGAGTTCCCGATGTGGACATCATGGCAACAAGATTCAACAAGAAATTGGACAAATTCGTATCCCGAGCCAGGGACCCCTCGGCCTACGGGACCGATGCGTTGGTTTGCCCCTGGCACCAGTTTTCTCTCCTGTATGCGTTCCCTCCACTACAGATGATTCCCCGCCTTCTACGAAGGATCAGGGTGGAGCGCAGGCCGGTGATCCTGGTGGCCCCAGCCTGGCCCAGAAGGGCTTGGTACGCACTCATCGTGAGGATGTCAGTAAGGGCACCGTGGCCACTCCCCCTGCGCCCAGATCTGCTGTCTCAGGGCCCGATCTACCACCCTGCTTCACAGCAGCTAAATTTGATGGCTTGGCGGCTGAATCTCTAATTCTTAAGGGCAGAGGCCTCTCTGCCCAAGTCATATCTACGTTAATTCAAGCTAGAAAGCCAGTCTCTAGAAATATCTATTACAGAGTCTGGAGAACCTATGTGGAGTGGTGCGAGTCTCAAGGAGGGCATCCTCGCAAGTTTTTTATTGACAGGATCTTGCGATTCCTCCAGGTTGGCGTTGACAAGGGGTTAGCTCTTAGTACTCTAAAGGGGCAGGTGTCTGCCTTATCGATATGGTTTCAAAGGCCTTTGGCCACACATTCGCTTGTGAAAACCTTTTTGCAGGGGGTCTTGCATGTAAATCCCCCTATTAGAGCTCCCCTCTGCCCCTGGAATTTAAATCTGGTCTTGTCAGCTTTACAAAAGCAGCCGTTTGAACCTCTGACAGAAATCCCTCTTGTGCTGCTAACCCGAAAGTTGGTTTTCTTGGTGGCTATGGCTTCGGCCAGAAGGGTCTCCGAGCTGGCAGCCTTGTCTTGCAGGGAACCGTACCTGATTCTGCATAAGGACAGAGTGGTTCTGCGGCCTCAGCCTTCTTTCCTTCCTAAGGTCATATCCAATTTTCACTTGAATCAGGACCTAGTCCTACCATCCTTCTTTCCTACTCCCCAGTCCAGAGAGGAAAGACTGCTTCATACTTTGGACGTGGTCCGAGCCATGAGGGTCTATCTCAAGGCTACAGAAAAGATTCGGAAAACAGATGTGCTTTTCGTTCTCCCGGATGGCCCCAAGAAGGGTCAGCCGGCTGCCAAGTCTTCCTTGGCTAGGTGGATTAAGCAGCTGATTTTTCAGGCCTATGGTCTGAAGCGCGTTCCACCGCCCTTATCAGTTAAGGCCCATTCTACGAGGGCCATGAGTGCCTCTTGGGCGGCACACCATCAGATCTCTATGGCACAGGTTTGCAAGGCGGCAACCTGGTCTTCCGTACATACGTTTACTAAATTTTATAAGTTGGACGTCACAAAGGCTGCGGACGCAGCATTTGGGCAGGCGGTCCTACGGGCAGCAGTATAGAATCCTCTGGCCCGGTTCACGCCCCTTTTTTTCTGTTGGTGGAGCTATTTTACCTCCTGATATATTTTCTGTTTGGCTATTTTTGGCCTTACGGTCTCCCTCCCTTCATGGAGCATTGCTTTGGGACATCCCATATGTAATGACTATGCGCTCTGTGTCCCGTGATGTACGATCAAGAAAAAGGGATTTTTAATAACAGCTTACCTGTAAAATCCTTTTCTTGGAGTACATCACGGGACACAGAGCTCCCACCCCTCTTTTTGGGGAACATTGTGTAACCTCAGAGAAATTGCTTGCTACAAAACTAGAGCACTCTCAGTGGGAGGGGGTTATATAGGGAGGAACTTCCTGTGAAGTTGATTACACCAGTGTCCACACCTGAAGGTACCCATATAACCCATATGTAATGACTATGCGCTCTGTGTCCCGTGATGTACTCCAAGAAAAGGATTTTACAGGTAAGCTGTTATTAAAAATCCCTTTATTTCCAAATTCTCCCCCACAGCAAAAACATCCTAGACCAGTGACAACACACTGGACTAGATGTCAGAAGAAGCTCCACTCGGAACTCTTCAAAACCACATTAAGGAAAAAAATAAAAACAATTCAGCCGCATCAAACGGCCCTAGAAACATTGAATGCCATAAATTTTAGCCCTGCTACAGCCAGCTGACTTGGTAGCGCCGAAACGTTAAACCCGCATCCGGAAAAACAACTGCAGCTGGTTCAACAACCAGCTGTCGTTACTGAAGCAAGAGCGCAGAAGGGCGGAAGCTGCCTGGAAAAAAAGCTCTTCAGAGGTAAACCTCTCCACCTACAAGGCGATAACAAGAAAATATCATAAAGAAATATTCCAAGCCAAGAAAAATTATTTTTCCGTGGCTATCAACAGCGCCCTAAACCGCCCACGCGAACTCTTCAAGATGGTCACTCAGACCATGAACCCAGGATGTCTTGAAGCCCCCAATTCGGACACACAAGAATTTTGCAATGAATTATCGGATTACTTCATTAATAAAATCGAGGGAATCCGTGAAAGCATTCAGCAAAATAACCCCCCCCTCAGCCCCCCCCCCCGTAATTTTTAACACAATACCCACAATAATTCACCACAATCAGGTAAGTTCACGCTGGAACCCATCTCCATCGATGCCACAAAAAATATCATTGGTACTCTGCGTAATGGCACAGCGCCAAATGATATGATCCCCACTAAACTGCTGAAGGAATGCGCCGACATCCTGGCGCCCCCCATCTCGCAGCTTGTTGACCTGTCTTTCAAGGAAGGCATAGTGCCTTCACAGTTGAAAGAGGGCATAATCCAACCCATCCTGAAGAAACCGACCCTAGACCCCAAGGATCCTCTCCACTGCCGTCCCATAACAGGCCTAAATGTACTCTCAAAGGTAATGGAGAAAGTAGTGGTACAACAGCTGCAACAGCATCTAGATACCCACAAGCTACTGGATCCATTTTAATCGGGTTTCCGTCCTAGACACGGACGGAAACCGCATTGCTCAAAATATGGGACGAAGTTCTCGAGGCCGCAGACGAAGGAGAATCTTGTCTTCTGGTTCTGTTGGACCTAAGCGCAGCTTTCGACACTGTTGACCACAAATTTATTATTGACACGGCTAGCTGAAGTAGCCAGAGTCGCAGAACGCGATTTATCTTGGTTATCCTCTTTTTTGGAAAACCGATCGCAAACCGTGAAGCTAGGACCTTTCACTTCTGAGAAACGCACCGTATCATGCAGAGTCCCTCAAGGATCGCCTCTGTCACCGGTGCTGTTTAACATCTATCTTCGTCCTCTTTGAGATTATCAGCAGCCAAAAACTGCTCTACCACTCATATGCAGACGACACGCAACTTTATTTCCGCATTAGCAACAAAAACGAACATCACCTCAGTCTAGAGACATGCCTCTCTTTGATAGAGGACTGGATGACAAAGAGTTATCTTAAACTCAACGGAGCGAAAACAGAACTTCTCCTGTTTCACGCCAAGAGCATTATTCAACCTGCAACAACATGGACACCCCCGCCCATTCTGGGCAAAATCATCTTCCCTAGCGCCAAAGTCAAAAGTCTAGGGGTCACTTTTGACTCCTATATGACAATGGATGCACAGATAGGGTCAGTAGTCAGCGGATCTCACCATCTGCTGCGCCTACTACGTAGACTTGCTCCTTTCATCCCCAAAGAAGACTTAGCGGTCGTGGTGGGAGCAATTGTTAATTCCAGATTGGACTATGCAAATGCGCTTTACCTCGGACTCCCCAAGTACCAAATCGCTCGGCTGCAGGTCGTTCAGAACATGGCCGCCAGACTTGTGACAGGGAAAAAACCCTGGGAATCAATCTCGCCTTCACTGAGAGCCCTTCACTGGCTGCCAGTGAAAGACAGAATTACTTTTAAAGCACTCTGTCTAACGCATAGATGTATCCATGGGAATGCGCCCCAGTATTTATGCGATAAAATAAAAGTTCACAATCGCGTCCTGTGATCCACCAATCAAAACCTGCTCCAGATTCCGACAGCCAACTACAAGTCCAAAGGAGAAAGAAGATTCGCGATCCAAGGTCCCAGACTATGGAACGCTTTACCAACCAGCATTCGGTTGGAGGAAAATCATTTAGCGTTCAGGAGAAAGATCAAGACTCATCTCTTTTGATACCAAAGGAGACAGGAACAACAAGCGCCCAGAGGCGATTCAGTTCGCATGTGCTGCGCTATATAAGTTTTCATTCATTTAAATGGGCTGTTGTTCCTGTGGGAAGCGAATGGTAAAAGTCTCTGACCCCGTTTTTTAAAGATGAGGCCTCATGGAACCATGCATTTTCCCGAATTTGAAAACATGCAGTCTTTTTTTACGATGAATGAGGGTGCCACTAAAAATTAATGGTATCCACCCCCTGGTGTCTGTAAAAGAGAAGCGTGTTTTGGCTGTGGCTCCTCACTCTGCATTTGTGTGAACTTGGGCTACCAGATGTCAAAACATGAGAAAAAGCAAGTGATGGAGGGCTATAACCTCAGCTGGAGGATCTTTACAGCTGAATATTTGATTTTATTCCAAGGACACATTTTTAGTTTGCACATGTATTGTAAGCAATTTACCAGTCAGAAGAGAAAACTGCATATGTTTCAGATTATATGCATTAAGGTAAAAATCCTTCTGGGTGCAGGTTCCCCAGTCCCGCCCCCCCCCCACCCTTATATATAAGCCCTACCTCGATCCAGTGATGTGCATAAGAGCAATCTCTCGACAATTTCCATTCACAGGAGCATGGCTTGGAAGCAAGCCTACTCGAGTTCCCCCATAGCAAGAGGCTTGCTACTGGGGGTACCTCAGCAGGGGGGGGGGGGGGGGAATGAAAGTTTTGGGGCTGCTCTGTGCAAAACCAATATGCAGGTATGTATAACATGCTTGTCATTTATTATTTTTATTACAACCTTTACAATCACTTTTAAAGCCCCACTCTGATCATATGTATTTTTTACATATTGGTAGAGAACATAAGGGTTAGAACATCTGGTCAAATTTTAAAGGCTGTTTGTATCTGTTGAAATTTCCCTTTATGTCCCATTTGGTGCTACACCCATCTCATAGAAACTGATACAGAAATCTTGCAAAATAGGGTCACATACAGTACTAAAATGTAGACATGTTCTAACCTTTTTATACCACACAACCACAAAAACAATGTTGAACGCAGACCTCCTAACACTGTTGGAGAAGCCTCTCTTCTTTGTGGAAGACATGTTGTCATGCTCTTAAAGGGGTTGTAAAGGAAAACATTTCATAATAAGCTTCCTTTACCTGCAGACATTCCTCTTTTCACTTCCTCATTGTTCTTTTTTGCTCAGAAGTTGCTCTATTTCTTCTCTGTTCTGTCCCCTTACTGCTTGTCTGATTTTACTGACCACCGTGAAGGGAGACTTTACTGCGGTGGTCAGTGACGTGCTTGCCCCCTCCTGGGAACTACATCTGTGTAGCAGGACGCTCTCTACATGTTAGACTTCAAGGAGGTGTGAATTACTGGGCGTGCCCCAATTCATACTGGGAAATGTAGTTCTTGCATGAAGAAGTGATGCAAACCAGGAAGTGAATGAGAGAACAGAAACTAGAACGCCGGAGGTGATATAGATGAAGGAATTTAATAGGTATTTACTCGTTTGTTAACAGAATCATTACACTATTCTGTCTACCTTGCAGACATTAATTTTAGGCAAACAAAAAAAAATTCCTTTACAACTCCTTTAAGTTTAATAAAGCTCTGTGTTTCCTAAACCATTGCCATTGTTTTTTGCATCTTATTGCTGCTATTCTCCTGCAGCCACTTCTGACGTACTTGCGTTTTCTCCAGTGTAGACTGCACCTTTTTGCTCTTGCCTAAGTTCCTGATAGTAACAACTTTAAACCATGCCTGTGCAATGCGTGTAGTCTGCATTTGGGGCACGAATGACTGGGTAAAAATGCAGTTGCACACTTTGGAGAAAAATGTTGTCTTCCCATCGCCAGGTACTTTTTTAATGAAATCTGCAGATTAAAAATATATTGAGAAAAACTATTTAAAACCACAATAACATGTCAAAGCATATTCGAGATTTTAGTGATTGGGTTTAGATGTACTTTTAATTGTACTTTTAGAGGTGTTTTGCTTAAAAGTAAGGAGCAGGTAGTCATTTTGTCACACGGAAACAATCTATATTGACACTTGAGTTATTTCTCGTTCATCAACCTGACACACATGGCTTCCTAGCCAAATAATTGTCATGGTAAAGTAATCTTCTTTAAAGGATAGGACATTGATTCAGCCCCCGTTACCTGCAAACCCCATCTAAGCCAAATTGGAAAACGATTAAGCTTTTTGGGAAAGAAATCAATTTGTATCAAGGAGCCATCAGAACTTGTGGCCTTTCCTATACTGTGCATGGTTAAGCACCTTGAGCTGCTGGCAAGTATTACAGTGTTGACATAAAGTGATGCTCCAAGAACCAAATCAGATCATGTCAGTGGACAGCTCCTGATGCCTCAGTGAGCGTTGTTACCAGTGCTTCTCATCGGTTTGGACAGCTCTGCCATGCACATGTCGGTGATGCTTTTCAGAAAGTGTAATAGATCTCTGTGCTGTCATTGTTTTTTTATGTGATGCTGCTGTAAAGAGACATGCTAATGCAGGTTATTTAAAAACATAAGACCTGGTTTTATTATTTACAAGAATCTGGAAGAGACAGCTGTCAATCGGAGCTTGGAAAGGGAAGCTTTATTAAATTGTGTTTAAGGCTCAGATGTTTTTTAACGGGTTATCTGTTTTCCTAAATGTTGCATTTTGAAGACGGCAATTCTTGATTGAATTATGGCAGAAGTGTTTGTTGGGCTATCAAACATTATTAGAAGCAAAGCCTGTATATTTGTTAAGTTTACAAGTTTTGTTTTTTGTTGCTGTACAGCACTTTTTAATAATTTTTGTTCTAAAATAATTTTGCCAATTTGTTTTAAAATCCTGCTTGGCTTTTTAATAAAGTTTAGCATTGCCTATATTCTTTGAGGCAACGTTATACCCATAGTTAAGATAATTGTTAGCAGAGAGAAATAGTTTCCCTCCTCTGACTCATTCAGGTCTTTTGTTAGTACAACAGTTGTACGAAATAGAATTCACACAGTGTGTAATTCTCCATCTGCTGGCTGCAAGCAGTAAATAGATTTTACTAACATATTACTCTATTAAAAAATATTTTTAGTACTAGGGGGAGATTTACTAAAACTGGAGAGTGCAAAGTCTGGTGCAGCTGTAAATGGTAGGCAATCACCTTCTACCTTCAGCTTGTTCAGTTCAGCTTTGACAATATACTGTAACCTGTACCAGTGCAGGTACATTACCACATTACTAAATGTGAATGCACCCTTAATGAACAGGGGACGATGGGGGCGAATAAGACATTGGTTATTGCTAGCAGTTATAACAGTCTCTAGCGAAAATCTCATTCAAAATCCAGCAGGCTGGTTGTACCCAAGTTGATCGATCTCATACGGTTTGGCTCTCGGCTGGTTCATTTGAACTGTCTATGGCCGGCCTAATTGAAACATCCACTGTTATGTTAGAGAGTGTGTGTGTGTGTGTGTGTGTGTGTGTGTGTGTGTGTGTGTTTTTATTATTCTGTGTGATATACATCAAAATTTGAGGTTGATTTGTGTCAGATTGGGCTTTCTATGACCAGTATTCTGTAAGTAGCATCTGTAGAGCTAAAACCTATTCATTTTAAAGTGAATGTAAACCCAGGCAATCCCCTATCTTCCATAATGCTATGTCTCCACTGTATATGCTTTATTAAAAAATGCCATCTATACCTAATTTCCTCTCTCGGCTTGGCGCTCATGTGATTGACCGACTCTCTCCCCTCTTGATCTGACAGCTGCAGTGGGAGGGGCTGGAAATCCACCACTGATGTCAGTGAGGAAGTGAGGTCGAGATAGGGGGCTGGTCATATGAGCGGCACTATAAAATAAGGTATAGGCAGAGACAGTGGAAGTATAGCATTATTATTAGTATTTTTATTTATTTTTTTGGTAACAAAACCTTTAAATCTCTGGTTTGAATTTGAAATAACTTGAACATTTGTGATGATATACAGCATGCTACATTTAAAATGTCACATGATGTTGCTTCTGTCTAATACAATCTGAAAAGCTGAGATTTATAATACTTAACTTTTTTGTTGTTTGTTTATTTTAAGGTGCTGTGGTCCTCTATGTTTTGGGTTGATGCTGAACTGGGAAGTGATATATATCTGGATGGTAAGCACAAAGTGGAAGCAGTGTAAATGGATCGGAAATTATGTAAAATGAATATACTGTACTGGGAAGGGCTACAACAGCCCTCAAAAAATCCACTCGCCTGCTCGCATTTTGCGAGTGGATTTTGAGGGCTGACGAGGAAGGGCTGTCTGGGAACCGGGGGGTCGAGCACCGTCGGCAGCCTGTGTGGAATGGGAGTCCTTCTCCCAGTGACCGCGGAGGGGAAAGGGCGATAGAGCCACCCTGATGTTTAGAGCACAGGGCGGGGAACACAGGATAACAGTTTTCATTTTAATTGCAGTGTTCTGCCCGACTCGCTGTCATATTCGGCCCCTGGTCCCGGAACTTTGATAGATGGATCACCCGTCCAATCCTGGTGACGGTTGATCTTTCAATCAAAGTTCCCCCGGCCAGGGGGCGGGGCTGAATTTGACGTTGAGCGGTGAGAACACGGCAAGTAAAATTAAAACTGTTATCCTGTGTTCCCCGAGCTGCGCTCTGATCACCTGGACGGCTCTCCTGTTCCTCTCCTCCCCTGCACACAGGAACCAGGTGGGCTGCATGTGGTGGACACGGGCTGCATGTGGTGGACACGGGCTGCATGTGGTGGACACAATAATAACAGAAAAAATTGCGCTTATCACAAAATGGTTGTCAATAGCGATAAAAATGTCACCTAGACACAGATGTAAATAGGGAGGCAGCAGCTCTTGTGCAGATGCACTAAGGAAATGTACGGAAAAAAGGGGGGGTTAGAACTGCCCCATAGCACCCGGACTTGGTGTAATTAAACAGTCCACAAATGTAATATTGGTCCTCTACAGGAACTGCATGAAGGAAAGTCTGTAGTACTTCCAGCTTAAGAATAAGTCTGCTATGAATGGAATGTTTCAAACACCAAAGTGATTCCACAGCACACTTCGATCTTCAGTGAGAGCACACCACCAATTATGTCAAGCAGCTTACCAGATGGGCTATAGTATATAGCAGTCGGCTATAACCCAGCCGCGGTCTCGCTCCCTGGATCGGAATCTACACCTCGGCTGCAGCAAACGTAACAAAACACCACTGCACGATCATGCATAAAAATAGCAGATATAGTGTAATTCCGCAAGGGATTTTATTAAAACAAGCAATAGAAAATGACCCACATTTTTAAAAGAAAACACCAGCGTCTATAAAACTGTTCCCGGACGGCGAACACATACACGGAGCCCTTCCTCCTGAACGTGATGACGTCACTGCATGTCCTCCCAGACGCGTTTCGTCATTGGACGTTGTCAATGGGGTGGTGGACACGGGCTGCATGTGGTGGACACAAGACTGCATTGGTGGGCACGGATACAGTTGTTAACCTCTTGCTTACTGGGCACATAAACCCCCTTCGTGCCCAGGCGAAATTTCAGCTTCCGGCACTGCGTCGCTTTAACTGACAATTGCGCGGTCCTGCGACATGGCTCCCAAACAAAATTGGCGTCCTTTTTTTCCCCACAAATAGAGCTTTCTTTTGGTGGTATTTGATCGCCCGTGCAGTTTTTATTTTTTGCGTTCTAAACAAAAAAAGAGCGACAATTTAAACATATATATATATATATTTTTTACTTGTTGCTATAATAAATATCCCAATTTTTTTTAAAAATGATTTTTTTTTTCCCTCAGTTAAGGCCGATACGTATTCTACGTATTTTTGTAAAAAAAAAAAAAAAATCACAATAAGTGACTGCTTTGCGCAAAAGTTATAGCGCCTACAAAATAGGGGACGGAATTATGATTTTTTTTTTTTAATATTTTTTTTTTACTAGTAATGGCAGCGATCTGCGATTTTTATTGGGACTGCGATATTGCGGCGGACACATCGGACACTTTTGACACATTTTTGGCACCATTCACATTTATACAGCGACCAGTGCTATAAATATGCACTAATTACTGTATAAATGTGACTGGCATTGAAGGGGTTAACACTAGGGGGTGAGGAAGGGGTTAAATGTATTGCCTGGGTGTGTTCTAACTGTGTGGGGGGAGGGGGGTGACTGGGGGAGGTGACCGATGCTGTGTCCCTATGTACAAGGGAAACAGCATCTGTCTCCTCTCCCTGACATGACGTGGAGCTGTGTGTTTACACACACAGCTCCACGTCCCTGCTCTGTCACCGCCGATCACGTGTACCTGACGGACATCACGGTCGCCGGGTACAGGTAATCGAATCCTCGGTGATGCGTCGGGACTGTTTTTCCCCCCGCGCGCGCGCAACCTGTGGCGCGCGCGGGGAATTACAAATACATCACGTCCAAAGACGTGACCCTGGCGCCTCAGGTCCGCGCTGTTGACGTATTCTGTCAATAGCGCGGACCTCTAGTGGTTAATTTTTTTATAACTTAATTCTGCATAAAATATTTAGGTGTCATTTCATGAGATAATTTATGAGAGCATGTTTAGGGGCGAGGCGGGCTGGGTGGGGCAACTGGTGGCGAGTAACCCTTGAGGCCTGGCTAGTAGCTCAGGATTTGAAATTTTGAGCCCTGAGCTAAAATGCTGCATTGAAACTTTTTATTTCAGTTTAATAATGAGCCTAAATAAAAATCTCACAAGAGAAATTTGTAGGCTGCTCTTGCTCTGCTTCTTAAAATGCTATCTAGCTGTTTCAACATTCTGATTCATTGGCTTCAATACCTACTGAGTTGCTGACACAGTTTAGAGTTCAATGTGAGGTCTGCTGCTAGAATTATTATGTTCACTCTGAGGTTCATTTTGATTTTCTTTTTTATTTCATAACATTTTTTGGTCGGTACAAGGGAAATATGGAATTCCCTGACGTTAAAGGCCAAGTTCACATTTTAGGAAAAAATTTATAAATCCACATATTTATGCAGTAAAAAAATGTGCCTTTAATTATTTTTTCCTACTTTGCACACAGATTAGTAGATTGCGAATGCAGTGTTAGGATCCTGCACACTTTCCTTCCAGCTTTCTACCTGTAGTTCCATAGGGCTTTCAGATATAAAGCTAAAGGGAGAGTGAATGATATGGGCTTAACATGTAACTTGTTATAAAATGCGAACTTATGCTTTAAGTTGGCGCTTACCTTTTCCAGTTCCTTAATATAGAGGGCTTGCATTTTCAGAAGGAGGTCAACAATGGCAGGCCACATTTCTATCAGGATTAATGTACTTTAGCCATTTCTTTTTTCTAGGATGTACCTGTACCTGTAAAGTGGATATACCAGGACCATAGTCCTGGTATGAAAATTTGCAGCCTGCGATGGGTGTTCATGTATAAGAAATTTGAGCAGCTCTACAGCCATCCAGACAGTTTTACAGGACATAAAAGGGCCCGCCCGCTGTTGCCCGACTCAATTCCAAGGCTCTCCTGTTCCACTGGGTGCCTGGGACCGTCACACTTCTTCAGACCACCTGCAGGTGGACAGGGACATTCGTTTTTCCGCCTGTTACCGCTAGACAGTCAACTGATCAAGCTGATCTCAATTTGTTCGACTGCCTTGGAGGGCTGAGTAGGGATCAGGAGACAATGGACCTCAGATTTATCAGTAAAGAGTGGCTGTCACTGCTTTTATTATAAAAAGCATTTCTTGTTCATCCCTTGTGATTAGCAAATAAAATTAAATACAATTTTTTTAAATAAAATCGCCATGAGCCTCCGAGTGAACGCAATAATTCTAGTAGCAGAGCTGACATTTAACGCTAAACTGTTGGCCTGTAAATGTGCCATTGTTGCCATTTCAACAACCGTTATTTTATTCTTCAGGGCCTCTGATTTTAGAAAATATATCATGTTTGAGGGCTGTACATTTTCTTGAAAAAAATGCTGATTTTTTTTTTTTTTTTTACATGCATGGGAACATTTTCTGAATAAGCCCAGACTGGGGGTGGTTAAGGTAAAATCTGTTCAGGTCAAGACAAACTATATTCCGTCCCTAGAAAGTTTTGTGAACTTTTGGGGGAGTATGCAGAGGCGCTACCACTCCTTTCCATCTCCTACAACCAGAGAAGGCTTTGCATTTATTGAAAACATGCAAAGCGATGTATGAATGGTGTCCTTGCCGAGTGGCCAATTCCCCGTGTTCAGAATGCAGCAGGACAGCAGCTCATCACAGTACTTGGAAGCTAGTGGTGATTACTACATTAACTCTGCCCACTACAGTTATATCCAGCTTCTAGAGGGATCCCACCGGTATAGTATATGCATAATTACATCAGTCCAAGCTAACAAAATATGTGAACATGACAGTACCCGGAACATGCCATAGGAGTGATCTAACTAGACTGCAAAGTACTAATAAGCATCCTATTAGGAGTTATATTTGCTAGGTTTAGGGAAAAGCAGTACTGTTCAATGTTGCATTAGCAGCAACGATTGGGTCATGGTTAAAACCTATTAGGTGGACTAATTCATACACCAGTCAAAACTGAAAATGAAAGCTTGAAAAGCATACAGGGCATATTTTCTTTGTGGGCCTCCAATGGAAAAAGGACATTTGCGGTATGTAGAAGACCTTCCATTTTAAGATGCTTATTTGTAGGTTAAACTATATAATTTTACTACTTGTTTCTTCTGTTTGTGCTTTTTGCAGGCATTGTATCAGTGGTTGATGCCAAGTATGCGTTGCAGGTATGTTGCATATGGTGCTTATTTGTAGCAGCTGATTTTATACTTGAAACTTTGAAATCCAGGATGATATTTGCTCAGAATTAAGGCCGGCCATATACAGAGCAAATTCCTTTCTTGCAACCATGGGTTGCAGGAAAGAAATTGGCTTGATTCCCCCATCAACACAGACAGTCTTCTCCTGGTGGGGAGGCTGGAAAGGGCGGGGAAGCTGCCCTCGCCAGGAGATGATCGTGATTATCACTTGCGGCTATAGGCTGTTTGTACCCAAGGTGATCGATTGTACAACTTTGTACACTTTAATGCCTGCCCATTAATGGTTCGAATCCATGTATGGCCCACATAAAAAAAAGAAGGGGGGGGCACCAACCTAATGTGTAGTAAAGAGTTCAGTTAAGAAAGTTTACACAGAGAACACTTGTATAGTCCCACATTAGGTTGGCGCCTCCCCCTTCTTTTTCGTACACTTGTCACAGAGGTGTACTGGACACCCTCTGAGGATGGCTGCCTTCTTTTATTAGGAGTTATTTGATCATTAGGAAATGCTATTACAGCCACTTACTATTTTTTACTAAGGGCAACACACAACTTGGAGCGCCAGAATCCCCTTTATATATCTGACTATATCCGGCCTAAGACTGGGCTCACACCATTGCGAATTGGATGCAGGATCCACGCATCCAATTCACAATAGCAGGAGATGTTGACCGGCTCTCTATGGAGCGGGTTCACATATCTCCACAGAAGGTCCAGTGCGTTTTGCAAAAAAAACGCTGTGTGTCCTTTGGTCTGTTTCAGGTCTGAATTAAAAATTTGGGCTGAAATCTGACCTGATGCGGTGAATAGGGATGCATCGGACCCCTGCTGTGAGATGGATGAGGTGATGGTGTGAACAGAACCTGTGTTTTTCACCTTTAAACTAAACGACCCTTCTCCAGAGCAGCGTGGATGTTTCCCATTTTAAATGTACTACTTTACAAAACAGATTTGTTTTTCCACTGGCCATCTAGGTTTATAGTATTCCTTGCTTGAGGTAGTTGTAGCCTTATTGATCCCCTTGCCACAGTCCTTATTTGTGCTTTGTAATACATAATGTACTAATGAGCCAAGAAAGTTAGGTATGTGATGACTACAGCCTCTTGGCTCACTGGATGATAATCATTACAGGTAACTCCTCGTCGGAAGTACAGGTTTACTATTAAAACATTTTGTACTTCCTTGAAGGGTTGAATCAACACAGATTTTAGGAAACTAAACTATTTTTTCTTAATGTGTGTTTTTTTTCTTGCTACAATGGATCACTTAGAACAGAATAGACTTTCTTAAGCACATGATTTGGCTGACATTAGTAAGTCACCGATCAATTTCATATATTTTTTTTTTTTATAGCTGCATAGTTTTGGCTAGAGTGGAGAAGGTTTTTTTCTTATGTCCCCATCGGTGAGAATATATTTTACTTCTGGTGAGGTCATCATGGCCAGAAAAAAAATAATCTCTATTGGGGATAAAGATAGCAATACAAATATATTTTTTATAGATTGGGAAAGGGTTGGAATCTGCCAGATTTTTTTATATTAATTCTGTCTGCCTTTCTGTTTGGGGGTCACTTCTCACTTTTGTGTGGTAACAGGACTGAATGTGAGGGGAAGAGACTGACAAAGGTGTTCCTCTCACATTTTTTTTTTTTTTTTTAAGTCATTTTCACATTCATAAAAATCATAAGTGTTTGCTTTATGGCAAAGCGCTTATATTGCCTTTCGCACTATGTATGTAAAATTCCCATGACTTCATAAAGTGTTTGAGTATGACTGAAAAGTTTGCTTGTTGATGCCATTGTAGATTCAATTAAACTGTGTAAGGATCATTGTCAGTATGGTTGGGGTTCTATCCCCCCAACATGCTATCCAAAACCTAAAGTGTAAGTCCAGTCAAAAACTAACGCTAAACCTGCTCTCTGCCACATTATAAACCTAATCTATTTAATCCTGTAAAGCAGTGGTTCTCAACCTGGGGGTCAAATCATGATTTGCCAGGGGTCACTGAATCATTGGCTGGTCCTAAAGCCCGTATCGCTCTCCCAGTGTTTTTGCGGCCACACAGTAAGGGCTATCCCTGGAGCCCGTGGCCGCCCAGCTGAGCTGTTCCTGGAGCCCGCAGCAGCCCACTCAGCCTCTTCGCAGGTGCCCATTCAGTTCACAGCATGGCTGGGGAGCAGAGACTATAGGTCAGCTGACTGGTAAGGAATGGGAAGTGGGAGGGACTGGAGGAGACCCCATCTCCTGATTTCGGCATAGGTGTCACTGCTACGAAACACCACAAAGTCACCACAACACCACAAAGTCGGAGACACAGTAACACTACCTGTGATTATAGTTGCCATTAAAAGGACTCTTGTAGCACTAAATGTCTGTGGGTTGGGGGCGCAAATTACTTGTCTTGCCTTGGGTTCCGACAACCAACGTTGCGAAAATAATTTTAATTGTAGGGGTCCCCACAACTTGGGAAATTTTATCAAGGGGTCATGGCACAAGAAGGTTGAGAACCACTGCTGTAAAGCAAAAATCGCTGTATTTACTAATTCTGCAGCCGATCCGGTTTCCAGTGGCGGAGGCTGTGTGCAGGAGAGGACCGACAACGCCTGGGAAGTGACGTCACCCATAGACTTACTATGGGGCTTCCCTTGTCGGCTGCCTCTCCTGCACACACCTACACACTGAAGCCGATGCTGGGACCGGACAGGATTGGCTGCAGAATAGGTAAGTACAGCGATTTTTGCTTTACAGGGTTAGATAGATTAGGTTTAGAGTGTGGCAGAAAGCAGATTTAGTGTTTAGTTTTTGCCTGGACTTTAGGTTTTGGATAGCATGTTGGGGGAATAGAACCCCAATCATACCGACAATGATCCTTACACAGTTTAACTGAATCTACAATGGCAAACTTTTTTGCCTGAACTTCCACTTTAACTAAATAAATTTTTATTTTATTTTTTTACTTCTGCAAGAGGATCATTTATTTTTATTAAAAATGTAATTCAGCACCCTTTAATAAAAATAAATCTTTTATTTTAAGCAATTACCCTCTGCATTTATGTCTCCTTTCCCTTATTTCCCATGCGTCCTTCATCCAAACCTTAACCACTCTTTTAAATACATTTTCTTTGTCATTTCTGTGACATGGAAAACAAAATTGATTCTTATGGCTGTTGGTAAATAATGACATACTGAAAAACAATATAAATAGCAAATAAGTTTCAAAAGTTGAACATCTTTGTCGGCCGCTAAAACCCTTCAGATTCTATAATGATCCATCAGCACCAAATTGAAATCCTGTCATCGCCGTAGTTGTCTAGAAAGCCTTTCTGTGATGGACAGAAGTAACTTTTCACTTCCCTGCAGTAGATTTGCCTGCTTGTTCAATTCCCTCTCCTGCAAGCCTTGACCTCAATAGCTGAATATCGCTGTCTTTTGTTTCTGGCTAATACAAGCCGTGACAGTAGAACAAAAGGCAGCAATTTAAAGAGTGTCATGCTTGAAAGACTTGGATCAGCATAGGTCGCTGATAGCAACGCTGCTGTGTGACCACACTGCTAAATTGAAACTGAAGAGGTAATTGATATCAGGGCCCATCACGCTAATGGGATTGTCACCCACAAATCAGATTTTTTCTCTTTATTTTTATGGACGAATAATTGGACAGAATGACATGACAGTTGTCTTCTCATTTGTCCTGAAATGTCTGTTCTTATCATACTGTATACATATATTTTATTTTAATTCATTGGAAAAATACCACAAACCATTTACACAGAACAGCTTTTTTTGGCAGTGGATAAAATGTATAAATAACAGCAATGTTGGACAGTGCTATTAAAATAACTTTTTGAAATGTTGGTAATGATAATGAGATGTTCCCCAATTAGAACATACTTTGCTGTTAAACATGTAAGTTGAATTGTAGTTTACTTTTTATTTTTTTTAAACAGACATAAGGGGTTATTTACGAAATTCAAATCAACTTTGCAATACAAGCACACTGCAAATGCACTTGGTAGTGCAGTCGCTGTGGATCCGAGAGGAATATCTAATTTTATCATCCAATCATGTGCAAGCTAAAATGCTGTGTTTTTTTTTTTTTTTATTCTCCTTGCATGCCCCCCTTAGATCTACAGCGACTGAACTTACAAGTGCACTTGCAGTGCAAAGTGGATTTGCCTTTCGTAAATAACCCCCATACTGTAAGTATCCTTGAAACAAGTAAATATGTAAAGTGGTTTTGTAGTTGAACTTTTTTTTTTTTTTTTTAAAACAGAACTACTGTACGTAATTACTTTTTTCAAAGTTGCTCAAAAGAGAAGTACAGCCAAAGCTTGCTTGTTCTCTCCTGTGTCCCAGAATCAGCGGACAGCCTGCTAAAGTCCGCTGTTGGCCGACGTCACAGAGAAAAAAGGAATCCGCTGCTCCAAGTGTATGCAATGCCTCTTATTGGAACCAAGTAGGAGTGCTAGCCTCCGTACAAACTTGAGAAAAAGAAGAAATTGCTGCACATTCAAAGGTTCCAAAACAAAAATACCTTTTTTTGAAAAACGACCAGAATACATGAAGGACACCTGTGTGATGTGTAAACGCATCTACACGACTAATACTTCGTTCCCTTGATGTGTTCTGGTCGTTTTTTAATAAAAGGTCTTCTTGTTTTGGAACCTTTGGATGTGCAGCCATTTCTTCTTTTTCTTTGGAAAGATCCCGACAATACTGTCTGGATCCACCCAGATGCTTGATCAGCTGCTGGCTCAGCCTTTCAGCACACTGAGAGCCTGAGCCAGCTGCTCCCGTCTTCTCCCAAGACTGGCGCTAGAGTGAGCAGAGTGGAGAGCGATGGCTGATAGTCACTGCTCTGAACTCCACACTTCTCCCTTTTAAAGTTTTATTATTTTAATAAAAATCGCAGCTTAATGTAAGGGGTTCTTTCAGCCCAAATGAACTCCTACTATGGCTTCTTATAATTTTATATTCCTGTACACCTTGCATGCTATGAATGAGTTTTGCTTGGAAATGCTCTCAAATACCTTAGGGCCTACTTGGATGCTGCTTCCTGCTCTCCATTCCAATGCTCTACGATACCAAAAATAAATAACAGCCACAACCCTATCATAACGGTCCTTGTATTTCAGTGAAAGAGAGGGTTGGGTCTGACTAGTTCTGTTACCAAGTACTTATTGCATTGAGTCTAAAGCTGGCGGGGTGTGTAAATAAGACCAGTGAGGGGTGTGGAAATAAGACTGTACAAGACTTATGCCCTGTACACACGATCGGTCCATCTGATGAAAACGGACTGATGGATTTTTTCATCAGTTATCCGATGAAGCTGACTGACTGATCAGTCGTGTCTATACACCATTGGTTAAAAAAAAACATCATTTCAGGATGCGGTAACGTAAACCACATACGACGGCACTATAAAGGGGAAGTTCAAATCCAATGGCACCACCCTTGTAGCTGCTTTAGCTGATTTTGTGTTAGTAAAAGGTGATTTGCGCTTTTCTGTCTGTTAGAGTGATGAATGTGCTATCTCCATAACGCAATGCTAGTTTTACCAGAACAAGCGCTCTCGTCCCCTAATTTAGTCTGAGCATGCGTGGATTTTTAACCGATGGATGTGCCTATAGACGATCGTTTAGTTAACCATCAGATAATTTTAAAACAAGTTCCTAGTTTTTTAACCGATGGTTAAAAAAACTATGGGGCCCACACACGATTGGTTAGTCTGATAAAAACGGCCCATTAGACCGTTTTTATCAGACAAACCGATCGTGTGTACGCTGCATTAGGCTGACCATACAATATAGGTTTTTCTTGTACAACTTTTGTTTAGATTTACCAAAACCATATAATACGAGGTCAGCCTTAACACTTTTAATTGGTATGCAATCAGGCAGGCCCTTGCACTACATAGTTGAAGGTAAATCTAAAGGAAAATTGTATAAGGAAATTGGATATTGTATAGACAGTCTAAGTCTTGTACTTAGAGGTCTGCACAGTCTTATTTACACACCCCTCACAATTGCTGTTCATGGAAGTTCTGGGTTATGCCACTGTTCCGTAAGCGTGATTACCAAATGGAACCCTGTATGATCTCTTCCAAGTTGCCTTAGCTGTAATGATTATGCACACTTTTTTTTATTTTCATACATCTCCGTGAAACATTTTGGCTTACTTGGATTTTAAACATTTCTAGAAATACAGAATGTAGGTTATGGTGATGGTAAGCACCAGCACCTTGCAGCAAATATCCTCTGTTGTATCTAAGGAGTTTACACAATGCTGATAGCAATTGTTCTGTGACCTACATGAACACAATGTATCACTGTGAAATGTTGGGCCAGCCGTAGACAGATTGAAATTTAACTGGTTCAGCAGGAACCGTCCAAGTATCGATCTGTCTATGGGCAGGCTGGTTGTACTGAAGTCGATTCATCTAACAACGTCTATGCAACCAACCTGTTTGTTTTTTTTCCCTGTGCAATCACTGCCAGGGACTATAGCCGCTGGCAGTGTTCATTGTAGTCCGACGGCTGGAAATACTCCTGCTGTCAGAATATAATAGTGCAGCAGGAGGGATTCCACCATCAACCCTGACTATGTTGACTGGGGAATTGAGAAATGTTCTTTCCTTCAAACTGATTTTAAGGAAAAAAATTGTATGATGTGTGGCTTGCTCTATTCTTTGTTGGCACTTTAAACCTGTGTAATCTGATGAAGCCATGTTTGTCATTTAGAGTTTTTGTTTTGTTTAGCATCTAACAGAGGAAAAACCAGAGGACCTTATTAATGAAGCTGCCAGGTAAAGTGTTTGTTGTTGCATATTGTTCTTTTGTTGCATTTTGTTGTTGGTAGCATATTTTCATAGAATGTTATGATGTACCGTATTTAGAATGAGCAGTGTGATAACTTTCTAAAACCTAGCCATATGTTCAATATGGATAAAAGACAATTGTAGTATACAGGCAGTCCCCGAGTTATGAACATCCGAGCTATGAACGACTCCTACTTGCCAACGGAGGTGGTGTAACGTCACTGCCGGCCACTTCTGCTCCACACTGGTCCCGAAAACAGCCGAGCAACCATCTTGCAGCGCTGGACACATCCTGCACTGTAGTACTGCATGGTCACAAGAGCCCCAAATAGCATGACTGCATGCGTAGAAGAAGCACCCGAAAAATACCACATCACTGTACAGGCTGGAGTTACTTACAAATTTGACGCAAGACCTAACGCACAGTCCCTAACTTGTTCGTAACCCGGGGACTGCCTGTAACAGGTTAACGTCTTGTGTGAAATGTGTACAAATGTTGTTTGTCTGCTACTTTTTTGCCCCACTGCTGCTTAATAAAACTTTTTTTTTATTTTTTTTTATCAGGCAGGTAGCATTAGCCGATGTAATACTCATCAACAAAACTGATATTGTTTCTGGTGAAGACCTGGATGCAGTACGTTCAGTTGTCAGGTAAGTTTATTCATTGTGTACTCGTTGCTTTGTCATTGCTGTAAATTTCCCACACACGGCTAATGTGTAAGTTAAAGTCTATAGGCTCCTTCCCTCTAATTGGAAGCATCCACAGCCACCAAACATTGGCCTCTGGCTCAGTAAAGTAGAAGAAATAAACAAAATGGAGAATCTGCCCCAAAGATGCTGCTTGTGATTTTTCCTGCCGTCATACTGCTTATTGTTTTTCATTGTAACACTTGATATACTTAACATGTAACTGATTAAATATGTAAATAAACATTCCTTCTGTAAAAAAATAAAAATAAAATAATGCTGCTTGCAGGACTTTTTGAACGTTCCCTAAGTGCACCACCCCAGAGTAAAAGCACTCCGGCGCTTTACAGGCACTGTTTTTAGCGCTTAAAACACCTGAAAACTGCCTCGGTGTGAAAAGGATCTAAAACGTAGACACTGTGAAATCTGTTTGTCTACTCTAAAGAGGAAAAAGCTTTCTTTGAATTATAACTTGATTATCGGATGTTGTCCCTAATTCCCACGTTCAAGCAGCCTCCACCCCCCCCCCCCACGTGATCTTAAAGTCTCACCACTAAACCGCTAGAGCGCCGCAAAAACGTCTAACGTTTTATGGGCAGATTTTGAGCGCCTCAGTGTAAAAAGGGTTTAAGTCTCTGAGAAGTAATGTTAGAAGCATATATGAAAATAGTGGTGACTGCGCTGTAGGAAAGAGGGGGGGGGGAGAGAAGGGGATAAGGTAAAGTGGAATGTGATGAGTGAACAATAAAAAATAGAAAAATGACTGATACTGCTAGATCTAACGGTAAACCCTAGGTCAGTGATGGCGAACCTTGGCACCCCAGATGTTTTGGAACTACATTTCCCATGATGCTCCACTATATTACAGAGTGCCAGAGGATCATGGGAAATGTAGTTTCAAAACATCTGGGGTGCCAAGGTTCGCCATCACTGCCCTAGGTGCATATAAACTGACGAATGAAAAACGTCCTAACAAAATATCAATAAGTAAACAAAATCAAGCATGTGATAAAAGTCCCAAGCATGAAAATTCCTGTGCCGTGTGAAATATTCCAGAGGGAAGCACAACATAAATGATATGAAAGTCAGTGTATAGATGAAACGCCTCCACCAAAAATGCAGCGTGCTGAATGACATCTTCAGTGATGACCACCTCTGTGTGCACTAGCGGCTCACCTCACTGCTGTTTTGAGCCAAACTGCTGAAATAACGCAAATCTGGATGAGTAGAAACAGGCAATGTCCCCTCTATTCCTGAAGTGGTCTCAATAGCAGATGTATGCCATGGAAAAAGACAAACCCAGATAGTGCATATAACGTGACACTGTGAGGGAACCAAAATGGATAGGAGTAGGTCTCGGGGTGATGCACTCACTTAAATGATAAAAAAACGTGGGTGTCAATCCACGAGCACCGAACTCGTATCCCCCTCATGAGGCAAGATTAGCTGAACTGCATTTATTCCCTTAAGATTAAGGGGGGATATCATCAATACATGTGTGAGTAGTGAGTAAGAGACTTATGTAGCGATACACATGCGAACTGAATCACCTCTAGGCGCTTTCCGCAGCCAGTGTCTTCCTGGCTGGTGCGGTCACTTACCCACTGGCGATGTCTCTTTTGTGAGATCCATGTTCGTTCAGTTTTTTTCCTGCATCTTGTAATGAGCCATGGGTAGGTAGGTTTAAACCAACATCCATGTATATCCTTTTACTTACAATAATTAAATTGTAGAAAAAGGAAAAGGCAGTAAACTTTTTTTTTTATTTTATTTATTATTTTTGGACCTAGATGCACTCAGAGAAAGACCAATGTAAACCGATGCATGTCCGTTTACATCCGCCTGCCCATAGGTTAACTTTGCGTTTTTCATTCAGCTCTTTCTGAAAAACTGACAGGTGGATCTTTTCAGAACGCTCCTCTAAAAGGACCTTTATTTGTTGGTTGGATCCTCTGACTGTCCTCTCATGTCTATGGCTAGCTCAGTGTACCAAATGTGTACCTATGGCTAGCTCATGGACATTATGGATGCATTAGGCTCCTGTTCACTGATCCCTGCTGAGCAGGCAGATGGCTCGTCCATGTCCGTTTCGCTTGTGCAGAGCGGACACAGTCTGCTCTCCTCTATGGGCGGTCAGAAGTAAACAGACCGCCTGTTCTTTTACACCCAACTGCCATCCAATCTGATCTGCCAGGTGGGTGAGGAATGGATTCTCAGTCCAGTAGTGTAAAAGGGGCCTTAGATGTAGATGTTTTGTTAACCATACACAAAATCTGCTTGAACATAAAAAGAACAGAGATGTCAAGCTTACTGTATTCCACTGACTGCACTAGAATAACATTCTGTGTATCTTTCAAGCTTCAGACCAGTAAGCACCAATTTCTCAACTCTGGTAAATATTTGTAATCTTTTCTAACTTACGTTTGCTTGCATTTCCATGTCTGTTTGTTTGTATTTTATAGGTCAATTAATGGACTTGTGAAGATTCTGGAAACTCAAAGATCAAGGTTTGTACCAAGCCTGAGCTTATTGAATCTTCATGAAAACAGAAAACGATGAGTCATAAACTACAGACTATTAACGAACTATGATCCACCGACCCAGGTCGGGGACCAATGTATAATGCCTAAGCCGCAAGGCTCAGGGGCTAAGGTAAGCAAATGAGGGGTAACCAATTCCCCCCCAAAAAGGGGGGGGGGTAGAATGTTCATTTAAAGCAGGAGGGAAAGAAGAACAGAGTGGCGGACAGGGAGTTCAGAGAGGAAAAAGGAATAATGAGAGAAGGAAGAGCATAGGAAAGGAGCAGAGGGAGGGAAAGGGAGTTCCACAGGCTAGTGGTTTAGGAAGATTAGGTACGGAGGCCTAGGATGGTTGGGCGCTGGGTTGAAAGAGCAGAAGTCCACCTTGTAGTCCACACTTTTAGGAATTTAGCCTGAGTATTATTGAGGATACTTGAAATTTTTTCATGGATCATGAGGGTCGTCAGGGTGCTTTTCACCTCTGCGAACGAAACAGGCATTTTCTTCCAGGCCTTTGCTATTGTACGTTTTAGCAGCTATATAGGTAGGTGAACTAATTTCTGCTGATGGGAAAATAGGCCCGGGATCGGACAATGGAGCAATGCTAGTTTGGTGTCCTTGCGGATGGGTACGTTGGAAAAGGGTGAACAGAAGCCCGAAAACTCTTGTCCAGTATCCAACCAAGCGGGGACAGAACCACCAAATATGGATTTTTTCTCCTCACTGACTGCAGCAACGGAAGCATTTATCACTATGAGATTAATTTGACTTGGCAGTGCAAGCTGGGACCCAATACAATCAAGGGAGGACCTTATAGGCTGCCTCCAGCATAGCCATATTGAAGGAGCACTTTGCTGTTTTAGACCAGGCCTTGCTCCAATCTGAAATGTCATTGGGGATAGGTCTTGCTCCCACTTGAGCAGATAGAAGAGGGAAGCAGAGGCGCTGCTGGAGTTGAGGGAGGAATATATACCAGAGATGGTGCCAGGGGCACCTGGAGAGTGCAGGTAAAATTTGTTCGAAGGCAGCTTTCTAATATGGGAAAGTGTCATGGCGGCGAAAGTGAGGTGATTCAATGCCACAGCTGAATATAGCGAAATAATTTAGACAGAAGAAGCTTCATGGGTCTCTTGGATCGAGGACCTAGAAGAGAATGTGTGAGATCTGAGAAATGTCAGACCTGTGAGAACCCATGGGTGGGCTACCACAAGAAAAAGTGTAGTTGTTCTAAGCCGGGTTGAAATATGGGATTGTTCAGGAGGGGGAGCAGTGGGAGAAATGCTGGCATAAGTTTTCCGGAATACTGTACCAACTCCCTGAGTTTCCGGCTATGTGCAATCAGGGGGTTAACAAAGGGGGGACATATTTTAGTAGGAAGCTACATAAGGGTGGAAATGGCGACCGGTTTCCATTCGGGACCTCCAAGAGGACCCAAAGAGGGAAGTCAGACGAGGTGTGAAACATGGTAAGTTGAGAGATTTGTGCCACTTCATAGTATTTAGCAATGTTTGGAATGTCCAATCTGCCTCGCAGTCTATGGACATATAGGGCCAGATTCAGGATGGCGAGTGGTTCTTTGCGGCGGCGTAACTTTTCCTATTTACGCTAACCCGCCGCTACTTTACGCGCAAGTGCTGTATTCCCAAAGCACTTGCGTGTAAAGTTGCGGCGGCGTAGCGTAAATTGGGCGGCCTAATTCAAATTGGGCGGGTATGGGGCGTCTCCTATTTAAATTAGGCGCGTCCACGCGCCGAACGTACTGCGCATGCGTCGACCATAGAAAAATCCCATTGCGCATGCTCCAAATTATGACGGTGTTTTCGACGTGAACGTAATCTATGTAAATCCCCATTCACGGACGAGTTACGCAAACGACATAAACATTTTCAAATTTCCTGCGGTCACGACGTCCATACTTAACATAGGATGCGCCTGCTTTTTGGTGCTTTATCTTTGGCGTATCTCGCTGATTTACATATTCTCTGCATAAATCAGCGGGAACGCCCCCAGCGGCCATTTTAAACTTGCAGTTAAGATCCGACGGCGTAATACAATTACGCCTGTCGGATCTTTACTGCAAACCGGCGTATCTTGTTTTCTGAATACAGAAAACAGATACGCCGGCACAAAGTGTGAGTTATGCCGGCGTATCACTGATACGCCGGCATAACTCTTTCTGAATCTGGCCCGTAGTGTAGAGTGGGAGACCCTGGGACGCTTTTGGGACCAAATGAAAGAGAGGAGTCAGTTCCAGAGGAGACACAAGACTTGAACAGGCAGGGTTCTAAAAAAATATAGGATCTTTGGGAGAGTGGTCTTCTTGACTGAGTGAATATGGGCAATCAAGGACAGGGTAGGGAAGCGCCAAGAGGCCATAAGGGCAGTGATGGTATGCAGAAGAGGATAAAAGTTGGGGACTAGGGTGGCGTAAGAAGATGTCAGCCTATTTCCCAAATAGTCAAGTGAGGCGCTGGCCCAACGGTATAGGAAAACGGATAGGTGGTGCGATGCCAGGGAGTCTGGGAGAGAGATGTTCAGAGAGGAACGATTTGTGTGGATTAATTTGGAGTCCAGAGTTAACAGCAAAGAGTCTAAAGGTTGGGTAAGGTGACAATCAGGTTGATGAGGGTGTCACTCGCAAATTTACCTGGTTTATAGCATTCGCCCAATTAGTGGATGCCATTGACTTTGGGGTCTGCCCTAACGGGAATGGCCAGGGGCTCAAAGGCAAGAATAAAGAGGACAGGGGGCACCCCTGTTTTGTTCCTCTGAATATGGTAAATCAGGGCAAGAGACCACCTACATAACGAACAGCAGCTGCGGGGATCGAGTAGAGGGGCTGTCAGTCATGAAAGAAGAGTCCCGAAACCCTATTGCTGTAGCACATATCGCAGATAATCCCACAAGAGTATATTTGAGAAGTGTTGGTTTGGTTGGTTTCCAGCATAGACAGCACTACACCAGTCCTTTGGGGGTTAAAATTGTAAAGCAGAGATTGCACTGGGTGGGTGTTTAAGCCACACCAGTCAAAAAATAGGACTTTTTGGTGAAGTGTCGTGTCACTGATAGGTGAGCTGATAATTCAACGTAGAAAAAAGTATAGAAAAATATATCAAATTTATTATAAATACATAAAAAACAATCCATAAAATTAATTGTTGCCCTGTTACAGAAGAGATGCTAAGATTGGTTAGATGCAATTGATGATGGTCGTTGACATGTTTCGCAAAAAATTGCGTCTTCGAGATGCCACAATCATCTATCTTGGATCTTCCTCTATTAATATGCAAGAAACATAAAATCCCACAAGAGTAAATCCAAGGCTTTATAAATATCAAACGACAGGAGGAATCCTGGTATTTTTCTTTGGTGTAGCAGGGTGATTAGATGAACTACTTTCTGAACATTGTCCCCCGCCTGACGGCCAGGCACAGAGCCGACCTGATCTATGGACCAGGGAATGTAGGTACTTTATTGATTCTTTCCCAAACGCTTCATAACCTCGTTCAACAGAGAGATTGGACATAAGGCTTGAGGCTCATGGGTCTTCTCTTAATCTTAGGAATCGTGGAGACTGGAGATATGTGCCTGTATGGAGTAAGAGGGAGGCAACATTCCCTGCTTCATACAGTTGAAGTAGGCTGTCGGATGAGGGAGCAGAGGAGAGTTTACGATCGTACAAGCCAAGGAATCCATCCAGACCTTTTGAGAGACAAATACCCTTGATGGCCTGAGCCATCTCAAGTTCGGAGATGTCTGCATTAAGGGTGGTGTGGGCTGCTGAAGAGAGAGGTGGAATGTGGAGGTTACGGAAAATATCATCCGCTAGGTCAAGAGGAAAGGGGGGGGGTTTATTATAGAGAGAAGCCAGAAAGCCAGCAAAAGCTTTAGAGAATTTGGTTGGATCAGGGTTGAGGTCCCCATTGACGGAAAAGAGACAGATGGGTTTGCGAGCGCGGGTTGCCGCATTAAGCTTCCTGGCCAACATTGTGCCAGGCCTATTCGCACAACAGTAAAACCTGCGCTTAGTCCACCGCAGGGCCTTTTCAGCCCTATCAGAGGCCAGTAGGTCTAGTCCGACTGCCTAGCTGAATACATTTTTGATAAGAAGAATGTGCTTTTCTTAGTAAGTGCACATGCAAAATAGGCAGCATAGCTCTGCTTACAAGAGCTTGTATTATTTTTCCCTTTTTTATTGTACCAATTGGTGTGAATGCAGCTTGCCTTCAAAAATGTTGGCCGCAATGCTGCGAATATGTCGCACTGGCTGTGCTGACATCATTCCCCCCAAGGGTTTTCTGCTTTTTGTAAGTGGATTGTGTTTGCTACCATTCGCATACACATGAGGTTAAGAGATAAAGGTTTAGTATAGAAATCTAAAAAACTTTACCCTTTGTGTAGAAGAATTAATCACCTTACATTATGCAGTTTGAAGACATGATTTGTTTTAGACTGCTACTTCATTTTACAGAGACTTAATCCTGGGAATGCTGCATTTGTATGGTCAGTAATTACCACTGACTGATCAAAAACCCTCCTTAGCAGGGCTTTCCTGAGTTTTTGTGTCCGTTTGTGGAATAGCTGTCATGTCAGTTTACACGGCACAATTCTGTGCTTTTTTTTTTTTTTAGAGACTTTTGTAAAACCTGAAATCAATGCACTTGCTGTTTCATTATGGTACTGTGTCAATAGAATCGTCCCTACATTTTAGAAGTGCAAGCTGTGTGAAAAGCAATTTTCCAATTAGACAAACTGCGGTTTAAATGTTAAACAATATAGGCAGTGAAACTACAAAATATATTAGTCATACTAAACCTTTTGTTTTTGTTTTATTAAAATAAAAATTATGTTCTATTTCCCTGCTTTGTGCAAGAATAGTGCACGGAGTGCTGGCTTACCTTATCATTCTTTGTCCCCTGCCAGATGCTGTCTGCTCTTTCTCTTCGAGTACCCCCATAGCAAGCCATGTTCTATGGGGACACTCCTGCGGGCGTTCTATCGAGCTGGTCTGTCTGTGTGCGTCCATGGACACGCACATCGAGACTCCGCTACATTCGCTGTGCTCTCCTCGCAGGATTTGACTGACAGCAGCAGGAACCAATGGCTCCTGTTGCTATAAGTGTAGCCTCTGAGAAGAAGAAACGAGAGAGGACTCTCAGGTAAGTGTTTATGTCACAATGTAGAGTATAAGATTTCCTATCATCTGTGCCCAGTCTTGCCACACAGAGTTAATCCAGCGCTGATTAATCCTCTTTTAATGTTCAGTAAAATGAACAGAATTCCAGATAAAAACCTGCCTAAATAAAAAAGTCAAGTTTTCTCTCTTCTTGCTTTGAGTGACAGGTTATTTACAAATATAGCTTGGACATGTTTATCTTATGTTATGTTATGTTTATCACAACATGAGGTATAAAAAGTGAGAAATCCACCCCTCCCCCACATAACACATCCTGGTAATATACAATGAATTTAGGATCACCTCATGTTATTATAAACATGTCCAAGCTAGATTTGTAAATAACCTGTCACTGAAAGCAAAAACAGAGAAATGGACTTTATAATTTGGCAGGTTTTTATCTGGAATTCTGTTAATTTGCACTGAACATTACAAGAGGATTACTCAGTGCTGGATTAACTCTGTGTAGCAAGACTGGGCACAGATGATAGGAAATCTTATACTCTACATTGTGACATCAAAAAATTTGATGGAATAGTGGAGACTGGAGATATCTGATTTGGCTCGCGACCTCATGCTCAGGGATGGAATAGAATAGAATAGAATACTGTTATTAAAGGTAAGTTTATCGCTACTCTATGGCAAAGTGCATCTAACCTGCAGGAAAGCCACAGGTAAACCCGCAGTGCCGGTAAACAGCGCATCAGTGTGAAAACTGCCTTAGGCCTCTTTTACATGATTAGTCTGACCCAATCGAACCCTCCGTTCACCTCTGAGTGGCAGATGTAAATAGAGTTGTGTCTGTTTACAAACACCTACCTCCAATCTGATCCACAAAAAAAAGACTTGAGTATAGAGTAGAGTGGGCTGCCGTCCACCCACTCCGCTCATTGTGGCCCGCGACCGGTTACCAAGTCACTTAAGTGGCGCCCGCTCTTCAAAAGGTTGGGCACCCCTGGCTTGGGTTTTAAGAAGATTGTCAAGACCCGGAAACTGAGCTGCAGCACAGTGGCCAAGACCCTACAGTGGTTTAACGGGACTGGTTCCACTCAGAACAGGCCTTGCCATGGTCAACCAAAGAAGTTGAGTGCACGTGCTCGGCGTCATATCCAGAGGTTATCTTTAGGAAATAGAAGTATGAGTGCTACCAGCTTTGCTGCAGAGGTTGAAGGGGTGGGGGGTCAGTCTGTCAGTGCTCAGACCATATCACACACTGCATCAAATTGGTCTGCATGGCTGTCGTCCCAGAAGGAAGCCTCTTCTAAAGATGATGCACAAGACAGCCTGCAAACCGTTTGCTAAAGACAAGCAGACTAAAGACATGGATTACTGGAACCATGTCCTGTGGTCTGATGAGACCAATATAAACCTATTTGGTTCAAATGATGTCAAGCGTGTGTGACGGCAACCAGATGAGGAGTACAAAGACGAGTTTGTCTTGCCTACAGTCAAGCATGGTGGTGGGAGTGTCATGGTCTGGGGCTACATGAGTGCTGCCGGCACTGGGGATGTACAGTTCATTGAGAGAACCATGAACGCAAACATGTACTGTGACATACTGAAGCCGAGCATGATTCCCCCCCCCCCCTTTCAGAGACTGGACCGCAGGGCAGTATTTTCACATAATGACCCCAAACACACCTCCAAGACGACTACTGCCTTGTTAAAGAAGCTGAGGGTAAAGGTGATGGACTGACCAAGCATGTCTCCAGACCTAAACCCTATTGAGCATCTGTGAGGCATCCTGAAACGGAAAGGCGGAGGAGTGCAAGGTCTCTAACATTCACTAGCTCTATGATGTCGTCATAGGGGAGTGGAAGAGGACTCCAGTGGCAACCTGTGAAGCTCTGCTGAACTCTTCACTAAAGGGTGTACTCACTTTTGTTGACAGCAGTGGGGGACAGCAAATGTACACTGTTATACAAGCTGTACACACACTACTGTACATTGTAGCAAAGTGTAATTCTTTCGGTGTTGTCACATGAAAAGATATAATAAAATATTTACAAAAATGCGAGGGGTGTACTCACTGTGTACTCACTTTCGTGAGATACTGTGTGTGTGTGTGTGCTATATTGGTGTGTATAAAAAAAAAACTGGAGACAGTAGACAGTGCAAGTGGTCAGATAAACCAGTCAGATATATACAGTTGTGAAAACCAGCTGCAGGCACACTAAGTGATATCAACTTAGTCACAAATAACTAAAAAAATACTGTGCCATAGTGTCATACCAAAGAATATATTTAACAAAAAATACAAAATCGATAAAAGTGAAAACATTTCCACAAATGTAACTCAAAGTCCATGTGATGATCCCATTCTTCACTGAGAAAACAAATAAAATCAGTGCATCCTCCACCAGTGTAATAAACTGCCACCAAAAATGAATGTATGGAGGCTTATTAGAGTTTCATGACCTCCTAAATAAATAGAAAGGTCATAACTCACATGGATGGAAGCTCCCTGCCATACTGTAGGACACACAACTCAATAGTAGATCAGATGCAAAACCACCCAAAGACTTCAGATTGTTTTCACATTAAGGGTAAAGGGGACACTCAGGGCCAGTCGACACACATGCTCCACATAGTGTGAACCAGATACCACAATTTAATAAAAAAATAGAAACTGTACTTACACAGAATAAAAGGCAATACAGCGCACTATAATCACATTAACATGAAGGACACACCCAGATCGCGATAACGGGACGTCCGTGACCCCATCCTGACCAGTTCCATCTGTTAAGGAAATTGAAAATGTTGTATATAATAATTGTATTTTGTATGTTTGCCTATGTATTTCACACTGCACTAATACATGTTTGCATTCTTTTGAGTCCTGATTAGAATTAGCCTGCCTATGTTACGCCCCTTATCATAAATGTACCATTGTAAAATTAATGTGATGCCGACATAATCATGTGTATAAAAAACGTTAATTGCTTCAAAAAACAGAACAGTTATTTGGGAAGATGCAGAGTGTATCTTGTTGTGTTTGTTTCCTACTGCAGTAGTTATTATTAATTTGGAACCACTAATCAATATGGGGATAGGCGTTGCCTATCTATAAGATTTCCAGAACATTTCAAATATGACATTCTCAAGGGACTGTCGTATTTGAGACACTTGAAAATGTGAGCGTGAAGAAAGGCATCATCACATGGACTTTGAGTTACAAGTGGACATTTTTTTTTACTTTTATATGTGTTGCATTTGTTTTTTAGTGTTTAAATAGGTTTGTTGGTATTGCATTAATCTATACAGGTGGTTCTCAAAAAATTAGCATATTGTGATAAAGTTCATTATTTTCTGTAATGTACTGACAAACATTAGACTTTCATATATTTTAGATTCATTACACACAACTGAAGTAGTTCAAGCCTTTTCTTGTTTTAATATTGATGATTTTGGCATACAGCTCATGAAAACCCAAAATTCCTATCTCAAAAAATTAGCATACCATGAAAAGGTTCTCTAAACGAGCTCTTAACCTAATCCTCTGAATCAACTAATTAACTCAAAACACCTGCAAAAGATTCCTGAGGCTTTTAAAAACTCCCAGCCTGGTTCATGACTCCAAACCGCAATCATGGGTAAGACTGCTGACCTGACTGCTGTCCAGAAGGCCATCATTGACACCCTCAAGCAAGAGGGTAAGACACAGAAAGAAATTTCTGAACGAATAGGCTGTTCCCAGAGTGCTGTATCAAGGCACCTCAGTGGGAAGTCTGTGGGAAGGAAAAAGTGTGGCAGAAAACGCTGCACAACGAGAAGAGGTGACCGGACCCTGAGGAAGATTGAGGAGAAGGACCAATTCCAGACCTTGGGGGACCTGCGGAAGCAGTGAAGTAGAAACATCCAGAGACACCGTGTACAGGCGTGTGCAGGAAATGGGCTACAGGTGCCGCATTCCCTCAGGTCAGGCCACTTTTGAACCAGAAACAGCGGCAGAAGCGCCTGACCTGGGCTACAGAGAAGCAACACTGGACTGTTGCTCAGTGGTCCAAAGTACTTTTTTCGGATGAAAGCAAATTCAGTAATCAAGGTGCCAGAGTCTGGAGGAAGACTGGGGAGAGGGAAATGCCAAAATGCCTGAAGTCCAGTGTCAAGTACCCACAGTCAGTGATGGTCTGGGGTGCCATGTCAGCTGCTGGTGTTGGTCCACTGTGTTTTATCAAGGGCAGGGTGAATGCAGCTAGCTATCAGGAGATTTTGGAGCACTTCATGCTTCCATCTGCTGAAAAGCTTTATGGAGATGAAGATTTCATTTTTCAGCACGACCTGGCACCTGCTCACAGTGCCAAAACCACTGGTAAATGGTTTACTGACCATGGTATTACTGTGCTCAATTGGCCTGCCAACTCTCCTGACCTGAACCCCATAGAGAATCTGTGGGATATTGGGAAGAGAAAGTTGAGAGACGCAAGACCCAACACTCTGTATGAGCTTAAGGCTGCTACCGAAGCATCCTGGGCCTCCATAACACCTCAGCAGTGCCACAGGCTGATTGCCTCCATGCCACGCCGCATTGAAGCAGTCATTTCTGCAAAAGGTTTCCCGACCAAGTATTGAGTGCATAACTGAACAGAATTATTTAAAGGTTGACTTTTTTTTATTAAAAACACTTTTTTCTTTTATTGGTCGGATGAAATATGCTAATTTTTTGAGATAGGAGTTTTGGGTTTTCATGAGCTGTATGCCAAAATCATCAATATTAAAACAATAAAAGGCTTGAACTACTTCAGTTGTGTGTAATGAATCTAAAATATATGAAAGTCTAATGTTTATCAGTACATTACAGAAAATAATGAACTTTATCACAATATGCTAATTTTTTGAGAACCACCTGTATATACTGAGAGCATGTTTCAGATTATACCCTAAATTATGAATGTAGAATGAAACCTGGTCAGATATGGGCTTCTCTTTTTTTTAAATGTAACTCACTAAAAATACATTGTACTTTCCCCTTTATCTGGATTTGAGAGCCCAGGAGCTCTAATAAAGCTACTCACATACTGTAGTCTCCATGCTGCCCAGGCGTCTTATCTCAATTCAGCTCTTACTGAGTCCAGTAAACTGAGATTTGTATGTTTGTTATGGTCTTCTACTCTTTACCTTCATTATTATTTCTCACCACATTAAGGAAGCCTGCATAGTTACTAGGTTTTGAAAAGAACAAAATAAATCTTATCTTGTTTTATGTTAAGCTAGTAATGTGTTTGATAGATATTATGTAGGCATGCTATATTATTGGATTATTGGTTTTCATATATGAGCACATTATATTATTATTATTTTGTGAAATACATTTAATATTAATATGAGTACACTTGTATACTGGCATTTTAAAAATGATAAAGGGGGTAAAAAGATGTTTGCAGGGCTCTCCATAATTTGTTAGTATGGGTATGTAAGGTGGTTACAAAAGTATACCAAAAAATACCATGAAGCTGCAGAACTGTATACGCCCACTAGGTGGCACTGTATAGACAGTCTATATGTGTGCATTACACTTAATGTAATTAATTAAGAAAATTAGCATTCTGTAAAAAAGAAAATACTCTGAAGGGAATTTATCAAAACTGGAGCATCCAGAATCTGGAGTAGCTGTGCATAACATCCAACCAGCTTATATATTCAACTTGTTTAGTTAAGCTTTCAAAATGAAAGCTAGAAGCTGATTGGGTGCCATAAACAGCTGCTTCAGATTCTGCCTGCTCCAGTCTTAGTAAATTTCCCTCTGTGTGTGTAAATTACATATGAATTTAGCATTTGTATGGAAAGTAATATGATTCAGTGCCGTTCACAAAAAGTTGCGTGTCTTATTTGATATTTTCTAGTTCCCATAATGCATTCAGAGCTCCACTCATGACATACAAAACCTAAGTTTGTTTTTTTGCCAATTAATTTATTGCTTTATGTACGGCATAGCATTTGATATTTGTCCTCCGTTCTTTTTGCATATCAGTTCATTACTTTTAACTATACGTTTCAGTGTATTGCTTAAATAGTAGAAAATATGAAGCCTGATTGGACTCAATACTTGGCTGCGCATTTTTAACATTTGAAGACACTTTCAGATTAACATAAAATCGTGATGAGACAAAATAACATTATAGGCGCATCATTTGTAAAAAGGTAGATGTTTTGTTTAATGTGAATTTGGTTTATTGAGGATTCTGGTAAGGGATAAAATCACTCTTCGTAGGAGTGGATTTATAAGTCATAACTTTGGGGATAGTTCCCATTACTGATGGGATATCTTTCTTTTACAGAGTGGATTTATCAGAGATTTTGGATTTGCATTCTTTTGACAGTTTGTCTGGAAAAAGGTATGGTCTGTCTTTATAATTCTGTAAAGCATTTTTGTTTTCAGTTATCCAAGTAAAAAACTAAAAAGCTAAGTAAAAAAAGTAATATGGAAAATTGTATTGGAGAGTTCCCGTTTCCTGTTCTAGTTTCCAACTTTAGTGAACATCCTGCAGATATAGAGGTGCTACTAAAACCATAAGTGCCAGTATGTTCAATTAGCAGTTGAAGCCTAACTCTGGGCAACTAAACTATCCTTTGCGGTGGGGTTGCACCCACATTGCAAGGGTTAAAGAGGTTGTAAAGGTTTGTCGAGAATTCTGTCCATGTGTACGCGGCATAACACTGAAAGTATTCCTCAGACTGACCAGCACATTGAGGAGAGGTTGGGAGGAGTTGTCCAAGATGGAGCATACTATGAACATACTATCCTCCTCTTCAACACTATTGCCACTAAATCAAGCTCCACTCCAACAACCTCTCCAGACTTGTGGACAAGTTTATTGAGTCTGTTCATGTCTGCCACCCTCAACCTGCTTTCCCAGCATACTATCGCATAGAAGAGAGCACTGGCCACCATGGACTCCGAAAACATCCTCGGGATTTTCCGGCAGACGTTAAAAGAGCCTCAAAAAGTAGAGGCGACCGTGGCTCTTCCTGTAGAGTACCTCACTGCTTATAACCCAGTCTAATTTGTTATCTATATGCACCCCAGAGTATTTATAAGGCCGAACCTTTATCCACAGTTCTGTTTTAGAAATATCTGTATGCACCCTCAAGTTTATAGGGCAAAATCCTCATTGAGCACTTGCATGGCTTCTCAGCCTATTACCCCCCTCAGCCTGGGTGTCAAAGGCTTCGCAAAGGTCCAATGTTTAAAGCGGAAGTAAAGTCTACTTGATGCACAGGCACCGTTTAGGACAGGGATATGCAATTAGCGGACCTCCAGCTGTTGCAAAACTACAAGTCCCATCATGCCTCTGACTCTAGGTGTCATGCTTGTGGCTGTCAGAGTCTTGCTATGCCTACTGGGAATCGTAGTTCTGCAACAGCTGGAGGACCGCTAATTACAGATCCCTGGATTAGGAGATGCACTATATTGTCAAAAATATTGGAACACTTACCGTTTTCACGCACATGTACTTTAATGGCATCCCAGGCCATAGGGTTTAATATTGAGTTGGACCATGCTTTGTGCACTGGTCCAAATCATTTGGTGGATGGGGGATTAGGGTGTGGGCTTGGCCTCCTAGTTTCAGTGAAGGAATCTCCTTAAGGCATCAACATACTAAGAAGTTTGGACAATTTTATGCTCTCAACTTTGTGGTAACAGTTTGGGATGGTCCCTTCCTGTATTAACATGACTGCACACCAGTGCAAAAAGCAAGGTTCATAAAGACATGGATGAGCGAGTCTGGGGAGGAGGAACTTGACTCTCCTGACCTCAATCTAATCGAACACATTTTGAAAAGAATTGGAGCGGAGACTGCGAGCCAGGCCTTCTTGTCAAACATCAGCGCCTGACCTCACAAAAGCCCTTCTGGAAAAATAGTCAAACATTCCAATAGACACTCCTAAACCTTGTGGACAACCTTCCCAGAAGAGTTGAAGCTGTTATAGCTGCAAAGGGTGGGATGCCAGTAAAGTTCATGTGTGTGTAAAGGCAGGTGTCCCAATACTTTTGACAATATCGTGTATTTACTTTCGTAGCAGCCGGTAATACCACTGACGCATGCAAACTGCGCTCTGAAAAGACGGTGCTGTCCAAACTCTTCCGCAGCCGTGACTCCCATGCGCGACGTTATTGTGGCTCCAGCAACTGTGACAGCGTGCTGCTGGGAGGGCTTTGTTTTGAGGCAAGTCTGTCATAATGTGCTAGTATGTGGTGCATGCTAGCACATTATGACATTATCCTTCAGAAGCCAGATTTAAAAAAAAAATTAGGGGTTTACTACGATTTCATTGTGCACAAGTACATTTTGATAGAAGAATCCGATTTCTTTACTTTGAATCTAGTACATCGATTTGAGCACTTGTACCACCTGCAAAGACATGTCTCTTCGATGTGTAGAATACTCATGATGGTGGTCTTTTCTCTGGATATCATTGGCCAGATTTGATTTGCTCAGCTGATTCCTAACTGCCCTTTTCTCCCCTTTAATTTGGCAAGACATGTCTGTTGCAGTCACAGACTCCCACTAGACATACAAATTGGCAGGATCTGGCAACAATAATGCAATGTCTGTGGGTACTTTTTGGAGCAGAGAAAAGGGATGGGGGATAACCCACAGAATGTAATAGCACTAGTGCAGCCCTAACCAATCCTATCAAACCACCTTTGGGAATGGCCAGCCAGTTATTACAGATTAATTTAGGGTTTATTTTTGTTTTAATACTCGTCATGAGAGGATAGTCTAGCTGCCCTTCTTCAGAAAAAGGTAGCTGGCTTGTTGTCTCTGGAGTCCCTGACCTGGACCTTGGTCTGGAATAGTATTAAAGCTGCTGCTTCATCACGAGAGCCAGGCAGCTAGCATTTTGAGAATGAGAGGTCTGTATTCCTTCCACATTTGATGTCTTGAATTTTTAGCTTTAGGTACAATTTATTGGTTTGAATCGGCCTATGGCATCTTGGATCACTCAGAAGCTCTAGCAGCTAAATTCTATTATGAAAATCGGTAGAGGGAGTCTCACTTTTTCTGCTGTATTATTGGTAATTGAAAATAAACAGAGAAACCACTGGCTCTATATGGCCCTGGCAGGTGGGGAGACTTACGTTTTCTGGTACAGGAATTTGCCTTAAGAAATGTGAGAAGCCAGTGAAAGACGCTCCCATCTGCATCCCTGCAAATTTGAAATCGCTGTTTTTGGTGGGCTGGCGTATGTTTACGGTATGATATAATAGGAGCCATGTTTTTTCAGTCTGTTTACCCTTGTGTGTAAAGATTAGGAATGGTGTCCTATTCAGTTGATAAATGTGTACATGCTGAAGCGTTTATCTAGTGTTGATTCTGACCCATCTAATCAGCTATTTAATAATGGTGCTTTGATTCCCTCTTTAGCAGGGATTTGCCCTAACTGCAGGTACTAAATAGCTAAAGCAATCCCTTCAAGATGAAGCAGCTGCGAGGGATTAAACTTGACACCACTGCTGTTACATTTCCTGCAGAGCCTCATACACTCCAGCAGCTTGTCTACACATACACTTTCCCTCCCTTCTTTTATGTCCACTGTTACCAATTTACCCCTGACTGATCTGCTTAGACCTTGCAGATGTTTTGTTTTGAAGTCCCTGCCAGCCCCCTGGAGATGAGAGTATTCTGCAATTCACGTGAATGTAATCTGGTAGACAATATTGAACTGCACATCCCACCGGGAAGGCCTTATATTGTCTGTTTAGCAATTTAATTTGGATATTTTGCTGAAGGGAATGAAAGTTTGGTATGTACAGCCATGGGATCGCTGTCCAGAAACTTCAAAATTATTGAATACCATAAAGTAAACTAATCTGAGTCAGTAACATTTGACATGGCATGCTTGGCAAGTACAAATACATATGTGTTGGCCAAAAGTTTTTCTCGAACAACCATTTTATTCACATGGGTGGTTTCAATCATGCTATCAATGCGCTCAGAAATTGCCGGTGATCAGTTCCTTGCAGAGTAATAATGCAGTGTGTACACATCCACTCTTGTTCTAACTCCTAGTACAGCCATTCTCAACCAGGGTTCCGTGGAACCCTAGGGTTCCTCCAGTGGTGGCTAGGCGTTCCTTGAGCTGTGGCTGATTTCACCTTCTGTTTGATGTTGCCTACATAGTTCTGAGCCAATTCCACTTGGAGGAGCCAGTGGTATTACACCAATGATCTTCATAGTTCTCTGTAAGGGGGGCATTCTTACCACTACTGTAAAAAAGGGCATTCTTCTCACTGGCCACCAAAGTAAGGGGCATTGTTGTCACTGACCCCCAATGAATGGGTTTTATCAGGGGTTCCCCGAGACCTAAAAATTATTTTTAGGGTTCCCCAGCGGTAAAAAGGTTGAGAAAGGCTGTCCTAGTACATGCATTTTACACATTCTGTATTAAAATGCATGTAAAGCAATAAAATAACGAGGGGGTTAGAACCTCTGTCAGATTTTAATTTCTGTCTTCGCTAAAGAGGTGTGCTGTCTCTGATTGTCCTTGGCACCACTGTCACCAGGACTGGAAAATGCAAGAAAATTCAGAATTTTGAGAACATGAATAGAGAGGACATTTTTTTCATTGGGGACATTTGTTCCAGTGACCGCTATATAAAAGGGAGTGTCCTTTGGAGAGATTTCCACCCTTCCTGTTTTGTCTACAGGACAGAGAGTGAAGGAAAATCTCCAAAGAGGCTAAGTGGTTAGCACTTCTGCCTAGCAGCACTAGGGTCGTCAGTTTGAATCCCAACCATAACAATACCTGCCCGGAGTTTGCATGTTCTCACTGTGCCTGCGTGGGTTTTATCCAGGTACTCCGGTGTCCTCCCACACCCCAAAGACATGCTGGAAGGTTAATTGGATACTGTCTAAAATTGGCTTTAGTTTGTGTATGTATGAATGTGCTTTAGGCCCCATTAACACCTGATCGTTTTGTAGCTTGAAGCCTGAAGCTACAAAACGCTGGAGGGGAAAAAAATCAATTATTCTCTATGGATATGGTTTCACATCTCCACTCCAAAATGCCTGAAGCCAGAAGCTCCAAAACGCCTGAAGCTCAAACAAGTTCTGGAACTTTTTTTTTTTTTTTATACAGATTTGGGTGGTGTTCTGCTTTTTACATTGGTAACTTTTTTGACCTGTACAAAATTGTGGCAAAATTGCTGTAAAATCACGCGACTTTCTGCCTGAAAATGCTACGCTCAGGTGTGTATGGGGCTTTAGGGACCTTTGATTGTAAGCCCCTTGAGGGAAGGGACTGATGTAAATATACATATACTGCGCACGTGTGTGTATATAAATGTGTGTGTGTGTGTATGTGTATATAATATATATATATATATATATATATATATATATATATATATCTATGTAAATTATGTCAAGGCCAAGTTTAATAGCAGGAAATAAGTGGTGTAGGTTTGTTACAGAGGAACATTAGTGTTACCCTAATGTTGATCCTTTATGGCTTATATTTTCACAGCTTGCAGGACAAATTCATCTCCAGCACATCTCACAATCATCTTGATAAGGTAAAGATTACCCAAGTGTATTGTTGTATATATTATTGTAGTATAAACATGTACTGTATATGGAACATCTAACTTTTGTTTTTGATAAAAGTAGTACATGCATGGGCATACTTTCTTGTTAATAGTGATAGTAACATACAAAAAAAAAAAATATATATAAAAATATATATATATATATATATATATATATATATATATATATATATATATATATATATATTATAATGTTGTACATAAATCTAATATTTTGTGAATAACTTAAGTAAACGATATATTTACCAAAAAATAATTGATAATGTTTTTTTGATATATACAACGGCCAGTTTTTCGATCATGTCATGAGAGATTATAAAAGTGCATTTTCAATGAGTCACATGGCTGGAGAAAATGTATAAAAGTAACATTTCTGTTGGTGGTTAAAAGTAACTTTATGTAAAATTACATATTTAGGTGTTGCATAACTTGGTCTGAAAATTGATCTTCTCATTTTTAAGGGTATGACCTAGCTAAAACATTGTCCTGTATAAGCTGGTTTTACTCCATTGACCTATAAGAAACAATCATAAAATGTCTTGTTGCTCAAAGCAACCTGTGAGAATCCTTGTGTGATTTTCAACTCTATTATACATTAATGACCATTGTGGTCAGCAAGAGATGTTCTAGTTAACATCGTTTTCATATACCATAACCATTTCAACTGAACCTTGCATTGAATTATGGTACTTATCACATTACCTAAACCTCAGCAGATTGCAATGCAAATGAAAGTTCAAGCTTATGGAATGCTATCACTGTTGGTAGAGGTAAATCAAAACGTAGATTTATTTACAAAAATGAAAACCAAAAAGCAGAAAATGTGTAGGACTCTACAGGTTGGCAATTATAATCCCAAATAAGAAAAGAGTACTCGTATTGGTATAAAATCCAAAACGTATTATAACAACATGATTTAATTAGCATAAAAGCATGTCCGAGATGTATACAAAACAAATTAAGACCAATCATCATCGTATATCTTTGACATGCTTTTATGATATTTTAATCACGTTTTATAATAAATGTGTGATTTTATACCAGAATGAGTACTATTTTTTACTGATTTGGATTATAATTGGCAACCAGTAAAGTCCTACACATTTTCTGCTTTTTGGTTTCCGTATTTCTTTGGATGTGGTGCCATACATAACGTGGGTATGTCGATGTATTTTATGATTTACAAAAATACAAACTGAACTGGAGAAATCTATTGATTCCCCATCCACACTAATGGCATAGATGGGTGAATATCCCCTGCTGGCTAGTGTCTTCTGACAGCCAGCATCTAGGCCCATCCGATTACCCAAATAGTGGCTGCAGCTGACTGGATGCAATAACTGCTCAGATGACAATTTTTCCACCCAGCTCCCTCTATTTTAGGTGCCTTTCACATGGACACATTCCGTGTCTGCTCTGCTATGGGGCAATCGGATGGACCAATGCCACCCAATTTAATCTGCCAGACGGATGGGGAATAGGACCACCATCTGTCTGTTTTGGACATATGGTGAATAGTAGGGTTGTCCCGATGCCTCTTTTTTAGGACCGAGTACAAGTACCGATACTTTTTTTTATGTACTCGCCGATTCCGAATACCGATACTTTTTTTTAAATGCAGCAATGCGCCCCAAATGCAGCCTTGTGTCCCCCCCATATGCAGCCATGTCTCCCCCCAAATGCAGCCATAACTCCCCTCTCATATGCAGTCATGTCTCCCCCCCATATGAAGCCATGTCTCCCCCTCATATGCAGTCATGACTCCCCCTCATATGCAGCCATGTCTCCCCCCCAAATGCAGCCATAACTCCCCCCTCATATGCAGTCATGTCTCCCCCCCATATGAAGCCATGTCTCCCCTCATATGCAGTCATGACTCCCCCCCCATATGCAGCCATGCATATGCAGCCATGCATATAGCCATGTCCCCCCCATATGCAGCCATGTCTCCCCCCCAAATGCAGCCATAACTCCCCCCCAGCCATGTCTCCCCCTCATATGCAGCCATGACTCCCCCCATATGCAGCCATGATTGCAGCCATGTCTCCCCCCCAAATGCAGCCATAACTCCCCCCCATATGAAGCCATGTCTCCCCCTCATATGCAGCATGACTCCCCCCATATGCAGCCATGTCTCCCCCCCATATGCAGCCATGTCTCCCCCCCATATGCAGCCATGTCTCCCCCCCATATGCAGCCATGTCTCCCCCCCAAATGCAGCCATAACTCCCCCCCATATGAAGCCATGTTCCCCCTCATATGCAGCCATGACTCCCCCCTGCAGCCATGTCTCCCCCCCAAATGCAGCCATGTCTCCCCCCATTATGAAGCCATGTCTCCCCCCTCATATGCAGTTATGTCTCCCTTGCCGTCTAGTTGTTCGGCGCTCAGCAGAACATAACAGCTTTCATTTGAATAGCTGCTGTTCCCTGCCGCGCGTCGTCATGGCCCCTCCCCCTTGTCCGGGCACTTTGATAGACAGATCACCTGTCCAATCCTGGGAAAAGCGCCCGACAAGGGGGAGGGGCCATGACGACGCGCGGCAGGGAACAGCAGCTATTCCAATGAAAGCTGTTATGTTCCCTGGCTTAAGTGCCGACAGCTAACGGCGGCGGCAGCGGCAGCAGAAGCAGCTCTCCAGTGATTTTATACATACCTGGGGACTGCTCTGCTCTCCGCTTTCTTCTTCGCTTCCTCTCCGCCTCCTCTCCGCCTCCAGTCCGCCTTCCTCGCTGCCCCCTCAGTCTCCTCTGCGATCGGTTCCCGCCCCCGTTCCGCCCACTCTCTGCCCTCTCTCCGCCCCCATTCCGCCCCCACTCCGGAAAAAAAAAAAAAAAAAGTATCCGGATTAGGCATCGGGGGTATTTGCGGGAGTACAAGTACTCCCGCAAATACTCGGTATCGGACCCGATACCGATACTAGTATCGGTATCGGGACAACCCTAGTGAATAGTATCGCATTTATAAGCTCTGTTAAGGTTTTTCGACTCTGGCTGCAGTTGATTGTATAAAATTGGTGTTAACTGTAAATTGAGTGAACTTTCCAACGTTGGAGGATAATGCACTTTCACATAGCAGTCCACAGCCATGACCGTCAGGAAAATAAGCAGTGGGTTACTTTAGATTAGGGGGCTAGATAGGAAGGATATATGCACTCCATATGAAAAGGCAGTTATCCTTTAACACAGCAGCAGTGCTTCCTGGATAGTTCCAATTGAATTTACTTGTTGCTCTTCAAGTTATTTTGAATTCTATAGCTCAACTATGTTTTAAAATGGCTACAATTAGAAAATTCACAAATACGACTTAGAACAGAACGTCTATGAAATGTCACAGCTCTTAGGCGTGTTTAGAGACTTGACTTGAGTATACTACAGAATATAGGATTGTTAGTATGGTGATTAGCTTAGTGTCGAATTGTAGGAGTTGAGATGCCTCTGTTCATTGGGAGCAGTTGTTGTTTTGGATCATTACATAAAACAAGCTTTTTGTAAGCTTTTTTTTTCACCCGGAACTACAGAAAGTAAACAGTCATTTCCTCCCTTTCCTTGAAATCCTTACCACCTATCAACCTGCAAATAAACATGTGAAGAGGTTCCACAGGGGCCTAATATATACAGTTTTAGCTGAAGGGACCCTTGCTGGGGGAGATGCCACTTTTTCCTTTTTTATTGTAATGAGCCCTTTTATTTAGAAAAGACTGAGCACCTCGCAACACTACAAGTACAAATTCAGCGCTCAAACAATGTGATCCACAATAAAGAGCTTCCTGCAAGTTTTACTGTTAGCATCTCAATGCACCAGCAAGCAGTGAATGCCCATGGTGTGAACTTTCTTAATGAGTTCCTGCTATTCCATGACATTGTATGTTGTTCCACTGGATTGTGTGGCTTGTGCTATATACTCTTAACATTAAAATCATGACTCTTCAAGAACAGCTTCTGACAAGATGATATATTCAGTCATTGACATGTAAAGTGAAAAGTTACCTGTTGATACTCTTTTATTCTGCAGCTGCATTGGCAAAAAGTAAAAGCATGTTATTGCGGAGGCCCACAAATACTATATCACATATATATATAACCACCTGAGGTGAACATTTATGCCCAGAGTGTGTGTGTATATAATATAATATGTGTGTGTGTGTGTGTGTGTGTGTGTGTGTGTGTGTATACACACACTCTCTGGGCATAAATGTTAACCTCAGGTGGCAGTAACGCTTCCTATGTGCATGTACTGGCATTCAGCTCCGTGACACTGAATCTGTCAAAAGTGAAGGCTCGGCATCACTGATTAAAAAACTCTGCCCAGCCACACTGGTGGGCACGGTAGCAGGCAGTGCTGTGCTCCGTGACTTTGAGTCTGCACTTTTAAAAAGACTCCGTAGCAGCAGCAAGAGCTTGGAGGCAGTTGTATCAGATCTTGGGCTCAATTTGCAAAGTTTTAACACCAGTCTAGGACCCTCTGGTGCCAATTCAGTAAGGAATTTGAGACCTATACAGGTGGTGTGTATGTAGCTGGAAACCTTGCGCCAAATTCATAAAATATTATCTGCAACATTTTTCATTATTTGTACCAATGCATGTTACACATTCAAGTATTTTTTTTGCAACACTCTTACTGTATTACACTATTGTTGTGAAAGAATAACCACTTAAGCCCGCGGACCATTTTGTTGCTAAAGGACCTGGCCACTTTTTGCGATTCGCCACTGTGCCCCTTTAACTGACAATTGCGCGGTCGTGCGACGTGGCTCCAGAACAAAATTTGCGTGCTTTTTTTCCCCACAAATAGAGCTTTCTTTTGGTGGTATGTGATCAACTCCTGAGGTTTTTATTTTTTGCGCTATAAACAAAAATTAGGGTTGTCCCGATACCGATATTGGTATCCGGACCGATACCGAGTATTTGCGGGAGTACTTGTACTCCCACAAATACCCCCGATACCCAAATAGAATACTTGACCTGGCCACCCCGCCCCCCCCCTCCGCCGCGGCAATGAAAGCCGCCGCCGCATGGTTAAAGCGTGCGGGAACATCACAGCTTTCAATTGAATAGCTGTAGTGTTCCCGCCGCGTATAGACAGACACTTTCCCCCTTGCTCGGGATTGGATGGGTGATCGTGATATGTCCAATCCCGAGCAAGGGGGAGTGTCTGTCTATACGCGGCCGGGAAAACAGCTATTCAAATGAAAGCTGTGATGTTACCCGGGCGGCGGCGGCTGCTAGGTATGGGGGACATGGCTGCGGGGGACATGGCTGCATTAGTGTGGGGGGACATGGCTGCATTAGTGTGGGGGGACATGGCTGCATTAGTGTGGGGGGACATGGCTGCATTAGTGTGGGGGGACATGGCTGCATTAGTGTGGGGGACATGGCTGCATTTGGGGGACACATTTTAAAAAAGTATCGGTATTCGGTATCGGCGACTATATGAAAAAAAGTATCGGTACTTGTACTCGGTCCTAAAAAAGTAGCATCGGGACAACCCTAACAAAAATAGAGCGTCAATTTTGAATAAAAAAAAAGTTTTTTTTCTCAGTTTAGTCCAATACATATTCTTCTACATATTTTTAGTAAAGAAAATCGCAATAGGTGTTTATTGATTGGATTGCGCAAAAGTTAAAGCTTCTACAAAATAGGGGACTGTTTTATGGCATTTTTATTAACTTTTTTTTTTTTTACTATTTTGGCGGCGATCAGCGATTTTTATCGTGACTGCGACATTATGGCGGACACATTGGGTACTTTTGACACCATTTTGGGGCCATTGTAATTTTTACAGTATCAGTGCTATAAAAATGCACTGATTACTGTAAAAATGACACTGGCAGTGAGGGGGTTAACCTGTCTGTAGGAGGCGCTGAAGGGGTCAAGTGTGACCTAGGGAGTGTTTATAACTGTTAGGGGGCGTGGCTTGGCTTGACACATCATTGATCAATGTTCCCGATGACAGGGAGCAGACGATCACTGACGCTGTCACTGATAAGAACAGGGAGATGTTTGTTTACACTTGCCTCTCCCCGTTCTTCATCTCTGTGACCCAATCGCAGGACACCGACGGCGATGGGGTCCGCGGGTCCCACGGTCACGGAGCTCAGGACTGTGTCACGAGCGCGACCCACGGCTCGCACCTAGGGAAACGTACCTGTATGTGCCTATGCCCACCCATGCCACTCTATATCTAAATATGATTTTGCATCTTGAAGACAATTCTGTTGTAAACCCTAGAAGAAAAAAAAAAAAAAAACCCTGCAAGACAAAGGCATAATGAGGCAGCTCATTTTGAAATGCTTACCTTAGAACAAAGCTCTTTTAGCGGCGCCTGCAAACCGCAGAGACAGCTGATATTTTCTTGGGTTTGCACGCCCCGGCGCTGTGATTGGCCGAAGCTGCGATGACCTCGCATGCATTTAGGAACCGCCGGTCACGGCACAAGGCTCTGTAGGAACGGCAAGGGCAGACGTTGGCGTATGTAGTAAAAATTTCCTAAACTGTGCTAATTTAGGAGATATTTACTATACCTACAGGTATGCCTTGTTATATTTGTAGGTACAAATAAAAAGGAAGACTTCAATGACTGTCACTAAAAATAAAGATAGTTATTTTGGGTGTTGGCTTTGTGAATTGATCCTCCTGTCTGAAGATGAAAAAGTTGGCTAGGCTCGATTTTTGTATGCCTGTTTGAAACTATTGGATGTTTATATGAGCTTGGTATATTAACAGTGAGGGGAATTTATCAAAATTGCAGCAGACAGAATCGGAAGCAGCTGTGCATAGTAACCAGTCAGTTACTATCTTCAGCTTGTTCAGTTTTAAGTGACACAAAGCTCTGGTTTAAAGGAAGAAATGCTATCAAGTTTTTATTCAAAACTTCATATAGTACCTTCTTTTGCTCTCCGCCTTCTCCAAACCTCCAAATTCCTCTGTTTATCCTGCTGTGATCTTAATTTCTGTTAGAGGGTGGCTACCATGGTCCCAAAGTATACAGGAACATAGCCACCCTCTCTTGCTTGCCCACAGGATAGACTGTGGGATTTGTAGTGTGCAAAGAGTAGTGCACATAACCACAACTATCATGTACTTCTTGTTCCAACAATTAGGAATGGGAAAAGGAGAAGTTCTGGAGCTCACGGAAGACTTAACAATGAGGCCAACAAAAAAAAAAAAAACACGGATAGAAGGGGTTTTATGAAAAGTAGATTTGAAGGCCATTAAGTGGTAGATGTGTATGGATTATTTTTGGAAAATAAGGATATCGTTTAGTGTGCACATCTGCTCCAGATTGTGGCTGCTCCAATTTTTTTTATTTTTATAAATTCTGTTTCTGGATGCCATACAGTTGCACCAAGGGGCATAGTTCTGAATCTGTAAATTTGACATCCCACAAACATTCTTTGAAGGAGAAACGTCTAAGTCCATGTGTTCTTTGCTGGAGAATCTTCTAGGTCCGTGTGTTCCCCCTTTAAATACCCTTCTTTTTTCCTTTTTATACTTATTTATTTTTTACTGGATATGTTCTCCCAGCTCTATATACATTCTCAAGTTATAAGTGTAGTAAAAATGTGTGTACCAACATTCTCAAGTTAGTTGGTTGCCATGGGTGATCTATAGTAACTGCCAATCATGCATGGTAAATGTCAGTTAAAACGCTGGGGGAAAAAAGTAATGTATGCATATGTTTTTTTTTTATTTATTTTTTTAAAGCCCAAATATTTTGATAAATAAGGAAAAAATGTGTGTCTTTTTTTTTAAAAGGAAAATGTATTTGAATAAATTGGGTATGTAATTTTTGTAGGTAAAAAAACAGAACAGTATTCTTAAACTCCACTTGAATAATGATATAAGACTTTGCAAACATCTGCATGTTCATGGTGGCATCACATGAATTACTACCATTGTTTGTTTGAAACCTATGGATATAGGTACCGTTTTATTTCTGTACTGTGGGCAGATGTGTCCCAATTAACAATGTGCATGGTCAAAGGGGATTAGTAGCAGTTTGCTGCTGATAGTGTCTACATGTCTGTGTTCTGTGGGTATTTATTAGGGTATTTAGGTCTTTAAAGAGCCTGGCTGGTCAATCTTTATTCATTTAAATCCACATAGCTATGTTGTATCCCTTCAAGTAGTGTTGTCTAGTCATTAGTGAACAGTTGATGATTTAAACATGTTCCCTATTCAAGGCACACAAGTTGATATTGTAAAACACTACAGGTTTTTATTATAGAAAATGATTTTATAAAAAACAGTTACAATTATTTGTAACAATTTTATTTCATTTGTTTAACTTTTTTTTTTATAAAATAATTTTCTTTAATAACCCGTAGTGTTTTACAATATCTACCTGTGTGTCTTTAAAAGTCAAAATTCTGTATAATATCGGGACGTTGGCACATAGCTATCAATGTATCCACAGTGTCACCCTGTGAGGATACGCATACAAATTCTCTTCTCATAAAATGTTCCCTATTAATGCAAAAAATATAACTAAAAGCTATTTTCTTTTTTATTATTATTTAGATTTGGGTAGAGTGGAGAGGGTTTAAAATACACCTGTCATATTTGTGAAAGTGAGAGAATATCCCAAATTTCGGATTGTCATTAGACCTGGAATAGATGCGACAGTCAAGGGTTCTCCCTTTTGAAGGGCTTTCCTCTCACTTCTTGTTGTGGCTGTGGAACAAAGTCAGAGAAAATGTCCCCAATGAGAGACATATGACAAAAAATGGACAGAGGTTATTATCCTCTCTTACTCAATCCAAAATGAACAACATGTTTCCATTAGTCCTACTTTAATGAAAAAAAAATTAAACACATACCAACCATGCATATATAAAGTCCATAGGAGGGCACTACGTTGCTCAGGCATCAATCTTTGCATTGTGGGAGGTGGGTGTACCTGTGGGTGCAGTAATCGTAAATTTGTTTCTGCTCCAGTGGTGGATCAGGGAGATAGGATAACACAATAAAGGTAGAAACAGGAACCCTAATTTGCCTCCTTTTCCTATTGCACAAGTTCACTTTAAGACTCTGTTCTTGTGAACTAATGTTTTCTCCTAAATTATGAAAACCATGACCCAAAAGTGTGACTGTACATCTTGTACTAATTATTATTTTGTATCAATAAAGGAATTGAATTTCATGCTGTGACTGGAGAAACATGGGTCCTCTTAGTGGTTTTGTTATGAGGCCTATTCACAAACAATTAGGGCCCTAATTGCACTACAGAAATCTTGTAAATTAGCTGATGAACATATGAGCTGGGTTTGGGTTAATTGCACACTACTTTAAATGCAGATAAACAAAGGTCATACTTATTTTTATTGGATACCTAAATGTGTCCAGAACAGGAACTGCAAATCTCAATACAACGTCCCCAGGAACACGCCTTTAGTCCTAGGCTTGAGCAGTCTAGGTTTTACTGACACTTGTGATTTACATGGTCAGGAGTCCATGATCAGTTACAAATTTTTGAAATGGAATATGGTTATAGTATCAAACTATATGAAAAACCCTGGTTTATCTAAATCTTGGCATATCCAATGTGAATTTTTTTTTTTTTTTGTAATTACAAGCTAGCTAGTAATTGTTGATGTAATGTGAAATTAAAGCTGAACTTGGGTATAAGAAAGATGTTGTCTAAATAAGAGGCATGTGCATTTTTACTTGAATCTTGTACTTTTGGAGGAATAGTTTTGAATGAGCCCCAATTTAAGTTTCAATTATTGTGGTATAAGAAAGACTTTCAACAAGGTGTGTTTTTTTTGTTTTTAGCAATTGTAACAATCTCTCCATACAGAAATGCTCAACTATTTAATCTTCTAACACAGGGTTTATTAAATGGCAGTCCACAGGCTCTATGAGGCCCATGTGGTCTTCTTTTGAGGCCTATGAGGTTAGAGCTACAGCCAATACAGAGTGGTAGTGGGTTGAACTTAAAAAACGTTGGCACAGCTTGTGAGGTGGGAGTGATCTATTGCCCTACAGGGATAGTTTAGTTACGACCCAAGATCACCAGGGAGGGATTAAACAACATGGGAGCATACAGTATCTCACAAAAGTGAGTACACCCCTCACATTTTTGTAAATATTTTTATATCTTTTCATGTGACAACACTGAAGAAATTACACTTTTCTACAATGTCAAGTAGCTTGTTACCTGTTCAATCAAATCCAATCAAAATCTTGGCATATCCAATGTGAAAAAAAATATTTTTGAGTAATTACAAGGGAACAGTGTCAATGTGCTGTCCCCACAATAATATAATAAAATATTTGCAAAAATGTGAGGGGTGTACTCGCTTTTGTAAGATACTGTATGTTCAGGTAAGTAACCACAGAACACCATTAAAAGGAAGGGGGATATATTTTGCTGCCACTGACACCAGCAAGGTGAGGAGGGTTATTATTGCTTTCACAGACAGCAGTGGGTAAGGGGGCTTATTATTGAAGCCACTGTCACTGGCACCATAGTGGAGGGGGATATTACTACTGACACCAATGATTGAGGGGTTCTTACTGCTGCCACTGACACCAATTAGGAAGGTTTTTTTTACTGCTGCCAAGGAAAAAGGGGTTCTTACTGCTGACACTGACAGCAATAAAGAGGTTTTTACTGCTGCCACTGATGGCAATGAAGGGGGGTAACTACTACTGCCACAGACATGAATGAAGGAGGGGCTATTACTGCTGTCATTAACCTCAATGAAGGAGGCACTGACACCAGTGAAGGAGGGGGTTATTATTGCTGTAACTGACAGAAATAAAGGAGGCGTTATTACTACTGTCACTGACAGCAATGAAAGTTGGACTATTACTGTTGACAATGCCCCTTTATAAAGGGGGTGTTCTTATTGGTGCCACTGGCAACAATACCGAGGTTTAATATTGCTGTCGCTAACACCAGTGATATGTGGGTTATGATCCTGAATGTCACTTTACAGAAACAAATGTGCAGCCGTAAACAAGTGTAAAGCTGTCTGTGCACCAATTATTCTAGAGTTTTTGTAGGGGTTGTAAAGGTAAAAAAAAAATCCCTAAATAGCTTCCTTTACCTTTAGTGCAGTCCTCCTTCACTTACCTCATCCTTCGATTTTGCTTTTAAATGTCCTTATTTCTTCTAAGAAATCTTCACTTCTTGTTCTTTCTGTAACTACACACAGTAATGCGAAGCTGCTTTCTCCCTGTTGTGGAGAAAGCCTCTTGAGGGGGGAGGGGGCGAGCAGGCAAGTCAGCACACTCTCTACTTTGCAGATAGAGAAAGGAGCTGTGTGTTAGTGGGCGTCCTGACACTCCTGCTTGCCCCCTGCCCCCCTCAAGAGGCTTTCTCCACACCAGGGAGAAAGCCTCGCATTACGGTTTGTAGTTTCAGACAGAAGAACAGGAAGTGAGGATTTCTCAGAAGAAATTAGGACATTTTAAAAGCAAAATGGAAGGATGAGGTAAGTGAAGGAGGACTGCACTAAGGTAAAGGAAGCTATTTAGGGATTTTTTTTTACCTTTACAACCCCTTTAATACAATTTTAATTTTCCGGAGCCCTACCTGGAACCTCCCTCCTGATTTATTTCATGTGATGAACCTGATGGCTTCACTGGTCTTTGCATAAATTAAGTTTTATTGAACACTGGAATAATCAGTGTGCAGCAGCTTTTTATTAATACTAACTTATCAATAGAAAGCAAAGCTTTGACATTTTCTCATAGGGATAATCTTCTTTGCACAGTTCTTGATGGTATAGCAACCCTGTCAGTGAGCGAAAACCACAACAAACTAGAATTTTGACTACAATCAACCAACCAAATTTAGCATTTTGATTTGATGTGTGCATTAAGGATTATTTCAGATTATATGTGTGTGTGTGTGTGTATGTATGTATATATGTATGTGTGTGTGTGTGTATGTGTATATAATATATATATATATATATATATAGTGTGTGTGTGTGTGTGTATATATATATATACACATATATATATATAGTGTGTGTGTATATATATATATATATATATACACACACACATACTGTTTTTGTTTATTTTGGCGGAAATTTATAAACCAAACGGGTGCAATGAAAAAATCAGCAGTTGTGTTTTCTTGAGGAAGAGCTATTTGTTTATTTAGCAGAAACCTATTTAGGTTGGCTTGCATTTGTCACCTAGGAATGGGTTTGTGAGTACACGTTAGTGTTTACCTTAGCACCAAACAGATTAAAGAACATTATTGCCTCAGATGAGCTGTAATGAGGGCAATATTTTCTCTCAAGGGAAAGCGGCTTACTGTAATATGTTCTAACGAGGAGACAACGAGAAGGTGTGAACTGTTGTCACAGCAATTCAGTGCACCATTCCCAAACCTTCATTGATCTTTTTGCAGTTCCGTAAGTGAACATCACATTGTACTAAAAACAACAGGTCTACTTCCTTACATTACATTAACATGCACACTAGAAGAACCAGAGAAACAGCTGCTTCTTCATGGGGGTTCTGGGAAGAAGCCACGTTGGAAAGTGGCATTATCTTTTTATATTCCAATGTGTTTTAAAGTTGACGGTGTTCTAGTATTCAAAAATTGATCAGGATGAATTTTTAAAGCAAACCTTTCATGAAAATGCAAGGTCCCATTACTTCCTAGCCCCCCACACAGTAAGGTTTGTTACATTTTTAAACAATTACTATGTTGCACTATGAATTGTAGTCATTTGTACCTATAAACTACTAATCTTTTTCACAGAGCATTGTCACCGTTACATTTGAGGTTGTTGGAAATGTAATTGAAGAGGATCTCAATGTATTCATTCAGGTAAGAAGAAAACATCTTCCAACTTTAATGATTGTGTGTTTTTATATGCAAATAATGTGTGTTTTTATATGCAAATAATGTGTTCATATTTTTTTTTTCACTTTTCAGAATTTGCTCTGGGAAAAGAATATAAAAAACACTATTGGAACTCCCATGGAGGTTATAAGATTAAAGGTGGGTTGTGGTAGTGTTAGGTCTCTGTTAGGCACAATTGTGTATTTAACTGCTACCCCTCTGCAATTATGGGGCTACTGAAAATGGCTTCAGGGCATGATTGTGGCAGATATTAGGGGCAGAGTGCATTGCCTGCCCTCTAGACTGAGAGTTGGTATAAAGGATGAGCCTACTCTGGGAACAGATTGAAATCAACAAGGAAGCGCACCTAAGAAAATGACTGATGGACAGCATGGAGATCATTGGAGGGTGCTGTTGGATAACCTATTCTCCACCCCACCTTAGAAAAATTGGTTGGATCAGGAATATATGCCAAGCTTTCAAATGTACCACAAGATAGCATTTCTAAAATGCTGTTTCACTAGTAATGAAGTAGACTGGTACACTACTGCTATGCTTGGTTGAAAAATAAAAGACCTTGGTAGAGGTGTTGTATCTGTTGCATTCATTTTTATGTTTGTTTTCACTTTTAGTTAGAATGTATTCTTAAAGTCTAAGGTTTGTTAAAAAAAAAAAAAAAAATGGCACAAGGGACCTGACTTACTATTAGTCCCATGTGCTGCTGGCTCCTGCATTCCTTCAAATCTTCCTCTTCTGATGCCCCCCTAGCTCAGCAATCTTCCAGCACAGTGGGGGTTAATAGAGCTGAGGGAGCTGTGAAAGGTTATCAAGAGTGCCTAACTATGAACCCCCTTTCCACCCAGCTCCTCCATTTTATAGCTTCAATGAATAAAAAATTATCTCTGAATGAATTACAAACAGATGATTGAAAGGTCCCCCCTCCATTAATTTTTCATGTTTCATTCATAGAAGTTGTAGTATGCCTTCTATGAATGGAAAGAGTGGGCATAGTCAGGCACTCTAAATCAGTGCCTATCAGAGCTTCCTCAGCTCTGTAAACCTGTGCCGCAGGGTTAGAAAAAAGATTTCAAGAAATGTAGGAGCCAGCAGCACCAATAATACATTAGATTAGTACTAAGTAATGTCCCTTGTGCTCTGTTGGTTTTTTATTTTTAACTAAACTTAGGCTTTAGCAATCTTGACAAAAAGAAATAAAATAAGCCTTTGTGCTTTATCTAATCCATAGAACTTGACATGTACGTTTTTATGCATTTTTCTTTTTCCCCTTGTATTTCTTTTGCTACATTAGTAACAGTCTTTTCTGTCTAAGTAGGGCCTGCTGTCAATGAACGACAAATCAAATCAAGTGATAATACAAGGAGTTCATGAACTCTATGATCTAGAAGAGACACAAGTAAACTGGCAGGGTGAAAGACTAAATCGCATGGTGTTTATAGGTAAACTCTCTTTTCTCTGTCTCATAAATGTAAAAAAAAATATTGAACAGTATTTATAGAACATGTCAATATTGTAGATCAGTTGAAGCATATAATGGGGTAGAGTGCATGTGTTTTATTGTAAAATACAATATTGCCAATTTACCATATAATATTATACCAGCAGTGCCACTAGTGCTAGTGGCTCTGTTGCATATTGCACTAACACAAGTTAAATAAAGATCCTAATGTTTAACTAGATTCTATGTACCATGTGTGAGTTTGGAGGTGGCGTTTGGATAAAAGTGTGAGTTTGGATGCTCAGGCAATCGTGGACCTGGTTGCCTATGACACGGTGGGATTCCAGCTGTTACTTTAGACACCTTAGACTCAGTTCACACTGCTACAACCCCAAAGTTGTGCAACTTGCTTGTGACTTCCTTGCTATTTGCTTGTCACTTTTATGTTTTAACATTAGTCTAATCGGTCAAATCACACCAAGGTCGCAGAAAAGTAGTGCAGGGACCTTTTTTTTTTTTTTGTCTCTGTGACTCAAGTTGCATTGGTTAAGATGGCACCCATTTAAAATGAATGTGTTTTGACTTGTCATGTGACATTGTGTCTCAAGTAGAAATAGGTTGCAGCAGTGTAGACTGTGCTTAGTGCAGGTATATGCTGCTAGTGAATATGGGGTAATTGTGTGTTTTTTATATATATATTATATATATATATATATATATATATATATATATACACATTATTTTTTCCCCCCTAAATAGCTTCCTTTACCTTAGTGCAGTCCTCCTTCACTTACCTCATCCTTCCATTTTGCTTTTAAATGTCCTTATTTCTTCTGAGAAATCATCACTTCCTGTTCTTCTGTCTGTAACTCCACACAGTAATGCGAGGCTTTCTACCTGGTGTGGAGTTTCGTGCTCGCCCCCTCCCTTGGACTTCAGGAGAGTCAGGACGCTCTCTACGTTGCAGATAGAGCAAGGAGCTGTGTGTTAGTGAGCGTCCTGACCCTCCTGTAGTCCAATGGAGAGGACGAGCATGACACTCCACACAGAATGCGGCAGTCCAGGATCATTTCTTCTTTTTTCTACGGATCAGCGCACAGTCTGCACCTGTTAGTGCTACAGGGTAAGATGTCTGCTGGCCACCTGTTAACGCGGGAAAGAAAGCCAGAAAGGGGATCTGTCAATGTAAACAGACAGATCCCTGTTCTGACAGGGGAGTTAGAGAGAGATCCGCTGATCCTAGTGATCTCTCTCCTCCTCCAGTTAGAAACGCTCCCAGGGAACACACTTAACCCCTTGATCGCCCCCTAGTGTTAATCCCTTCCATTCCAGTGCCATTTTTACAGTAATCAGTGTCTATTTTTAGCTCTTTTCTACCTTTTTATTAGTTTTACTTGCATGCAAAAATAAAATATATCTTATTTTTCAATTCCAGGGAGACATCTGGATAAGGACATACTCAAACAGCAATTCCTATCTGCTCTGGAACATTGATGGCCATGGTTTGTTAATATGTCACACATCCTTAGAAAGATGTCAGAGACTAATTTTCCAAAGACAATGTAGCCATTCACCGATGCTTCAAAGCAGTACTGTATTTGTATGTATTGATCCATTTTAATTAAGAATTAATAGAAAATAAAGAGAAAAAAAAAACATTTTGTTTTAAGAGACCCAAGTCTTTACTGGTCTGTGATATGATTGTGACTCACGAGGGTGCACAGAAAGTGGATTACAGTACTTTTGTTTATAAGTGGGTAATCTTGTTAGGAGGGTATGTAGCAGGGGTAGGCAAACTTCAGCCCTCCAGCTGTTGTGGAACTACAAGTCTCAGGAGGAATCGCAAGGCTCTGACAGCTTACTAGCATGACATGCAGAGGCATGATGGGACTTGTAGTACTTTAACAGCTGCATGTATGCTAAATATTGCATTTAGTAGTTTCCTGGACATGGCTCAGTTGCCAAAGTTGGGTTTCGAGTATTTTGGGTTTGTAGATTTTTTCTCGCGTGACCGATTTTCATGCAAAATTTTGATGTTCTACCCTTTACACCTGAAGAAATGTTTCCTAAATTCAAACTCTGAATCTGTTAGTAGTGTCAGAGAGAAGATGTCATTTATGCCTAAGGTTGGTTTACAATTTTATAAGTTTTACTTGTTTTGACACCGATTTACTTTGCAAATGGCTCAAAGTGTAACCCTGGCCAGATTATGGGCAGTCAATTTTTTTCTTTTATAATCAAAAAGTCATTAACTAGCTTTAAAACAAGTAATTTCTGACCTGTGGTGCAGGTACTGTTGAGAAATTCATCCTCAAAGTTAACAACAGAAGCACTGAAGTTGTTTAAGTTTTCCCTTTCAACAGCTCACCCCCCTCCAAGCAGTAATTTTATACATTTTTCAGCTGTCAAATCCCTAATGTAGAGCGGTGCATTGTTGGGGAGGAGTGCAGGGTTTGAGCTACTGAAACAGGCAGTTTGATCAACTTCAGTACTTTTACTGAGAACTTTCAGGATGAATTGCTCCACAGAAATTACAGCTGCAGAGGTTTAATGAGCAATTGCTTTAAAGCTCATTTAGTGCACGTTTATAGTGTGTAAACATTTTGGTTGTCCATAACCTGACTACAGGTTTATTTAAAGTAAACTGGGTTAGGGGCATTAGATTGCAAGCTACTTTTGGGGGGCAGGACTTGATGTGACTGACTCAATGTTTTTTATTAAGAACTGCAGAAGATGTATCATCCTTCTACGAATTGGAAAATTAAATAAACAAGTTTGTCTAAAGTGCCTCATTTATTTTGCTGAGTTGGCGATTACCGTCCATTTAGAAATGTTACTACTTTTTTTAATGTTCGCCTCTATTAGTATAAAAATGCCTTTATAACATGTACATTACATACAGGCATTTTGTCACATTTATATAAGAGGTTTTAAAAAAGGAATTCCAATAATTTTTGTTGGAAAGGAATGTAACAGGTAAGTATAAGTTAATTACACCTACTCTACCTCTGCTGACATTTTAAGATCTTTTATTTTATACATATAAATAATAAATCTGTTAATGCAATGTAATACAACATTTTATTTTGGCACACTAATTTTTAAAATATCTGTAATGTTGAGATCTTTTAATCATATACAGTTGTCTGCTATAACATTGTATATTGGGGACATATCCATTTTGTGAGTTTAAACAAAACCTGTCCTATAAGAAATTTGTAAGTGGCCATTAAATGGCATCTTCTGAAAATACTGGTTGCCTGGCTATCATGATGACCTGCTTGCTTTTAATACCAGAACAAACCTACAGATGTTTTACATTAAGCCTGGAAAACGCTACAACCCTGAATGGGAAAAAAAAGACTGACCGACAGCTGTATTAACACAATGTTAGTACAGTGATCACCTCTGCTGTGCTATTGTGTTCTGACAGGGGGACCGCCCCCCCCCCCCCCACTAGGACTCACTGATCAGCGCATGCAGCCTTTATCTACCACCACGGCCGATCAGTTGCTGGTTTTCCAGTAGTTTTTCAGTAGGCTTGGTTATTTCCTGGGAATTCCCCAGGTTTTTGTTTTTATCTGCTTTAGCCTTCCAATGCTACTTACTGCGATTGCCAGCCATAGATGGGGCGGTGGATATGTTTATGCTTCACCTGTGGTGTTTATATTGGTCCAGCAATGCACCAACACCTTTGCAGCCACTGTGCTATATGCTGGGTGTTTGGTGTGCTCCTGTACCTTTAAGGAGGGGTGGCTCCCCTTCAGTTCACCTGCCCCTATCTATCCATTAAAATGCATGTGCCTCCATTGTGAGGACACTCACTGTTTAGTGTTAGGACCACAGATTACAGGGTGCGAACAAAACCCTTGTTTTCAACGCATACTGTTAGACAGGTTGATTGATCTGCTAGCTGGTCGGTAAGTAGGCTTGGTTATTCCCTGGGCATTCCCCAGGTTTTTGTTGTTATATTGTTTTCCAGCATGCCCGCTTGACAGAAGCCATACACACGGGCTGAAAGTCGGACGGTTTTTCCCAGACAGTGTACCTGCCATTCTTCTGACTGTCCCTCAGTGGCATCACTAGGGTTGGTGTCACCCGGTGCAAAAAAAAATGGTGTCACCCCCCCACCAATTATAGACCCCCTCCCTCACTACAGACCCCCACCGAGTACAGTACCCCTCCATCAATATAGACCCCCTCCCTCAGTATAAACCTCCCCCCTCAATACAGACACCTCCAGCTCCATAACTACAGACACCCCCACCTCAGTGAAGACCCCCCTCTGTTACAGACACACCCCCCTCTGTTACAGACACACCCCCCTCTGTTACAGACACACCCCCCTCTGTTACAGACACACCCCCCTCTGTTACAGACACACCCCCCTCTGTTACAGACACCCCCCCTCTGTTACAGACACCCCCCCCTCTGTTACACACCCCCCCCCTCTGTTACAGACACCCCCCCTCTGTTACAGACACCCCCCCCCTCTGTTACAGACACCCCCCCTCTGTTACAGACACCCCCCCCCCCTCTGTTACAGACACCCCCCCCTCTGTTACAGACACCCCCCCCTCTGTTACAGACACCCCCCCCTCTGTTACAGACACCCCCCCCCCTCTGTTACAGACACCCCCCCCTCTGTTACAGACACCCCCCCCCCTCTGTTACAGACACCCCCCCCCCTCTGTTACAGACACCCCCCCCCCTCTGTTACAGACACCCCCCCCCCCTCTGTTACAGACACCCCCCCCTCTGTTACAGACACCCCCCCCCTCTGTTACAGACACCCCCCCCCTCTGTTACAGACACCCCCCCCCTGTTACAGACACCCCCCCCTTCTGTTACAGACACACCCCCCTCTGTTACAGACACCCCCCACCCATCAGTGCAGACCCCCCACAGTTAGACACTCCCCTTGGTGCAGACCCCCCCCAGTACAGACACCCCCAGCAGAACAGACACCCCCCTCAGTGCAGACTCTTTAGCATTGGACAACCCCTCTCCCATCAGAATAGACACCCCCTTACCTTACAGACCTCAGAACAGCATATACACACAGCAGTGTGTCCCTTGGGCGCAGGCTTCTCTTCTTCTGTGGATGTGAATAGAGAGGTGGGGGACGGCGGCTTAGTTCTTAGAATCTCTAGCTTGCTCACATGACACGCTATAACCGAAGACGGCTACAGTGCAGGCTTCAAATGCCGGGAAGGCATACATGGACGTACTCCTGTGCTTGGGCGGTGTGCTCTGTGATCGGCGAGTCCTTTGGGATTTGGCTGATCACAGAGCAGGGTAAAGGGCCAATCACAGCATGCCCTTTATCTCGTGATGAGTTGTCGGCCTATGACGGCCTGATCACGTAAGAAAAAACACAAGCTGGTTACTGGCTTTTTATTTATTTTTAATGCTGTCAGCGTTAAGAACAGAAGAAAGACCTTAACCGACTTCTGTTAGAGGGACATCAGTCCCCTAAGTGTCCACTAGTGCTGCTAATCAGTGCCGTTTTATCAGTGCCCATCAGTACTGCTAATCGGTGCCTCATGATCAGTGCCACCTCTCTGTGCTGCCTATCAGTGCCCATCAGTGTTGCCTTATCAGTGAAGGAGAAAAATTACCTGTTTACATTATATTATAACAAAATATGAAAAATGTTTTTTTTTTTTTTAAATGTTCTGTCTTTCTTTAGCAAAAAAAAAACAGCGGTGATAAATACCACCAAAAGAGAGCTCTATTTTGCGTTTTTTAAAATACATGTTTTTGATCCATTGAATTCTATGGAACCAAAGGCCAGAAAAAACTCAGACCGTTTCCATTAAATGCACAGGTGTGAATGTGACCCATAGGAAACCATGTTAAATGGACTGTAGCATGTTTCTGCAAAACTGAAAACCCACTAAAAAACGCATAGGTGCATCCAGTGCCTGAGGCCTGAGGCCGCCGCCATCTTGTGGACCTGGAGCCGCCCGGACGAATCCGTTCCTGTCAAATCTGGAGGTAAGGGACCACCACACACCCCCTCCAGCCACCCATCCTCCTACCTGGGGTAATTCTGAGGCTGGGCCGGCCCTCGGGATCGTCCGTGGAAGCCGCGGCACATTGCGGCCTAACACACCCTGTGGATCCCCGGTGTTTCCTGCGGCTGATCCAGCGGGACGCGCTGCAGACGTCTCGCCGCGGCTCCGGAGGGCACAAGAGTCAGCTGGGCATCTGCATAGCACCCACCCGACCGTCCATCCTGGGTGCTGCCTTTGCTGAGACACAGCTAATAACAGCCCTCCGCTGTGGAGCTGAACACTGTCTGTATACCCAGCATACGGCGGCCATCTTGGTACACCCTGGCAGAATCCGAAGGCCTTCTATCACCCTGCAGCCTTATACAGAACCTGTTCCCCTGCTGGAGCCCCATGTCTGGACAACAATAAACTATAGTGGATGATTGAGGTGGGTTTCCTCCATATATGGGGAATAGATGGTGATCGCTGCCCAGACCATCTCATACTACAGGGCGGTCACCTCGCTGCTAACTTCAGTGTTACAGACACTTACATCTCCCCTCTGCAATCAATCTGCCCACTGCAATACGTTTTGAACATCTCAAACCTATAAGGCTATCTCTTCCACCTAAGGCAGCTTCCACTGACGGAGGGGACAGTATAAAGGGGATTTGAGTGCAGCAGTGGGAATCAGATGGGAGGTGACGCTCTGCGTGTTGAGTCCCCCCACAGCCTTTTGTCTGGGCTACTCATAAACCCCCAAAGATATAACGAGTTATTCACCAGTGACAAAGTTGTCAAGATGAGATAAATGACACACTCTCAAAGAAGTGGGGACGCATGCGGGGCGTGATGCAAGACGGCAGCTCTCTGTAACAGCTCGAACCGATCAAAGAATAACATAGCTAATCCGCAGGGCTAAAATTCAGTTCAACCGCCAAATAACCACCTTCACCCCTGCAAATTAAACTTGTGCATGCCTGGAAACTACCGGACCCGCGGTCGCCGATCAAAATACTCTCCAACTAACATTCTACTCCGCTCCAAAGCGAAAAGCAAGATGTCTCAGGATAACGCCCATCACTCTCCACAGGCCTCTCCGGCAACTTCACATGCTTCTCAGGGAACAGCCTCATCCAAACAAGTAAGTGAGTTCCCATCACAGCTCACCAAAGCCGAGCTAGATTCCAGTCTCTCTATAATGTATGACAAGCTGGCAAACAAATTCCATTCAGAACTGAAGGCTTCCACTAGCACACTACAGCAGGAAATAGCATCCCTGGGAGGGCGCACAGATTTGTTAGAGACAAAACATGATGAGTTGTCATTAGCACATAATGATCTAAGAAAGGACTTTGAGCTACTAGCTGAAAATTATTCCTATCTCCAAACACAAGTGGAAGATTTGGACAACAGAAATCGCAGAAACAATTTAAGAATCCGCGGGGTCCCAGAGTCTGTGGCAGACTTAATTCCTGCGACAATGAAGCTTTTTCAGTTGCTCCTTCCGGACACCCCATCTCAGTCCTTCACTTGTGATAGAATTCACAGGGCTCTACGACCCAAGCCTCCTGCAGACAAGCCACCTCGCGACATCGTCCTTTGCATGAAAGACTTTGTCACAAAGGAGAATATTTTAAGGGCCGCCAGAAACTCGCACAACTTGGAGTTCGAAGGAACAAGGATTCAAATATACCCAGACATCTCACAGGCCACCCTTGAAAGAAGGCGCAAGATGAAGGAAGTAACATCAATCTTACAATCTGCCCGCATCAGATACAAGTGGGGATTTCCCTTCAGACTAATTGTTCCTCATAACGGCACCTCATATTCTGTTATTAATGTCGCAGAGGGCAAGGAGCTTCTGATCAAATTTGGTTTGTTGGATCCAGAAGAAAACCCAAGACCACCATCTACTCCACACTTATCACCTATTTGGGCCACACCCTCTTCAAGACGCGATCAAAGAAGAATGAGACCTCCCATGCGATTCGCTAACCCCTGAAAGTCGCTTATAACAAATTTGCTTTCCTTGTTCCTGTAATTTGCTTCTTCGTGTTCTATGGAACCATGAGAGGAGGTTTTGTTCCCCTTCAGGCCCCTTTTTATTCAAATGCAATCTATTAGCATAGGTTAGAGGCTTCAAAGTTCTTTTCCCAAAATGTTTTTTTTTTTTTTTTTTTTTTTTTCTTTTTCTCTCTATCACCTATTTTTACTACTTTAAATGAATGTTCTGCTTTCCCTTGATATATGCTACTGACAAGCAGCAGGACTAGCTCTTCCCGTTCATATACCTACCCAGAATAATCGCTCTCATCAAACTTCAGAACAATTTCTTCATCTGTACGACTTGCAAATCAAGGATATACACCACAAACTAGCTCCGACTACTTAGTTTATCTACGGGACCTTCCGGACCATAGAAAACTTATCATGCTAAATTTAAACTTCACCATTGTTTGATTTGATTATACTTCTGACCCGTTTTATTATTTATCTAACTTTTTTTTTTTTTTTTTATTTTTTTTCCTTTTTTTTTTTTTTATTTTTCTCTCTCTCCCATGTGATCGGTATATACAGGTAAATCACACCAAAGTATAGAAGCCTTTTTCCTTCCATGACACAAGTTTGCACTCATTACATCTTGGGGAATGTTCCATGTTCTTGGTTTTCTTATAACACATGCACATAGATTTTTTTCTCTCTTTTTTTTTCCCTTTCCCTCCCAGGTTACAGGAGGGGGGTAAAATAATATAGACAAAAAATTGGAGAGTTGCTATGTCTCTCCGCCTTCGCCTGATTGACCCCACTCTCACTTTTGGAGTCTAGACATGGATCTTACAGCACATTCTCTTGTGCTTTCGGTCCTACTCTTAGTCCTATCTGTCGGGACTCCCGAAGTGAGCCATGGACACATATGTCCAAAGTTAATTGTTTTTAAGTCAAACTGTTTTTTTCAGCTTGACCCCGTATTTTTTTATATTCACTTTTTTCTATTTCATAACAAACTAGGTAACATGTTTAGTTACCCTATACATTTTGAAATAAGATTCTTACGGTTTGCTTTATTATGTTATATTGTACTAGAGTCTCACAAAGGCAACAGATTAATAAGTTACCGGTATGGTAGATACGACATGCTAAAGATCATCATATCACTATCATATGTTTCATATGTTTTCACACACAATACTATTACAATCTGGGGTGTCCGGCTCACTGCCGAACTATCAACATTTTTCATTCTCTTTTTTATCACCCAAAAATGTTATAAATGGCATTACTATCTATCATACCTAAGCTTTCATTTATACACTCTAAATGGGACTTAAAGTAATCTCCCATAATGCCAATGGCATAAATTCCCCCCAAAAAAGAAAAAAAGCTTTCCGCCATTATAAAAGACTAGGGGCCGACATAATATTAGTGCAAGAAACACACTTCGCTACCTCTAACCACCCCAAGTTTTTTGACAAAGCATATAGACAATTCTACTATACAACATTCGATTCCAAAAAAAGGGGAACAGCTATTTTTATTAAAAATTCTTTAGTGTTCGAAACCCAAAATGTTTATAAAGACCCAGAAAGTCGATTTTTGATTGTTAAAGGTTCCATAGGAGGACGTAAGGTCACAATAGCCTCTATATATGCACCTAATGAAGCTCATGCATCCTTTTTCTCACATTTCTTTGATACATTAGATAAGTACTCCTCACCCCATTTGATTGTAGGCGGTGACTTCAATTTAGCAGCACATTCAACCTTAGATAGGAGTAGAGTTGCACCCTCATCCAAAGCCTTTCCTAAAACATTAATCCGCACATTACATAATCACCAACTCATAGACACATGGAGAGCACATAACGTAGGCATTAAAAATTACACTTTTTACTCACACCCACATGATTGCTCCGCCAGATTAGATTACATCTTTTGCACCCCAATTTTAGTGGCAAACTCATCAAAAGCCGACATTCACTCTTGTCCCTGGTCTGATCATCAGATAACATCATTTACTACTTCTAAAATAGGTCTTGCTAACACACCTCATAAATGGCGCATTAACGATGCATTATTAACAGACCATCAGAATCTACATCAACTAACGACCGACATGGAAGAGTATTTTACACTTAACTCCTCCCCGGACATTCTACCCACATCACGGTGGATGGCCCACAAGGCTGTCATGAGAGGCCATCTAATCAAGATGGCAGCTACTAAAAATAGAACGAAGCTGACTGACATAAAAACACTAACTAGAGATCTAGACAAATTATACCACAAACACAGTCACCCCCCCCCTCCGGAGACATACTAAAACAAATCCAAGAAAAACGTTCAGCCCTAGACACATTACTAACTTCTGATACAGAAAAAGCTTTGAGATGGTCCAAGGCTAAATTCTTATTATATAGTAACTCCTCATCCACAATGTTTGCCAGAAAATTGAATCAATCAATGAAACCTCCCCATACTTATAAATTGAGAAATGCGGCAGGAAACCTAATTTCTCATCCTAAGGGAGTTATGGAGATTTTTTTGAATTTTTATAAGAAACTTCTATCTTCTCCTCAAAACATCCCAAAACTATCCTCGTCACAATGGCTTGATGAAATTCCTCTACCCTCCCTCTCTTCACAACAAATTGAGGCTTTAAATGCACCTTGTTCAGAAACTGAAATAAATAGAATTGTGCGTTCTTTGAAGACCTCCACAGCCCCAGGCCCAGATGGCTTTTCAACTTCATATTACAAAAAATTTGCTTCAATTCTAATTCCCCATCTTGTTAAACTTTTTAACCATATTCTGCAAGGCAACCAATTCCCATCCGAAATGCTCCTTGCTAATATGTCCCTATTACCCAAACCAAATAAAGACCATTCCACTCCCCAGAACTTCCGCCCAATCTCGGTCATAGATAATGACCTAAAAATTTTTGGCAAGATGTTAGCGGATAGATTAGCCTCAGTTATCCCACCCTTAATCCACCCAGATCAATCAGGTTTCATTCCAGACAGACAAATCACAGACAATATAAGACTAGCTACAAACATCATCCAGGACTCCAACCTACACACTAGAACTACACTACTACTCAGTCTAGACATACATAAAGCCTTCGATAGCGTCAGCTGGTCCTACTTAGACTCACTCCTCCCCAGATATGGCATTAAAAATGAGTTTCTCCATGGGTTTAAAGCCCTATACAATGATCCACACACCCGAATCAAACTCCCCGGTCACAATTCAGAGTTTTTCCCACTAAGCAAAGGCACAAGACAGGGCTGCCCGTTATCCCCTCTCCTATTTGCTCTAGCCATCGAGCCCCTTGCTTGTGCCATCCGCAACAATATTAATATCAAAGGATACACAAAAGGGTCAACAGAATTTAAATTAAGTCTCTATGCCGACGACGTCCTGTTGTTTCTCACGGAACCTTTAATTTCATTACCAAAACTTATCAATACTTTGGATACATTTTATGACCTAACAGGGTTGAGTATAAACTTATCTAAATGTTCAGCCCTTCCAATCAACTGTCCCCCTGATTTGACTGCTATATTAAAAGAGAAATTTCCTTTTCAGTGGTGTTCAACATCTTTCAGATATTTAGGTATCCATATCACCCCATCCTACAGAACCTTATACCACGCCAATTACCCTAAAATATTCCAAACCATCAGAGACTTGCTCAAATCATGGTCATCATACCATATTTCGTTTATGGGTAGGATAGCTGCTATAAAGATGGTTATATTACCTAAACTATTATTTTTCTTTAGAGCCCTCCCTCTTCTGGTACCTAAAAACACCCTAGATTCTATACAAAGAGAGATTAACAAGTTCATATGGCAATATAAAAAATCTAGATTCGGATATGCATTGATGTTCAGACCTCGATCGAAGGGAGGGATGAGTATTCCTAACCTATGGCTATATTATCTTTCAGCCAGATATACACAACTCGCACAATGGTATGCACCTTCCAACCATATACCATGGCTATTATTTGAAGAACAATCTGTCCTACCATATCACCTACAGGGCCTCCCCTGGTCCAAATCCATTAAAACTCAAAAGATTGGCCACCTTAACAAAGTAGTACACCAAAATCTCCTATTATGGCATAGACAAAAGCACAAATTTAACATCTCATCAGAAATCCCCCCCCTAGCTTCTTTCATAGGTGACCCTCTTTTTTCCCCTCCTGACCTTAGCTCAAATCAATATACTATATGGCAACTCCTCAAACTATCTACCCTAAAGTCACTCACAAAAAATAACTCATTTCGTACTTTTAGAGAATTGCAAACAGAATATGAACTTACAGAGACTGAACTCTCTGACTACAACAACATCAAGATTTTCTACCAAAAACACTTCTCACTCACACTCCAATCCCCATTCACGATATTTGAACAAATCTGTCTCACTTCACCTCGCGATAGGGGCTTAATATCCAGAATTTATAAAAACCTAAATGAACACAACTTACCAGATAAAACACGTCAAATGTCCCAGTGGGAATCAGACTTGAATGAAACCTTCTCTATAGATCAATGGGATACTATGATCAATAATTTACAAAAAAGCACCAAGACAGCCTCCATTAGGGAATCCGCCATCAAACTTCAACATAGGTGGTACCTCACCCGGACAGACTCAATTCATTCTATCCAACAATCTCACCCCTATGCTTCAGAGGATGCCCAGCTCAAGGTTCTCTTATACACACATTCTGGGAATGTACACACCTTAAAACTACGTGGCAACAAGCCGAAAACAAAATAAAACAAATTATAGGCAGAAGAATTGAACTCACATCTAAAATGTGCCTCCTTTTCTATCCTATTCCTGATATCCCAATAGCACATACCAGACTTATACACACATTATTCAGCTCAATACACTGGGCTATAGCTCTTAACTGGCGATCCCCCACAGTGCCATGGTCCCAAATTATGATTCGCATGCTTACCATCAAGCTATCAGAACATATCCATCACACATTATTCGACACTATGGACACATATAATAAAAAATGGAAACCTTGGGATATTTCTCTGTTAGGTCAATGATCCACTATGTGACACTGTCATTATGTTTTTATTAACGAACAAACTCATAAGGTCATTATGCCTCTATAAAGTTTTATGAATGATTCATTCTTACATCCCAATGTTTGTATTCATCCCTCATATATTACTGCTACTTATACATCATACTGATATTCTCTGCACCCTTTGTCATGTATGTATCCCTTGCCAATGCAGTTATTTTTGTATTGAGACTTATATTTCAATAAACCGTTTGTAAACAGAAAAAACGCATAGGTGTGAATCAGACCATAGTGCTCAGTAGGCAAGTAGTTAAAAAGTCAGGTATTCCATTGAATGGGTGAAATATTGGTTGCTTTTTGAAAGAAAAAACATTCATTACTATTGCTACCTTGCCCAACAGATGACATTTTCATTGGCATCTTCATGACCTTTTGTGTTCTTTTCTACTATAAGAAAAGCATTTAGCCTCCATTCACACTTTTTCGACTTCAAAGTTGCATGACAAGTCATTCCCCATGTTTTCCAATGATTCCCATTCATAAATGCATGACTTAGTTGCAGCAACCTCCAAAGAAATTCATGAACTACATTGGTCTGACTTTCATGCAACTTAACGGAGGTTCACCCTCAAATTGAACTTTATAGCTAACCTGTCTCCAGCCTTAGTAAATCACTGCTGCGTTGTAATTTTTTGTCATAGGTGTACCCTTACCTGTATTCTTGCAGACTTTCGGGTCGTCTTTCCTGCGGAGAGTGGGCGTGTCGCTCCTTTTCCCCGACGACTCTCGGCGTAATGTGATCTGGGCGCAAGGACTTCTGGGATTACAACGGGGTGTGTATTCTAAATGACGTCACCCATTGTCATGGTAATGACTGTAATCAGGAAGTGTTGACGGCGAGGCTCACGCTGCTCACCGTCAACACAGCACATGCGCGAGATCCTGTGGTGCATGATAGGGGCATTCCGTGAAGAAATCCAGGAAGTGTTTGCTTGTGGGATTCAAAATGCCCACAAGCAAGATGGAAAAGCCCTGGAGGATTTTTTTATAACTTCTTCTTTCAAACGAAAACTGAGCGAATGGACGTAGCAGCGCCTAGCAGGTTAGTAGTACCTAGCTAGCTCTGGTACCAGGCTTTGGAAATTTAAAAAAATAAAATAGCTAAACCCGCGGTTGAGGGCCATAGAATTCAATGTTATCCTTCAGAAGTTGCATGAAAGTTGTACCTGAATGTTTTACAATGCAACTTTTTGTGCAATAGTTGCCCATTATCCTTAGCCAAAGTTGTATCCAAGTTGCATCAAAGTTGGTGCAACTTTTGAGTCGTACAAGTGTGAACGGAGCCTAAATGAAGAATGGTGTTTGTGGGAAGGTACTGTGGAGGAAACTACTGCTATTCAAAAACCATGCGTCTGTGTCAGTTTTTCCATTTGGATGTTCCAGAATGCTACAAGAACAATATTTTGCAGACAAATTGCAACCTTTTTTGTACACAACATTACTATACAGCATTACTATAGCAGAAGGCTGGACACTGCAGACCTACAACCATTATCTAATTCTAATTGTACATTCCCCACTGTAGTCCATTTAAAAGCAAACAGTGATGCAAGTGTGCCTGCAGGTTATTAAAATCTACTGTCATCCATAATGCATGGATAATGCGTACTGTATTCACCCCCCCCCCCCAATGTGAAAATAGAAGCGTATGCAGTGTGGGGGAGTGTGTCGTATGAGTAGAACAATAATTTGACACACCCACCCTTGGTCCTGCCAACTTGAGACGCTAAATCCCAGAGCGTGACGAACAGGAAGTGACGTTGCCGCTTCTGAAACCTCTCCTACTAGAGCCTGATGATTGAAGAGGAAGCTTTGCAAGCAATTTCATTTTACCCAGCAATTCCCTATCTGGTAAAAGTGATCTGAGCAGTGAGGCCTGTTTTACACCTATGCATTTTCTTAGTGCATTTTCAGTTTTGCAGAAACACACTACGGTACATTTAACATTGTTTCTTATGAATGTATTCTACATCTGTCCTTTTTTTTTTGTAAAGGGCCAAGACTTTTTTCAGTTTTTTCCATAGACTTCAATAGATAAAAAGCATGTATTGAAAAAACACAAAGTGTACCTGCAATATGCAAACTGTAACCTGCATAAGAATGAATCAGGCCTGATAGAGCACTGAATCACTTTTACAGGGAGCGGAAGGGGGTCCCCCCTCCCGCTGCATTTGGCTCTCCCATCCCATCAGAGAGCCAGGTAACAATGCAACTGGTGGCATCTGCTTCCAGGGACACAGTGAGAGGAACTGATGTCCTTTCCATTGTGTGATGTCAGAAACTGGAAAGGACAAGGATTTTTGTTACTTTCAGTCGCATGTTAACAAGCCATTACTGGCTTGTGAAAGCATCTGATCAAACTGGCCTTAGGCCAGATGAGAGATATGGGGTCTAATAAATTTGTGATCTCTCCATAAAGAAGACCTACCACAGCCCATGCTATCACAAGGGATGTTGTCATCACTTGTGATAGCAATAAAGTTAATCCAAAAAAAGTTAAGTTTCAATTTGAAAAAAATGTAAATGAAATAAATATTAATAAAAAAAAAGTAAAGTCCCCCATCTCCCTGTGCTCTTAAGTGAATGCAAATGTGCATGTTGGTTTCATGCTAGAAGGGCAAGAAGTATCAGAAGGAGTGAATTGTGGTAGAGGGAGAGGAGTCATTGGGAGATGATATTGGATAGATGGATGGAGACAGGATTTAATAGACCAGATTCTAGGTGGCGTGGGGGTTACACATACCTGTAGAGCAATGATGACAGTGGACAGCCAGCATAAGAAAGCAAGGATAATGGGGGGGGGGGGTTGGGGTTGGGGTTATATCAAAGTAATAAGACTCACTGAAAAGCAGTTTGCAGAGGGGGGAATGGAACACTGAAGGTGGGAAAGGAGACAAAGGGGTAAAGATGAATGTGCCTGAATGTGAAGATGAGTGTGCCTGTCCCTCATAAAAGGATCAAGAAAGATATCCTCCTTTTATATTATAAAGGAATCCAGCTGAAAAAGTACGGTATACAGTGTGTTTATCAGTAGAAATTTGTCAGAGTACTACAGTACATGTTCATGATAGCTAAATGTTCAGCTGAGTTTTTTTCAGATGTTCTGGAACAACTTGCATTTTAACTGATAGCATTTAACTTATTTAGATTACACAGTGTGCATTGTCCAGGCTGTGATCTCTGCATAGTCTGTTGCATCACCATTATTTAATTATGGGTGTATTTTTCTAGATTATGAGATTTTGATACAAAGCACCACATAAATATGTTTTTTACTGAACAGATTCATCTTTAAAAGCTTTGTGTATTATTAAAATTAGTTTTCTTAAAGTATCCCCAAAAACTGTGATTAAAAATAACCTGGGATAAGGATTGGAGTGATCTGAAGTGACAAATGTTGGCAATCGGCAACACAAATAATATATGATATAAAAAATGTAATAAAAGTGATGTGTATTTGTTGTTGCGTGCTTCAGCCTTGAATAAACCTTAAAGTGATAAGTGCTACAAGTACATATGTGTTACACGTTCTGCAATAGGTAGATGACACTAAAAATAACAATTAAGATAGTTTAATTCATATATAACACTCAAAATGGTGTAGTTCATATGTATCCACTCACTCAATATCATAGAAGTGTGTATGCCAGGGGTGGCCCCACTGTCTATCGCCACCTCCCCTATCCATGCGTCTGGCCCCTTTCAGGACACCGGTGCATGGATTCCAATGCCAAGGGGCTGTTTTTTGAAGCAACGATTAGAGCCAGAGGCTTCAACATAGGGTGGGCCGGGGTTGCAGAGAGTGCGCTCCGATCCCACCCAGCTGTGTTACAACAGGGAATGAATATTTGTTGTTGTAACACTGATCCTCCTCCCGGCCAGGAAGCTGGTTTTGACACTGGTCACCTGATTTGCTGAAAGGACAGGCAACCCTATTTGATGCTTAGGAGGGAAGGAGCTGGAAGCCGCCAGGAAGGCGAGGACACGGAACCACTGCACTACTTTGACTGCCACCCGACACAATGGGGTAAGTCCCGGCCCAACCGGCTAATGGGGGGGTTGAGTGGTTGTTTTCTGCTCCCCCCCCAAAAAAAAACACCAGCCACCACTGATGTGTGCTATACCAGTGTTTTTCAACTCCAGTCCTCAAGGCACACCAACAGGTCATGTTTTCAGGCTTTCCATTATTTTGCACAGGTGATTTGATCAGTTTCACTGCCTTAGTAATCACCACAGCCATTTCATCTGAGGGAAATCCTGAAAACTTGACCTGTTGGTGTGCCTTGAGGACTGGAGTTGAAAAACACTGTGCTATACAACCAATTTTTAAAGCCGAACCTGTCAGATACAGTTAGGAACATGTGTCTGGGATTCTCCTGCGTTCCATGGGCCGGAAATTAACAAAAAAAAATGTGACCTAGATAATGTAAGAAGCTCTACCCAACGTGTTTGGTCATTATGACATAATTTTTTTATAGTTTTGCCTGGGTGACAATTATGGCTCCCTAATAGAAACTGTGAAGTGATTGCATCACAAATCCAGCTGGATGGAGGCTGTAGATACATTTAATCACTATTTGATATTCCTTCAATTACAAGGGTATTATTATTTACCATATTTTCTAGTAAGATACCTTCTAATCGAGAGTGTAAGCACATTATGTTGAACACACAGAAGACTTTTTTTTGCTTGTCGAAATGTATTTTTTCCATTTTCTAGTATTTTGTTTTATTCATTGTTAGATTGCTCGGTGACTGATTTTTTCAAGTTAAAAGCAAGTTGTGGATTCATGTATTATGACAGAAATAAATTATTATTTGCCTGAAGTTTTTTTTTTTACCTTCATGCATTCTTTGCATGAAAGTAAACAACGTTCAGTGGGTCCTTCCCCCGTAGCCACCCCTAATACTTACCTGAGCCCGATCCTGATCCTCAATGTGCACAAGAGCAGAAGCTCTCCTGGGTCTCAGCCTCTCCTCATTGGCAGCAGTGGGAGCCAATCACAGCAAGTGACAAGAGATTGAGTTGGGCCCAACACCCCCTATCTATTAAAAGGTGTATAGGACCCGAACTTAAAAAGTCATAATTTTAACTAGTTCCGCCCGCCGTCATTTTACGGTGGCAAGTTGGCTCTCCTGTGCGAGAGCCCATAGTATAACGTCGGACGCGTGAACGGCTAGGGGGCGCGCACGCCTCAACGCCATTCACAACGATCAGATTCGCTTTGGAACTGATCAATCTCCAAGTCCAGGCCAATAAAATCTGGCCTGGACCTGGTGATCACTCTCAGCCAATGATTGTCTTTCCCTGTCTCTGTATTTGTAAACATTGACAGGGGAAGTGCTGCTCTCTCCCTCGTGCCGGTCTTTTCTTTCCAGACCGAGAGGGAGAGAGCATCTAAACATGAGTTACACAACAGTACACTGACACCAGGTCATGTAGGCACACAATTAACCCCCCGATCACCCCCAAATTAACCCCTTCACTGCCTGTCACTGTGTCACCCAGTACAGCGATCAGATTTTTTTTGATCGCTGTACTAGTGTCATTAGTGACCAAAATAATTGTTAGGGTAATTAGTCTTAAGCCTTAATAAGTCTAGGGACCCCCCTAACCCCCCCTCCAATAAAGGTTTAACCCCTTTATTACCCCCTGTCACCAGTGATCACAGTATAAGGCCGCGTACACACGAGGGGATATGTCCGCTGAAAACGGTCCGATGGACCGTTTCAGCAGACATCTCCGCTCGTGTGTATGGGCTAGCGGACAGATTTGTCCACCCGACAGATTTGAAAGCAAGCTTTGAAATCTATCCGGTGGGAATCTGTCCGCCCGACATGTCTGCTGGTTAGTACACTTACCAGCAGACATGTCGGCTCCCACCGCCGCCGCGCCGCTGCCGAATGGATTCGGCGCATGCGCGGAAGTGTTTTGCTTCCTGGTGCGGTGACGTAGCGGTGACGCGGCGGCGTCAACGTCACCGCCGCGTCATCGCCACGTCACCGCGCCGTCCGGCGGCGGGGAATTTGATCCGATGGTGTGTACACGCCATCGGATCAAACTCCCGATCGGACATATCCGATGGAAATGGTCCGCGGACCGTTTTCATCGGATATATCCGATCGTGTGTATGGGGCCTAAGTGTCACGGGTGACACAGTTTAGCTAGTTTATTTTTTATAGCGTCAAGGCACCCACCATATTTTTCCCAGTAAAGGTTTAACCCCCTGATTGCCCAGCGGGTGATCAAAGTTTGGTTTTAGCGCCAGATAGGGTCTGCGTCGCCCCAGGCAGCGTCAGATTAGTGCCAGTAGCGCAAACACCCACGCACCCACCATACGCCTCCCTTAGTGGTATAGTATCTGAACAGATCGATACCTGATCTGATCAGATCTATACTAGCGTCCCCTGGCAAATCGAAGGTACAGTGGTGAAGAGGCCTACTTGTTTCTGAGCCTGACAGATAGTGAGGAGGAGGTCACGCATCTGTCAAATTCTAGCTCAGAATACGATCCTGTAGATGACAGTGTTGTGGTCCCTGCTAAGGTCAGGCGTACCAGACCCAATCTTCTGCTGTCGCTGAGGTGCAAGAACCACAGGACTCTCGTATGGAGCAGAGAAGTACTAGCGCCGCTATTCCTTCTGGTGAACTGGCAAGCACCAGCAGCCTAGTACATTCTGGTCGTTCATCCAGCACTGCAGTATCACATGGTGACGTGGCGAGTCCCATAAGTGCAGTTCAAGCTGGCGAGGTGGCAAGCACAAATAGTGTCCCGCTGCCACCAAGAAGAAGACAAAGACAGGTCCCTCATCCCCATAGTGCCCTTCCTGCTGCATTCGCCAATCCTGATTGGGTACCCACCACTTCTGCAGCGCCCGTACTTCCCCAATTCACTGGCCAACCTGGAATTCAGGTGAAAACAGTTGATTTTACGTCACTGGATTTTTATTCGCTGTTTTTCAACGAAGATCTCTATAGATCTATTGTGGACCAAAGCAATTTGTATGCTGGTCAATACATCGCCGCTAATCCCCAGCTGTCCCTTGCCAGAGATTGGAAACCAATTACGGATTCCGAATTTAAGATCTTTCTGGGCCTTTCCCTCATCATGGGCATGACTAAAAAGAGTAAGCTGCGGTTATATTGGTTCATGCACCCAGTTCACTATATGCCCATTTTCTCTGCCTCCATGGCCAGGACACGATCCAAGCAGATCTTGCGGTTCATGCATTTCAGTAACAATTAACTCGTCGTCCTCGGGGACACCCTGGATTCGATCGGCTCTACAAAATTCAGCCCATCGTAAACCACTTCAACCATTGTTTTGCAGCCTTGTAAAATCCCCATCAAGTTGTCTGTGTTGATGAGTCCCTGATTAAGTTTTCTGGCCGCTTGTCTTTCAACCAGTACCTTCCCAGCAAGCGTGCCAGATACGGGGTCAAGATGTATAAGCTCTGTGACAGGGCAACAGGCTATACATCTAGCTTTATGGTTTACGAGGGAAAAGATAGCCACGTAGAGCCGGAGAACTGCCCAGATTACATAGGGAGCGTGCGACCTAATCGCCAGGGCTTCCCCAACGGCTTGTAGAATCCCATCTTAGTCGGGGGGGAGAGCCTGCTTACAGTGTAATAATTTATATATATTGTTCTCTCTATTTTTACAATATTTTATTGTATTTGCTTTGCAGGTATGGTATGTTATACTGTAATGTCTGTTTTATTGTTAACCATCATTTGCTTAGCAGGTACTGTACGCCATTCAGTTGTAGATTTATTTAGCGTGACAGCAACAGCGTTTGCTCCCACGATACATAAAGCCGCGACTCCAATGCTGTAGGAGGTGATATTGGAATATTTTATATTTTGACACAAGTTGCGGGAAAGAGAATTATTTTTTTTATTTTTTTTGCACAAAGTTGTCACTAAATGATATATTGCTCAAACATGCCATGGGCATATGTGGAATTACACCCCAAAATACATTCTGCTGCTTCTCCTGAGTACAGGGATACCACATGTGTGAGACTTTTTGAGAGCCTAGCCGCGTACGGGGCCCCAAAACCATTTTGGAAAGTAGACACCCCAACCTATTTGCTGAGAGGTATAGTGAGTGCTGTAAAATACTCACCATGCCTCTCAGCAAATAGCTTGGGGTGTCTACTTTCCAAAATGGGGTCATTTGGGGGGGGGGGGGTGTTGTGCCATCTGGGCATTCCATGGCCTCCAAAACTGTGATAGGCAGTGAGGAGTGAAATCAAAAATATACACCCTTAGGCCACGTACACACGATCAGGCCGGTGTTGGACAGATTTTAAAGCAGGTTTTAAAACAATGGTCCGATGGGCCGTACACACCATCAAATTTGTCCGATGACACTGGTCTTCAGACTAGTGTCATTGGACCGCCGGTCTGATCGTGTGTACGCGGCCTTAGAAAGCCTGAAGGCGGTGCTTGGTTTTCGGGGTCCCATATGTGGCTAGGCTCCCAAAAAGTCTCACACATGTGGTATCCCCATACTCAGGAGAAGCAACAGAATATATTTTGGGGTGTAATTCCACATATGCCCATGGCATGTTTGAGCAATATATCATTTAGTGACAACTTTGTGCAAAAAAAAAGTTTGTCATATTCCAGCAACTGGTGGCAAAATATAAAATATTCCATGGACTCAACATGCCTCTCAGAAAATAGATTGGGTGTCTACTTTCCAAAATGGGGTAATTTGGGGGGGTTTTGTGCCATCTTGGCATTTTATGGCCTTCAAAACTGTGATAGGTAGTGAGGAGTGAAATCAAAAATGTATGCCCTTATAAATCTTCAAGGTGGTGCTTGGTTTTCGGGGACCCGTACGCAGCTAGCCTCCCAAAAAGTCCCACACATGTGGTATCCCCTGTAACGTTTGGGGGCCATAGCTCAACAGGGATTCAGTGCTTAAACCGTTGTTTTAAAGGAAAAAGGCTTTTATTCACAGAAAAGCAAAATAAGGCTTTCTCAGCATGCCAAAAACTATAACATAAAAGTCCGCTTGGCTCCAGCGTCAACAAAAAGTCTGCTTATATCCAGCACAAAACAGTGAAAGCAAAATGACATACGGTTTGTTGCAAGATCAATCTTCACCCCCTGCACTTCAAAAGTCCTCACTGTGCAGCTAGCAGACTTCCATCTTGTCCTCACAGGTGCACTCTCCAAACTCACTCCCCATCTCCAGCACCACTTCCTGCTTTAATGTGGGTGGTTCTATGGGGGAGTTAACACCATGTGCGCTGGCTCCCAAGGTTTAGGAGTGGAGGCTCCGTCCCACCCAAATAACACTTTGGAGCCTCAAAAATTCCAGGCCCCAAACTACTTTATTAAAGATAGATAAGACTGCAAGCCAGTCCTCTCTGAATTAGCGCCTGCCTGGAACTTTTACCACCCACTTTTGGGTGACCCCCTGAACCTTCTCCCTCTATTTAAATGGACCATAGTCCAAATAGTGGTGCCGTATAGCACCCGTCCAGGACCCAACCCCGGCGTTTTTCCCCCTGTACATATCCCCCCCTCTGCCTCAACGCGGAGGTGTTGGAGGCACCAGTAGACACCATGCAAGGGATCGGGAGAGGGCATCGGCATTCTGATGCTGTCTCCCGGGTCTGTGCTCTACCACGAAATTGAACTCCTGGAGAGAAAGGAACCACCTTGTTACCCTGGCATTGGTCTGCTTATTTTGTCTCATCCAGGTAAGAGGAGCGTGGTCTGACACCAAGCGAAAAACTTCCTGCCCAGGAGGAAATATCGTAGGGAGTCCAAAGCCCACTTGATGGCCAGACACTCCCGCTCCACCACCGCGTAGTTTCTCTCAGCTGCCGTCAGCTTTCTACTAAGAAAAACCACAGGGTGCTCTTCTCCATTGATTTCCTGAGACAGGACCGCTCCCAACCCTTCACTTGAAACATCTGTCTGCACTACAAAATCTTTTGTAAAATCTGGAGCTACAAGCACCAGATCTTGACACAACGCTGTCTTAAGCTTTTGAAAAGCTGTCTCGGCCTCGGCGTTCCACTTTATCATCACTGACTTTCTGCCTTTGGTCAGGTCGGTCAGCGGTGCAGCAATAGTGGCAAAGTTGGGGACAAACCTCCTATAATAGCCAACTATGCCCAAAAATGCCCTGACCTGCTTCTTGGTTAGGGGACGGGGCCAGTCCTGTATGGCTTCCACCTTACTCATTTGGGGCTTCACCAGTCCTCTACCCACAATATACCCTAGGTATTTTGCTTCCTCCATCCCAATGGCACACTTCTCGGGGTTGATGGTGAACCCTGCTATTCTAAGGGAGTCTACGACTGCCTGAACCCGGGAAGGTGGGACTCCAATCAGTGCTGAAGATGACTATGTCATCTAGGTAGACAGAAGCGTACCGTTGGTGTGGACGCAGAGTTTTGTCCATGGCCCTTTGGAACGTGGCAGGGGCTGAGTGTAGACAAATGGCATCCTCTTATATTGGAAGTGGCCTTCCGGAGTAGAGAAGGCTGTCTTCTCCCTGGCTTCCTTAGTCAGGGAATCTGCCAGAGTACCCTTTTGTGAGGTGCAGCGTGGTAATGTACCTGGCAGGACCCAACCTCTCAATTAGCTCATCTACTCGTGGCATTGGATATGCGTCAAACTTGGAGACTTCATTAAGCTTTCTAAAGTCGTTGCAGAAGCGGAGGGTGCCGTTGGGCTTGGGTACCAACACAATTGGGCTTGACCATTCGCTCTGCGACTCTTCAATGACTCCAAGCTCGAACATTCTTTTAACCTCTTCCGACACTGTACCCTATGCGCTTCTGGGATACGGTAAGGCTTTAACCTGACTTTCACATTGGGCTCGGTCACAATGTCATGCTCGATGACGTTGGTGCGACCGGGCAACTCTGAAAACATGTCTCTATTTCTTTGTAGAAACTCTTTGTTTGCTGGGTTTGGGGCCTAGTCAGGGTAGCAGCAACCTGCACCAAGTCGATCCCTGCATGGTCCCCTGACTGTACTCCTACTACCGCAGACACTTGTTCTCTGTCTCTCCAGGGTTTCAACAAATTAATGTGATAGATCTGGTATGGTTTTCTTTCCCCGGCTGGTGTACCTTGTAGTCCACCTCACCGACTTTCTCTACTACTCAAATGGGCCCTGCCACTTGGCCAAGAATTTACTCTCCACCGTGGGTATTAGAACAGCCACCCGGTCTCCTACTTGGAACTGTCTAATTTTAGCCGACCTGTTATACACTCTCCTTTGGGCATCCTGGGCCTTCTGCATGTGCTCCCTCACCAGCACGGCATCACTTTAGCCACCCTCCTCGCATTTGAGAGATATGCTCTACCACCGTTTTGTGTGGTGAGGACTCACTTTCCCACGTTTCTTTTACCAGGTCGAGTAACCCCGGGGCCTTCGTCCATACACTAAACTCAAATGGCAAGAACCTGTGGATGGTTGTGGGACCTCCCGGATAGCAAACAACAGGGCAGGGAGTAACATATCCCAATCCTTCCCATCATTCTGGACTACTCTTTTCAACAGGACTTTAGGTTTTATTAAACCTTTCGACTAGACATCGGTCTGCGCGGTGTGGTAGGACGACGTCCGCAACTGTTTAATTTGAAACAATTTGCACAAGTCCGCCATCACCTTTGACATAAAATGGGGGTACCCTGGTCTGTCAGGATCTCTTTGGGGAACCCAGTTCGCGAGAACATTTGAAACAATTCCCTGGCAATGGCCTTAGAGGAGGTCTTCCTCAAAGGGACGCTTCTGGATACCTAGTTGCGTAATCTAGGATGACCAATATGTATTGGTGCCCCGTGCCGACTTTTACCAGGGTCCCACCAGATCCATAGCAATCCGCTCAAACGGGACTTCGATAATTGGCAAGGGCACCAGAGGTTTCTATAGTGTGCACTGGGGCGGTTAACTGGCAAATGGGACAAGACGCACAGTATCTTTTAACCTCGGCCTTCAACCCTGGCCAGTAAAACCGGTCGGTTATCCTGGCCTCTGTTTTCTCCGCCCCCAGGTGTCCTCCCAGTGCATCGTTGTGGGCTTAGATCGAGGAGCATCCGCCTATACGGTTGGGGAACCGCAACTGCTCTATAGTTTCCCCTCGGCTCTCAGCCACTCGATACAGTAAGTCCCCCTTCAACGCAAAGTGAGGGAACCTCTGATCTGCGTCTGGCATTTGTGGGACCCCATCAATAACAGAAACCTGCTCTCGAGCATTGACCAAGTAGGGTCCTGTATAATTGGGGCGGTCACAAATGCACCTGGACACATCTAGATCTGGATGTACTGGCCTTGAGGATGTTTCCCCTTCATCCTCCTCAACCGGGGAGAGCTCCGCATCATCCTCCCCCAGCAAAACTTGTAATGGGAAGACTTCCCCCCCCCTCAGAGATCAACTCGGGTTTAAGACCTGGGTCAGGGGCATTAATCCTTCACATTAGCTATTCCCTTGCTGACTTCATATCAATGCGAGGTATTTCTATATCAGAGGTGTGCATTTCAGGTCCAGACCCCTCAGACTCTGTCCTTTCCAGGCCCAGTGTCCCCAGCTCCCTGGTAGTCCCATCTGTACCTCATTCCATAGTTCCAGAAATAGTGGACAGTCCCGCCCCACTATGATGTCATGAATTAAACTGTTTATCACCCCGACCTCCTGTGTAACTGAGGCATGGCCATATAGAAAACAGTCACCGGGACTAAGGGGTACTCCTTGGTGTCCCCATGGATACACACTACCCGAAGAGTTTTAGTCACTGGTCCAAGCCTCCCAAGTACCCTGGCATGTACTAATGTTACCATGCTACCGGAGTCAGTAGGGCCCTGGCAGGAAGGTGGTTCACCCACACTTCCACACTCAAAACCGTCCTGCAGCCAGATCAAGATGAGTGGTACACACTTTTGCACATAGAAGGAGCTTCTCCGACCATTCGCACTCCATAGGCTCCTCCTGCAGTGGGCATTGTGCCCGGTATGCCCCCAGGACCGACATCGCCAACATTGTATGTCTCCCATCTTTGGTACAGGAACCGACCTCCGTGGTTCTATGGCAGACGGTGTAGACCTGCGGATGCCAACATCTGGGCAAGACTTCTCTCCTCAGGGTGGTGGCTGTCTGGGTGTCCTTGGCGTGGGTTCTCGACGCTTGGCAGGCCCAGCAGGTCCTCCACCACGTGTACCGTTCAACCAGCTCGACCAGCTGGTCAGCGTTGGTAGGGTTTCCATGGCTTACCCAGCGCTGTAGGTCATCTGGCAGGGACCGTAGGTACCACCAGTCCATCACCACTCGTTCCACCCATTTGTGGACCTGACCAATTTTTTTCGGCTGCAGCCATTTTTTAGCTAACTGGATTAGTTCTATGCATCTGGGACCTGGGTGGTTTGGTCCGATTTGTACCGCCAGCGATGCACCCTCTCTGAGCCCGGACAGCTGTGGTCACTCCCAGGCGGGCCAGGATCTCAGCTTTTAGACGTTCATAATCTTTGATGTGCTCAGCTGGGAGGTCAAAATAGGCCTTTTGCGTGTCACCAGTGAGAAAAGGGGAGATAATGCCAGCCCATTGGTCCCGGGCCATGCTTCTCTCTCTGCTATCCTTTCAAAGGTGTAAAGAAAGGCTTCCACGTCATCGCTGGGTGTTAGTTTTTGCAAAAATTGGCTGCTCTAACAGAAACACTGGGTGTGCTAACTTAAACGGCAACGTGGCCTGATTGCTCTTGTCCCTGAGCCAGCTGCTGTACTGCCTCCTGCAAGGCAGCCACCTGTGCTTGAGTGGACTCCTGCTGGGCTGTAAACTGGGCGGCTAGCAGCCGTGTGTTTTCCTGCTGCGCAGCTATAGCCTGTGCCAGGGCCTGCTGCTGCTGAGCCATCGCTTCCTCATGGCGTACGGTTGGCGTCTGCTGATCTTGCTGCTGGGTCACGGTGGCTTGCTGCTGGGTCACGGTGGCTTGTGCCAAAGCCCTAATGACCTCTTCCATGTCGTTGCGTGCTGTTTGTAATGTCTGGGCTGACTTTCACCCAAGACATGCCATAAGTACACTGTCTCTTTAAATGTCAGTTTTTAGTTTTAAACGGTTTTGCGCCTGCAAATGCACTGTGCCGCACTCAACACCAATTGTAACGTTTGGGGCCATAGCTCAACAGGGATTCAGTGCTAAAACGTTGTTTTGAAGGAAAAAGGCTTTTATTCACAGAAAAGCAAAATAAGGCTTTCTCAGCATGCCAAAAACTATAACATAAAAGTCCGCTTGGCTCCAGCGTCAACAAAAAGTCTGCTTATATCCAGCACAAAACAGTGAAAGCAAAATGACATACGGTTTGTTGAAGATCAATCTTCACCCCCTGCACTTCAAAAGTCCTCACTGTGCAGCTAGCAGACTTCCATCTTGTCCTCACAGGTGCACTCTCCAAACTCACTCCCCATCTCCAGCACCACTTCCTGCTTTAATGGGTGGTTCTATGGGGAGTTAACACACATGTGCGCTGGCTCCCAAGGTTTAGGAGTGGAGGCTCCGTCCCACCCAAATAACACTTTGGAGCCTCCAAAATTCCAGGCCCCAAACTACTTTATTAAAGATAGAGAAGACTGCAAGCCAGTCCTCTCTGAATTAGCGCCTGCCTGGAACTTTTCACCCACTTTTGGGTGACCCCCTGAACCTTCTCCCTCTATTTAAATGGACCATAGTCCAAATAGTGGTGCCGTATAGCACCCGTCCAGGACCCAACCCCGGCGTCCTGTACACCCCGTACTCAGGAGAAGCAGCAGAATGTATTATGGGGTGTAATTCCACATATGCCCATGGAATGTGTGAGCAATATATCATTTAGTGACAACTTTGTGCAAAAAAAAAAAATTTATATTCCCGCAATTGTGGCAAAATATAAAATATTCCATGGACTCAACATGCCTCTCAGCAAATAGCTTGGGGTGTCTACTTTCCAAAATGGGGTCATTTGGGGGGGGGGTTGTGCTATTTGGGCATTTTATGGCCTTCAAAACTGTGATAGGTAGTGAGAAGTGAAATCAAAAATGTATGCCCTTAGAAATCCTGAAGGCGGTGCTTGGTTTTCTGGCCCCTGTACACGGCTAGGCTCCCAAAATCCCACAAATGTGGTATCCCCCGTACTCAGGAGAAGCTGCAGAATGTATTTTGGGGTGTAATTCCACATATAACCATGGAATGTGTGAGCAATATATCATTTAGTTACAACTTTTTGTATTTTTTTTTGTCATTATTCAATCACTTGGTACAAAAAATATAAATATCCAGTGGGCTCAACATTCACCTCAGCAATTTTCTTGGGGTGTCTACTTTCCAAAATGGGGTCATTTGGGAGGGTTTTGTACTGCCCTGCCATTTTAGCACCTCAAGAAATGAGATAGGCAGTCTTAAACTAAAAGCTGTGTAAATTCCAGAAAATGTACCCTAGTTTGTAGACGCTAAAACTTTTGCGCAAACCAATAAAAATATGTTTATTGACATTTTTTTTTACTAAAAACATGTGGATGAATACATTTTGGCCTAAATGTATGACTAAAATTTAGTTTGTTCGATCTTTCTTATTCCGTTTATAGCGCAAAAATTAAAAATCACAGAGGCAATCAAATACCATCAAAAGAAATCTCTATTTGTGGGGAAAAAAGGACGCAAATTTTGTTTGGGTACAACATTGTATGACCGCGCAATTACCAGTTAAAACCGCGCAGTGCCAAATTGTAAAAACACCTCTGGTCTTTAGGCTGAGAAATGGTCCGGGGCTAAAGTGGTTAAAGGCTTATATGCAAGTTATTGGCCAAATACATAAAAGGTATGGTGGCCCAGGTACTGCCCTGGGGAATGCATTTAAAAAAAAAAAAAAGTTTTTACAAAAGCAGTGAGTTTAATGATGCTCAGAGTGAAACAACGAAACTGAAACATTTCTTTAAATACAGTGCCTGAGGGATCCCCTTAGTCTGCCTGTAAAGTGGTGCATCTGTACCATGTATAGAACTGTAGCAAAACCGACATATACAAAGAAACAAAATTACATTTAAATTGCTGACAATACAATACCGTTGCCTGCAATACAAAAATGTTTAAAACATTACGTTGGGGTCCTCCCCCCAATCCATACCAGACCCAAAGGGTCTGGTATGGATTTTAAGGGGAACCACAGTAAAGACTTACTCACCATACCTCTCAGCAAAAACTGCGTTGGCCCCCCAAAATCCATACCCGAGTATGCAGCTTGCAGCTATCCATTCACAGCCAATCACAGCTGTAAACACTGAGCGGTAACTGTCTCTTCTCTTCTAACACACCATTTCCAGTGTAAGGAGAGGGCAGCCAGGGATCACTGAGTTACCGATCTGTGTCTTTTCAGTGTAGTGCACCAAGCACCATACGAAGAGAACCTGTCACATTGCCCCTCAGCAGTGTTACAGTCCTCATCAGAGCCCATTAGCAGTGTTACTGTCGCCCCCCCTAGTGCACCTACCAATACCCATCAGCAGTGTACCTGTTTCCAATCAGTGACCATTAGCAGTGTACCTGTTGCCAATCAGTGACCATTAGCAATGTACCTTGCGCCCATTAGTGACCATCAGCAGTGCACCTGTCGCACATCGCTTATAAGTACCGCCACCCATCATCAGGGTACCCATCACACAGCCGCCCATCACTAGAGTACCTGTCATACAGCCCTACAAGCCTTACACCATTGAGGAGGCATTTCAGATCCTTAGCATGACTGATGAGAGCAGTGGAGAGTTCTCATAGTCAGATTCCAATTCAGTGTATAAACCTGTCAAAAGCAGTGGATCGGCGACCAAATCCCTAATCAAAATATATGTGTGGATGAGTTCCTTTTACACTTCACTGGCCGTCTAGGAATCAAAGAATACACTCCAAGCAAAAAGGCCAGATATGGAGAAAAATTCTACAAGCTTAGTAAACGATCCATGGGATATCTATATGCGCTCCGCATATACGAAGGAAGAGATTCTCGGCTCCAGTCCCCTGAGTGCCCAGCCTACATGGGCATAACTGGAAAAATTGTATGGGACCTGGCATACCCACTTCTCCAAAAAGGTTATCACATCTACCTGGATACTTTTACAACAGCCTGCCCCTTTTCTGCCACCTACATCGTGCAAAAACCTTGGCCCGCTGTACCTCCAGAATTCTTTAACACAAGGCTTCAAAGGGGGGAATAAGCAAGTCTGAGAAAAGTGCTGGCTGTGAAGTGAAAGCATGAGGCCCCATACACACGAGCGGACAGATTTGAACAAATCTGTCTGCTGGGATTTTGGTTTGCTCGCGTGTACACACGAGCAAACCAAAATCCCCGCCAGCAGAGAGCGCGCTGACGTGGCGGTGACGTTGACGCCGCCACGTCACCGCACCAGGAAGTAAAACACTTCCGCGCATGCGCCGAATCCATTCGGCTGCGGTGCGGCGGCGGAGCGGGACGACATGTCTGCTGGTAAGTGTACTAACCAGCAGACATGTCGGGCGGACAGATTCCCACCGGATAGATTTCACCGGGTGGACAAATCTGTCCGCTAGCCCATACACACGATCGGAGATGTCTGCTGAAACGGACCGTTTTCAGCGGACAAATTCGATCGTGTGTACGAGGCCTAAGAGGATGTATACATGCTGTCCACCATCCATAATGACACCCCAGTTACACAGTCTGATTCAAAAGGCTGCTTGTGTCCAAGATTATAATTTTTACATAGGGGGGTGTATTTCAACAATCAAATGCTTCAGCCCTATTTGGCAACAAGGAGGTCCCGTTTCTGGTATAAGAAAGTTGTCATGTATCTCATTCATTTGGCAATTTACAATGCTTATGTCGCCTACATCAAATCCACAGAAAGACCCACCCCCTTCCTAAAATTCATAAAATAAATAGTCACGTCCCTCTTCTTCCAGCAAAGATCACCCTCAGAAAACCTTTGCTCTGATGCTGTTAGCAGACTTTATGAGGGTCATTTCCCGAAGAGCATTACATCATTAGAAGCAGGCCAACGACACCAAAAAAGATGTTGCATATGCAGCAAATGAGGAGTTAGAAGAGATACTAGCTATCATTGACCCCAGTGTCCCTCCCAACCAGGCCATTAGAGAACGCTTCCAATGTTTTCACACATCCCTAAAATATTAGCCCATATTTTTAACAGCCTGCCATTTCCCAATTTTTAACATTTAACTGCTGTCCATTTGTCTGCTTTCTCAGATACCCACGCTATGCCTTCCACGTGAATCCTGGTCTGTATATCGACTATGCCTTTGCCTACTGTCTGAATTGTTGATCCACCACATTTCTGCCCTCCATGGGAACTGACCCTGGCCTGTTTCTCGACTATGCTTCTGCCTGCTGCTTGGACTGATCTGTTGCCCTACTACTGTAGTACATAGGATTCTCACATGTGTGAGGGGCTCCAGAATTATTTTTCCGGATGGAGAAAACAAATGTTTTGGTTTTCTCCAGGTTTGGTCATTTTCAGATTATGGTCTGGAGACTGGAGACTTCTAAGAGATTTGGGTGCTAGAAGCCTCTACACCTGTGCCCAAGCCTTGCCTGACTGAGGCCCTAAGCCTGATAATTATACCTCCTGCTGACTTACTGCCATTATGCCTCTGCCTGCCGCATGAACTGACCGCACCTCTGCCTGCTACCTATACTATGAAAATATTTGGCTGTAGCAAGAGGCAGTTTGTTTATGAAAAGCTGGATAGCAGCACAATAATCAGTGTCTGCAGGTAACAATGTACCAGGACCAATATTTTGGCTGTGCTGACCATCTCTCTGCCTGGACAATTTAGTTTGGCTGTTGCTGACCACATCTCTGCCTGCTGCCTGGTCTAATGCTTTGGCTATGCTGACAATATCTCTGCCAACTGCCTGTACTGACTATAGACAATATTCCTGCCTGTACTGACCACAACCCTGCCTGCTGCCTGGACCAATGCTCTCCTCTGTGGACAACTGCACTACTAAAACCACAGGTAAGCTTTTGTTTACCCTTTGCTCATCAGAATGCATTTTTTGGTGTAATTCTTGGTATGTACATGCTATGTGATACAAATATGAAGGGACTTAAAAAATGATAGGTTGTCAGGAAATTAGATGTGTAATTTATGTCCTTAGAACACCTGACGATGCTCCTTTCATATTCGGCCAGGCTATAAAAAAGTCTCACACATGTATTATGACCATACTTAGGAGGCGTGGCAGAATGTATTTTGGGCAGTCATTTTTGGTATGTGTTAGAAATATCTTCTAAATGGACAATTTTGTGTAAAAAAAAAAAGAGGGTTTTTATTTTCTTTCCACATTTTGCTTTCAAAGATGGGGTCATTTGTGGACATTTCCATTGTCATGGTGCTCCAAGGCCTACAAAAGTGTAATACAGTAGGTTGTCAGGAAATTAGCTAATAATGTAATTTATGCTCCTAGAACACCTGAAAGTGCTACTCGGATGTTGGGCCTCTGTATGTGGCCAGGCTGTGTAAAAGTCTCACACATGTGGCATCGCCATACTCAGGAGGAGTAACAGAATGTATTTTGGGGTGTCATTTTTGGTATGTACTATTTTGCTGTGTTAGAAATATCTTATAAATGGACAACTGTGTGTGAAAAAAAAATAGTTTTAATTTTCTTTCCACATTTTCTAAAAACTTGTGGAAAAAAATGACATGTTCAAAAGACTCATTATGCCTCATAGAATATACGTTGGGGTGTTTGCTTTCCAAAATAGGGTCATTTTGTGAGTGTTTCCATTATCCTGGTGCTCAAGGACCTTCAAAATTGTAATTGTCAGAAAATGAGGTTGTCAGGAAATGAGATGTGTAGGTTCCCCAGGGATGTGTAAGTCCCCCAAGGTTCTGTCCTTATACCTCTCCTATTCTCGGTCTACACCTCCTCCCTGAGTCAGCTGATAGCCTCCCATGGCTTTCACTACCATTTCTATGCTGATAACACACAAATCTATGTCTCCACCCCTCACGTCACCCCATGAGTTTCCTCACGCAAAACAAATTTACTAATAGACATCTGACTGGATGTCACACCACTTCCTCAAACTCAATCTGTCTAAAACCGAGCTCCTAATACCCCCCCCCCCCCACATGCCCATTCCCCTGACTCCTCTGTCAAGGTCAATGGCACAACTATCAGTACGTCCCCACATGCACAGGTGCTCTGGGTAAACCTGGACTCTGAATGTCCTTTTAGGCGCATATCCAATCCCTGTCCAAATCATGCTGCCTTAACCTCCACAACATTTTCAGTATACGCCCCCTTTTAACCAATGACACCACCAATCTTCTAATTCACTACCTAATTATCTCTTGCCTCGACTACTGCAACTCCCCCATCATTGGATTACCTTTACATAGGCTATCCCCATTCATTCCATCATGAATGCTACTGCAAGACTCATCCACTACCAACCGTTCAGAGTCCTCCGCCCTCTCTGCCAATCCCACACTGGCATCCACTCACCCAACAAATACAATTCTAAATACTAACAATAACTTGCAAAGCTATCCACAACTCTTCCCCCAGCTACATCACTAGCTTGATCTCAATAAATCAACCAAGCTCCCAAGACCTCCTGCTCCTAGCTCCATTGTAACCTCTCTCATGCTCGCCTCCAGGATTTCTCCAGAGCTTCTCCCATTCTTTAGAACTCGCTACCTCAATCTGTCCAATTGTCTCCTAATCTATCCATCTTTAGTCAATCCCTGAAAACCCTTCTCTTTAAAGAAGCCTATCCTGCTTCTATCTAATACAGTTTTTTACTTTCTCTGTCAGCTCATCCCCCACCAGCGTTACATTTTTTCCACAGCTCATCCCCCACAGCTATTATCTTTTGTACCGAATTGTGTTGCAACAGTAATGTCTGCCTTCATTTTGTAAAGCGATGCGCAAACTGTTGGCACTATATAAATCCTGTATTAGAATAATAATAATAATGTGTAAGGCGGCGTACAGACGATCGGATATATCCGATGAAAACGGTCCGCGGACCATTTCCATCGGATATGTCCGATCGGGAGTTTGATCCGATGGCGTGTACACACCATCGGATCAAATTCCCCGCCGCCGGACGGCGCGGTGACGTAGTGGTGACGCGGCGGTGACGTTGACGCCGCCGCGTCACCGCCACGTCACCGCACCAGGAAGTAAAAACACTTCCGCGCATGCGCCGAATCCATTCGGCAGCGGCGCGGCGGTGGTGGGAGCCGACATGTCTGCTGGTAAGTGTACTAACCAGCAGACATGTCGGCGGACAGATTCCCACGGATAGATTTCAAAGCATGCTTTGAAATCTGTCGGGTGGAGAAATCTGTCCGCTAGCCCATACACACGAGCGGAGATGTCTGCTGAAACGGTCCATCGGACCGTTTTCAGCGGACATATCCCCTCGTGTGTACGCCGCCTCATGTATGCTCCTAGAGGCCTCTGTATGTGGCCAAGCGGTGTAAAACACATGTGGTATTGCCATACCCGGGAGGAGTAATAACATTTATTTTGGGGTATAATTTTTGGTATATACAGTACATGATATGTGTTAGAAATATCTAATAAATTAACAACTTTGTGTAAAAAAGCGTTTTCATTTTCTTTCCACATTTTCTAAAAACCTGTGGAAAAAAAAATCATGTTCAACAGATTCATTATGCCTCGTAGAATGTACGTGGGGGTGTTTTCTTTCCAAGATTGAGTCATTTTGTGAGGGTTTCCATTGTCCTGGTGCTCCAGGGCCTTCAAAAGTGTGATAGGTTGTCAGGAAATTAGATGTGTAATTTATGCTCCTAGAACGTCTGAAGGTGCTACTTGAATGTTGGGCCTCTGTATGTGGCAAGCCTGTTTAAAATGCATATGCCATGTGAGAGAAATAACCTGTTAATATGACAATTTTATGGGGGAAAAAATCGTAATTTTGTAAAAAATTGTGGGAAAAAAATCCAACTTCAAAAAACTCACCACCCCTCTTACTAAATATTTTCGAATGTCTACTTTTCAAAAAGGGGGATTTTGGGTGGTATTTGTACTGTCCTGGCTTATTAGAGTCTCATGTATATAAGGCATGATCAATTTTTAGCGATTAGCACCATAGCTTGTAGACTAAAACTTTCACAAAGACCAAATAATATACACTGATTTGGGTTATTTTTACCAAAGATATGTAGCAGTCTAAATTTTGGCCTAAATTTATGAAGAAAAATTACTACTTTGCTTAATTTTATAACAGAAATTAAGAAAAGTTATTTTTTTTTACAAAATGTTTGTACTTTTTTTATTTATAGCGCAAAAAATAAAAAAAAACAGTGGTTATTAAATACCACCAAAAGAAAGCTCTATTTGTGAGAAAAAAAAGGACAAAAATGTAATATGGGTACAGTGTTGCAATACTGAGTAATTTCATTCAAAGTGTGAGAGCACTGAAAGCAGAAAATTGGTCTGGGCAGAAAGGTAATATACAGTAATTGCTTAGTAGGCAAGTGGTTAAATAGGCAAAGGGCGGATCCCACCTGGTAACGTCACCTGGGGCACTTTCACATGTGACATCGGCAATCGATGCATGCTGGGTCCGTGACATCACCTGGGGTGGTCCCACCAGGTGACGTCGCCAAGTGGCCCCGCCCCTTACTTATTTAAGAACTGTCAGATGGCGGAGCAAACACACGGCGGTTAGCGTTTGTTGTGCCAAAGCACCCCCCCCCCATGTTGAGGGCATGTGGCCTGACGTGTCACACCTGACATACATTGCTCTATAGAGATCAATGGAGGGTCCGATCAGGTCCGCCTGAAAAACAGACAGGCGGACCTGATTGGACAGCATGTGTAAAAGGGGCCTTAAAGAATAAAAAAACGCACATTTATTTGTTTTGCATATTTACTAACATTTCTTCTTCTATGTTGCTGCAATCCAATAATATACTGTTGATTTCTTTCTTTGTATATATGGAGATGCATTGGTTCCTAATATTTGATCTGATTTTGTGTTTATTTTATGTACGATTCTGTAGAAGGACTCAATAAATATTTAAATTAATAGGAAAAAGTAGGTTATGCTACTGATCTCCATAGTTGAAAAGCATATCTTTATCTATACAATTATCTTAAGACAGTGTTTCCCATGGCCTTCTGTAGGGGGCCTGTGCAGGGAAGGGGATTGCTTTCTTTGCAGCAGCATTCAGCTGCTGGCTTTCAGCTGCTGGAGGGAGAGACACATATGGCATAGTTCCTATAATAGTCTCCTCCATTCTGGTTCACCAATCTCCCTCCCTGTCCTGCCTACATGTCCCCCCCCCCCCCGTGTGCCCTGGACCCCCACAGCGCTGCCGGATTTCCTGTCCTGCCAGCGGCTGCAGGTACACAGGAGCATCTGTCAGAATGGAGAGCGGTGGAAGGACCGATAAATATGTAATTTGCAAGCCCCTTTCCATTGGTGAGTGAATGAACTGATCGCTCCTGTGTTCATTGATAACTCATCATTCTAAACTGTATTACTATTCTTCAGTTTATGAATGAGCCTTTGTCTCTTGTTCATTCATCTCCAGTGCAGTTGAGGCTAAAGAGAAAGGAATTGAAGAATGAGTCCTCAATTGCTTTCTCTATCTGAAAGGTGAAATGTCAGGGGTCTGTTTAGACACCTGATATCTCACCAAAGACCCCCCCTCCCAAAAGTGTTGTAAAAAAAAATTACAAATGTAAAAAATATATTTGAAAATGTGAAAAATGTATTGTAAAACATTTTTTTTCCAAAATTGTACAAAAATAATATATATATATATTTTTATATAATTTAAACATGTAGGGGCTTTTCACACAGGTTCTCTGACCCATACACTGTGAATGAGCGGTTTTCTGGACCTGCACGTTACTCTATGGCCACGTACACACGATCAGTCCATCAGATGAGAACGGTCCGAAGGCTGTCTGCACACATCAATAGCCACATTTACAAAAAAACACTGATTCACACTGTACAGCCCACAGTACCTATGTGAATGAGCATGAGGAGGACATGTGATGGGGAAGATGAGACTGGAAGAGAATAACATGGGGTGGGGTAGATGGGACTGGAGGAGGAGGACATAGGATGGAGGAGGAGGAGAAGTATGTGGGATGGAGGAAATGCGATTGGAGGAGAAGATGGGACTGGAGGAAGAGATGGGACTAGAGGAGGAGGACAACATGAGATGGAGGATATATTAAGTTGTAAGAGTGTTAAAATAAAAGTGGGTTCAATGAAAGATTCGGTGGGATGCCAGTGGGCGAATTTGGTGGGCTGACCAGTGGGTGGGCCCTGGGAAATGTTGGTGGTAATGCCCAAGGGGGGCCCAGGACTAAGGCTGTGTAAAGGGCCCCCAAAATTTCTGATGGTTGCCCTGGTCTTTTCTCCAACTGTCCTAAAGCCTTACTTACAGTGCATAAATTAACACTGACAATATGCAATGTCAGCCAATGTGCCTGACAACCTGAGGACAATTCAGCAAGCATTAGTAAAGTAAATGTATAGTGCATATGTGCATACTTTTATTTTTTATGGGCAGGACTAAAACCTTTTTTTTTTTACTTTTAAGGTGTAATAAGGTAGAGGTTAGGTTTATTTTAAACACACGCACACACATAATCATGACATATCTTTTATTGTAGGGCTTTGTCCTTGATTTGAATTTGACCCCACAGGTAGCAAGCTTCTGCTGTGCCATCTTTTTAGATAACCTATTGTTCTTTGAAAATTCAGTGGCATATATGAAACATTTATTTGTAGAATACAGATTGTAAACATATTGTAGGCAACAGTTTAAAACATAGACAATAACAACATTTAAAAAAAATACCCATTTAAAAAGCATATACAGGTGATACTCGATAAATTGGAATATTGTGCAAAAGTTTATTTCACTAATGCAACTTAAAAGGTGAAACTAATATATGAGATAGACTCATTACATGCAAAGCAAGATAGTTCAAGTCGTGATTTGTCATAATTGTGATGATTATGGCTTACAGCTCATGAAAACCCCAAATTCACAATCTTGAAGCCCATTTCCAGGATCCGTCTGTGGTGGCTCTTGATGCACCGACTCCAGCCCCAGTCCACTCCTTGTGAAAGTCCCCAACACTTTTGAATGGCCTTTTCCTGACAATCCTCTCCAGGCTGAGGTCATCCCTGCTGCTTGTGCACCTTTTTCTTCCACACTTTTCCCTTCCACATAACTTTCTATTAATGTGCTTTGATGCAACATTTTGGGAACATCCAACTTCTTTTGCAATTACCTTTTGAGGCTCTCCATCCTTAGGAGGGTGTCAATGATGGTTTCCTGCACAACTGTCAGGTCAGCAATCTTTCCCATGATTGTGATTCCTACTGAAGCAAACTGAGAGACTATTTAAAGGCTTAGGAACCCTTTGCAGGTGTTATGGCTTAATTAGCTGATTAGAGTGGGACACATTGAGCCTAGAGTATTGCACCTTTTCACAATATTCTAATTTTCTGAGATTGTGGATTTGGAGTTTTCATGAGCTATAATCATCACAATTATGACAAATCACAGCTTAAACTATCTTGCTTTGCATGTAACGAGTCTATCACATATATTAGTTTCACCTTTTAAGTTGCATTAGTGAAATAAATGAACTTTTGCACAATATTCAAATTTTTCAAGTATCATCTGTATAGTTTGCCATTAACTTACATAGTCATGTGACACTGTTGAATAGTAGTTAAATATTAACAGCACAGTACAAAATATATCTGAACTGTCACCTATAGCAATCAGTGCTTTAAAAGACAAACTGAGCTCAGATTATTTACATCACGAACAATATATAGAGAATTCTTTATTTTCATATGGTCTTGTATAACTCACATTTACCTTGCAATGTGGAGTATCTACGAGTTATTTTTCCTATTCTTGGGGACTCTGTTGATTATCAGTTATTTGAAAGTACTATGGACTTCGAGAAGTCTCCCCCCTGGGCCAGTTCCATTGCCTTTGATTGGAAACTTGTGGACACTGAATTTCCAGTTTCATCCAGAGAGGATAACACAAGTAGGTATATAATTCCTGAAACTTCAAGTAACAATACTTACATGTAGAATTGGGTTTATTGATGCTTGTTTAATATCACAATGGTGGTTTTATGTGTATGTTTTTTCTTCTTTTTTCAACACTTCTAAAATACTTAGAAATACTTAGAAATTTAGATACAAGTGACAGTATGGATTTAAATACAGGGGTGCTTGAAGGCTTTAGCAAGTTTTTATTTTTCGGCATTTTTGGAAATTCTTACTGAAGCTTACCAATCAATGTCTGTGTGCGCTTAATGACCATTTAAAGTCCTTATAAGCATTGTTATGCATTAAATGTCAATGTACACGTGAAAAACAATGTGCCATTGAACAATAGCACCTTCAGCCTCAATTCCTTCACCTTCAGACCATAGATCAGTTTCATGGCCTGTACCTTCAGATCTCAGATCGGCTCCAGTTCATGAATCTCCAGACAACAATTTGGTATGTGGTCCAGGTTATGCACATTCTGTGGATAGTACAGAGATCTGAATATCTATGGCCAGCGTTACCAATTTACATGGGATCAATGTATACTATATTTTTTAAGAAGACTATTCTTAAACTGTTTTAAGTTACTGTTTTCAAGCAAAATGTGTCATATCTGCTTATAAAGCCTGAATCTGGAGTCTTTTTACACTAGGCAACTTTGCTGGGTAGTGCATACAGTAAGAGGGTTCTATTGAACCCTCTAGAATTACAGTTCATGTATGAAGTTAAAGCTATAATAAATGTTTTTGTTCCCCTTACATTCACCTGCAAATTGTTCAGCCAACTCTAAAAGTTAAAGGGGTCGTAAAGGTTTGTTTTTTATTTTTTAAATAGGTTCCTTCAACCACTTTACTACCGGCCTTCGTCAATTGACGGCGGCACGATAGTGCTGTTGTTCTGAGAGGATGTTGTATGACGTCCTCGCCTTGCAGAGCCATGTTACTGGGAACCGCGGCCGCGATGGCTGCTGGGCACCTGCGATTGCCCAGTAACTCAGCAGGACCATGGATCTCTGAGTGTAAACACAGAGATCCACGTCCTGTCAGGGAGAGGAGACCGATGCTGTGTCCTTTGTACATAGGGACACAGATCGGTCACCTCCCCCAGTCAGTCCCCTCCCCCTACAGTTAGAATCACTCACTAGGGTACACATGTAACCCCTTGATCGCCTGCTAGTGTTAACCCATTCCCTGCCAGTCACATTCACACAGTAATCAGTGCATATTTATAGCACTGTTCGCTGTACAAATGTGAATGGTCCCAAAATAGTGTCAAAAATGTCTGGTGTGTCCCCCACAATATCACAGTCATGATAAAAATCACTGATCGCCGCCATTACTAGTAAAAAAAAAAAAAATGCTATAAATCTATCCCCTATTTTGTAACCGCTATAACTTTTGCGCAAACCAATCAATATACACTTATTGCGTTTTTGTTTTTTTACCAAAAATATGTAGAAGAATACGTATCGGCCAAAACTGAGGAAAAAATTTGTTTTTTTTATATATTTTTGGGGATATTTTTTATGGCAAAAAATATAGTTTTTTTTTAAATTGTTACTCTTCTTTTGTTTATAGCGAAAAAACTAAAAACCGCAGAGGTGATCAAATACCACTGAAAAATGGCTTGGGCAGGAAGAGGGTGAAAGTGCCCGGTATTGAGGTGGTTAAGCTAGTGCATTGTTGGTTCACTTACCATTTTCTTTGATTTCCCTTCTAAATGTTTTTTTTCTTTGTCTGAATTTCTCACTTCTTGTTTTCTCCTCAGTAAGCTTGCCCCCATCATCTGAGCCATTCTGACTGGGGGTTAGTCAGCGTGCTCTCCCCCTCCCTTGGGACTACATCTTTGCGGGAGACTCTGTGAAGACAGCGTCTCCCGGAAGGGATGTAGTCCCAAGGGAGGGGGAGAGCACGCTGACTAACCCCCAGATAGAACGGTTTGGATGATGATGTTGATGATAAGGATGGGGGCAAGCTTACTGAGGAGAAACAGGAAGTGGGAAATTCAGACAAAGAAAAAAAGCATTTAGAGGGGAAAATCGAAGGAAAAGGTAAGTGAACCAACAATGCACTAGCTTAAAGGAACCTATTTCGAAAATAAATAACAAACCTTTACAACCCCTTTAAACAAGGATTATGACTGGCGTTTAGGATCATCAATAAATGTCCATGTTAGAATGCTTTTCATACATTAGTAACTCAGTTAGCAACAAAACCTTCCCAACATACAGCAACCAAATTCTATTAATGCATTCTGAATGCCTAAATTCCAAACAATATCTATTGTAGCTTTTTTACTTTTATTGTACATATTCATCTTTTTGTTCAATAATAAATGAAGTAGAATTATATATATGTATCATTACCTGATAAACCTATAATTAACTATCCCCTTAACCATAGCTCTCTAGGCTCTATGGCAAGATCTATACTGTGTGGCTTGGAGATTCTCCTCTTGTGGTCCTGAATGGCTGGAGAGCAGTGAAAGATGGTATTGTCTCTCATTCTGATGAGCTGTCTGGGCGCCCTGTAGCCAGCTATCTAAAGGATCTTCTAGGTGGAGAAGGTACAGTCTTTCTTTTCTACTAGACTCCGAGACTTTTCACACTTTAGCATTTTTGATTAAGTTAAATTATGTAAAATTGTACACACAATGCAAAACACATAACATGTGAAACATCCATTTAAAACGCATGTGTCTTGAAATGTGAATTTGTTTTGCAAATTTGCATTTAATACAGAATCAAAGATTTCCGTGGATTAGCTCCAGAGATAGCCCTGGCTAGCTTTGTCCGACTGAAACCTCCTATAGAGTTGTCCAATAAAAGAGTTGGTTACTAGTCTTACTCATTCACTTGTGTGTTCACTTTTTATTTTAATTTACTGAGGTCTGTGGAAAAAAATAACCTTTTGCAACTAAGAAGACAAGATGATACCCCAAAGTTCCCCTGATTTCTGGATAAAAGACTATACACTGAAATATTTATATGCAATATATCATATGTATCTGACAAAAAAAGGAAGTCATTACCATAACATGTAAAGAGAAAAAATGTAAAAAAAAATAAAATGCATTCCTTTTAAAGGATTTTAGGACTTGGAAAAATGATAGAATGGCTAGATTGTGGGCCTGAGCATGTGACAGTGTATTGATAGCAGAGTTCACAGAATGCCATAGTTATTGGCAGCATAGAAAGTACACAGCATACCTAAATTTGGATCAGGAAACAACTGATACTAAATAAGTCATCTTTAGGGTCCAATATCTAATATACAATTTTCAGTGCAAAGTACAAATAGAGGTCCACTTTTAGTGATTTGAACATTATTTAATCAAGTTGCAAATGTAAGGACAGGTATCAATGTAAAAGCCTAAAAGACTTTTAAAGGAATTGAATGTAACTAGTATTGGTAAAGGTTGCAGCAGTTTCAACCATATGTTTTCATATAGTTTTTATAGTTTTTTTTTAAATAGATTTTAAGCCCACAACTATAGCAGTGATGGTCAACTTATTGATAAATGCCTCAAGTGTGGCCCCTAACATCACCAGTAAGCGCCAAAAGGTAGCAGATTGGTTACCATGGAAGTATAGCCTCCCGCTAAAGTAATTGCCACATCTAATTATTAACCAGGGCAGCCATAAAATATACTGCAACCCTTATATATGCAAAACACCATTAGATCATGCATCTTAGGTTCTGTATTCTTTATATTTCTTTACATTTTCACTAGGATCTTTCTCAGAAATTGCATACACTCTGGAAATATATACTCTAGTTCTCATTTATTAGGCATTTTGATGTCCAATGGACATGTGTGGAAACAACAGAGGCGTTTTGGACTGATGACTCTGCGGAATTTGGGACTTGGAAAACGTGGACTAGAGTCTCGGATACAAGATGAAGCTCAGTATATGGTAGAGTCTTTTAGAGCCCAAAAAGGTCAGTGTACTAGCTTTGTACCTACGTTAACTATGTTGTTCTTCTCATATATTTAGTTTTAAAAACAGTGCTTATCTTTCTATCTGCGAAACGCAATAAGAGCAACATCTTCATTCCATAACCCACCAAGCTAACCAAATATGCAATAGAGTTACCCTATGGCAACAATGTTTGCTATATACAGTAGGAGTATAATGGATTTGGTACATATATATGGCTAATGGTTGTTGAATTGGGAAAACATGTGATTAAGGGTGCTATAGTGACTACACTTGGAAGTGTTTCCCTTTTTTTTACTAGGCTTTACTTTTTTAAGTGATAATAATAAAAAGACAAATTTTAATTTATGTTAGTTGTCTTTTTGTGGTACCTAAAAGGTCCTCTATTTGCTATTCTTAAATATATCCCTGTCAATGTCTTGTGTGCAGTTTACTAGTCAATGGCCAATAATACCTTATTCCCAAAAATACAATCACTGCACCAAAAAATGGTAGTTGTTTGATCAGTGAAAACAGTAATTTAATGGCAAAATCTATTTTGTTAATTTCTGAGCATGCATGTGTTTTCCCCTCGGAAAAGCATACACACAAGCGATTTTCATTAGGAGAAAAAGAACAACGGAAAAAACAAAGAGAAAAAATAGAGCAGGTTCTAATTTTTTTGCGGGCAGTTTTCTCGCCAAGAAAACTGCTATGGAGCATACATACGACCGCTATTCACAACCAAAAAAACTGCAGTTTTCTCATTATGAAAAATGGTCCTGTGTATGCAGCATTAAAGTACTCAAAACCTCTTGTTCAACAAGAAACAAACTAACACAAAATAAACTGTAAAACTGATCTGAATTGATTCGAAAATTGAGTTGGTTGCCAGGTTTTCGGACAGTACTATCAGATACATGTATGTGAAATAATACAAATAAACTGGCACCAGTACTGCCAGGCTTCCGCAGTATTTTTACTGACAAAACATGGAAAATGTAGTGATGATGCACATTTTTTATAGACATCCTGAAAAAAGATAACCTATATTTAAACAGTATAAACACAACATGGAAACACTGACAATTCCCATAACTAATAATTTGCCTGGTTTACACTTAAAAAGTCAACTCAGCATTACAAATTATCAGCCGCTGATATTTACAGACAGTTGAAAAAAAAATCACTGATTTTACAAACTGTCTGTACATTTACTGACTGTTGACAACCCTGACCAGTACTTATTGTCCAGTGATACTATTATCAGTAACAACATTAAAGACTATCCAGGAATTTGTAAATGGATGATGCAGATCTATCAGATCTATCAGCACATTTTTAAACTGCACCAAAAACACAGTTTCCTATTGCAATTAAAAGAAAACTTGTCAAAATTGTGGCAAAAATGCACTTCGGTTGCATTTTTTGTATGTTTTTTTTTTTTTTAAATGACATGTATGTCCATGTTTCACAGGTGTATCCTGGGAGTCAGGCAACCACAAAATGTACTGGAAACACACCAAAAAAACAATAGGCATTTTCGATGCATTTTTTTAAATGAGCATTGTGAAACCAGCCTTACTTCTAATATGCAAAAATAAAATTTTAATATTACTCTTCTTTTTTTTCTAGGAGCCTCATTTGACCCCTGTGAGATTATTACTGCTACTGTTACAAATGTAATATCTGCTGTGGTTTATGGACATCGTTTTTCTGTTGATGACGTTATATATCAAGAACTGATCAAAAGCAATCATGGTCTTTTGGAAGGTGGAAGCTCGGTTTGGGCAAAGGTATTGTCATCATAATTTTGGCTTCACTGACAATTCTATAAAGAGAAGAGCTCTTATTGCATAATTGTGCATATACTGTATTTGCATGAAAAAATATATTTGTATATAAACAAAAAAACAGCTAACATAGCAGCATCAAACATGAGAAAGATGCATGTTGGGGAATTTTGCACTTAAAGGCATACTGTTGTAATTTTCCCACAAGATTATATTTGACATATTTTATGCATGTTATTTACATATAAAAGCCTCCCTTGTGTAGACACCCAAAAACCCTGAGCTATTGTGGATGTGATGTGAGCAGCCCTGGCAAACTCAGAGCCGACACTCAAGTGACATTCTATGTTTTTTCCAGGGGCGTTGCTAGGTGGCAAAAAAAACAGGGGCTTCAGTCCGAAGTCCGAGCCAAGCATCAGGAGTTTTTTTTTGGCTGGGCCGTGGGGTTGTATGGAGGGGGGGTTGTCTGGCTTACCAGTGTCCATTAATGCTGACCACTAAACTCCACTACCTGACCCACACTAACTATTACACTGACCTACATAACAGACATACACTGACCTACCTGACACATACCCTGACCTACCTGACACATACCTTGGCCTACCTGACACATACCTTGGCCTACCTGACACATACCCTGGCCTACCTGACACATACCCTGACCTACCTGACACACACTGACCTACCTGACACATACACTGACTTACCTGACATACATACACTGACCTACCTGACCTACCTGACAGGCTTCATGTGTCCTGTAGCTCAGCCGTAGTGTGCGGTGTTCCCATTCATCATCATCATCATCACAGTAGGCATTGCCAAGCAGGCAGAGACAGATCTAGAGGAGGAGAGAAGAGCCACCCACCCGATCGGGGATCACATAGTGACATGGCACGGCGGCCGCATTGTAATTCCCGCCCTCTGGAGCCTGCAGCGCCTATGATGGACATCACACATCTCACGGTCCCGGCATTGGACCAGTGGGAAGTTCATCATAGGTGCTGCAGGCTCCAGAAGGCGGGACCTGCTATGTCACTCGGCCGCGAGTCAGATCGGTCCCCGCTCGGGCTTGGGGTTAATAGTGGAGCTGTAAATATACGAGACTCTGGGCTTTTTGGGGGCCCACTCGGGGTCAAGCCCCCCCCCCCCGGCCCCCCTCCCGATGCCACTGAGTATTTCCCTTTGTTCCTCCCTGACAGTTACATAAAAAATAATTGATGGAAAAAACACTGCAAGTAAACAATTGAAACATCTGATTTTTCTGTTCTTTTAATGCTGGTTCACACTATTGCAACTTCTGATCTTGTTCTGTATCTTGAGTCACACAGAGTCGCATGACAAAACACATTGGGCCAGATTCAGGTACACGTAAATTTGCGCAGCGTATTCAAAATACTCTACGCTGCCGTATTTTACCAGGCTCTAAATCGAATTCTGGTAGATTTTTGCCCGTACGATACTGCGGCGTAGTCTATTTCTCGCCGCGTAATCGAAATGCGCGATAAGGGGGCGTGAAGCATTTAAATTAGGCGCGTCCCCGCGGCGATCGAACTGCGCATGCTCCGTTCAGAAATTTCCCGCCGTGCATTGCGCGAAATCACGTCGTTACGTCATTTTTTTTTGGAGTAGCGTCGTTTACGAACATTCCTATTCCCGGACGACTTACGTCAAAAATAAAAAAAGACGTCGGAAAACGTTGATATTCGACGCGGGAACGACGGCCATACTTAACATGGGCTGTCTAATATTAGACCAGCAAAAAGCTGGTATAGTGTTACGCAAAAAAAAGATGACTAAAGATGCCGTAAGAGATTGCGATTGAAGATCGTAATTTCGGGGATAGCCGGCAAAAGCTCATTAGCATACCCCGACGCGGAAAACGACGAAAGTCCACCCAGTGGCCGCAATTTTATTGCAGCGTAGATCCGAAGGCGTACGAACACGTAATCCAGTCGAATTGAAGCCCGCAGCCGTCTTTTCATGGTTTGAGATTTCAGACTAGCTAAAAAACGTGCGTAAATCGAAAGTACTCCAGTCTAACACCAGTTAGACAGGAGTTACGGGTCTCTGAATCTGGCCCATTGTATTTAATTGGTGCCTCGTACTTATCAATGTGATTGAGCATGGTGTGACTTTCAAAAATGTTCCTGTGTTACTTTGGTGTGATTTACAGTGCAATTTGACCTCATAGAATATGCAAAGTCACATCAAATCCACAACAAAGTTGCAGTACATAAACTAAAAATCACTTCAAAATCGCATTGCAGCAGTGTGAAGCGAGCTTTACCTGCAGTTATTTTAAGTTGATGACAGAAGCTCTTTTAGTGTGGATACATTTGAAGCAGAAGTATTGCTGATTCAAAATGGATGCAGATGATAATCCTATGGCACCAGAGTCTGGTAGTGCTTAAAGTATATATGAATCGCAGAACAAAAATGTAATATATTGTAGCAAAACAGTCATCAGATGTGGTAGCTGCATTAGTTTTCTGTTTATTTAACCAATTGCTGCCCACCCACAGTAGTTTTACTGCATGCAGGAAGTATACTTCAAGGAAAGTATACCATTGCACCTGTAAGGCTTGTATCTCGTGGTGTGCGGCTAAGGGTATTCATCAGCGTAGCTCTCAGTGGCTAGGATTTTGTCTTTTCTGCAATGAGGTGTTGAGAGGAGGATGGCGTTAAGTACCATCAAGGGCCAGGTTTTTCTCTGGTGATTTTCTTTCAATGACCCCCTAGCCAAGCAATCTTTAATCCGTACTTTGGTTCAAGGAGTTCAGCAGGTGTCACTTCCTGTGCGCTTCCTGTTGCCGCCTTGGGATCTACAGTTGGTTCTCTCTGTTCTTTAACAACCTCCTATTGAGAATATGGGTTATTCTCTGGCCTCGTACACACGAGGGGATATGTCCGCTGAAAACGGTCCGATGGACCGTTTTAGCAGACATCTCCGCTCGTGTGTATGGGCTAGCGGACAGATTTCTCCACCCGACAGATTTCAAAGCATGCTTTGAAATCTATCCGGTGGGGATCTGTCCGCCCGACATGTCTGCTGGTTAGTACACTTACCAGCAGACATGTCGGCCCCCACCGCCGCCGCGCCGCTGCCGAATGGATTCGGCGCAAGCGCGGAAGTGTTTTACTTCCTGGTGCGGTGACGTTGCGGTGACGCGGCGGCGTCAACGTCACCGCCGTGTCACCGCCACGTCACCGCGCCTTCCGGCGGCGGGGAATTTGATCCGATGGTGTGTACACGCCATCGGATCAAACTCCCGATCGGACATATCCGATGGAAATGGTCCGCGGACCGTTTTCATCGGATATATCCGATCGTGTGTACGCCGCCTCTCACTCTCACTGTCACAGAAGGTGACCTTCTTAGTAGGTGGTCTCTGCCTTTCATTTGAACAAGGACATTCTCCTACCTTCCTTATGTCCTTGCCCATCTCGGGTAGGATTTACATTTGGTATTCATGGATGGGCTGATGAAGGGTGTTGCGGCGTCCTCAGGCACCATTTCTAGATAGATTAGACGGACGGCAATTCAAGCAGGGGCGTGCAGTCAGGGGAGGCAGGTGAGGCAGAGCCATGAACATGAAAAACAAAATGATCGAGCTTCGAGGGTTACCTGGGATCACAGAGACCCCAAATTTGGGAGGGGGGGGGGTAGGTAGCTGAAGTCCTACCCCTCTGCTGGGGCTCTTGCTACCTATTGTTCTGGAGACATGGGGCTTCTTGTGCAGCCTGTCAGAAGCTTCACACAGAGCAGCCAGTTTAAGTGCAAGCTGGCACATTCTGAAGCAGACTGAGAGGCTGAGCTCACAATGCCTCTCATTTCTTGTTAGAAGCACTGAGCTTGATGGACAGCTTGGAGATTTGGACCAATGGTGAAGCACCATTGGAACAAGCTGTCCAATAAAAATGCTGCAGTGGAGGCACGCCTCTCACTGCAGTGTCATGCCGACAAAACACGTACAACGGCACTATAAAGGGGAAATTCCATTCCAACGGCGCCACCCTTTGGGCTGCTTTTACTGATCCTTGTGTTAGTAAAAGTTTGGTGAGAGACGATTTGTGCTTTTCATGCGCTGCATTAAACAATGCAATAATTTGCCGCATGACGATTGTGCTATCTCCATTCCGAATGCTAGTTTTACCAGAAAGAGCGCTTCCGTCCCATACTTAATTCTGAACATGCACGGTTTTCTTTTTTTTTTTAAATTGTTTATTTATAACAGGAAACCGGTCCCAACGAACCGAAAACAGGGCAACAGAACATCACTGTGTTGTGCCACGCAGGGCACATAATCATTAAATACAGGAAACTTTGAGTTACTGTTACCGGATAACATTTCAGAGTGCCCTAAACTGTGGGCGTGTGACCCAGTGATAAGCGAAATAAAATGTCTCATCTCCCACTTTCTGATGTTTCACTTCTATAATTGGCTAAACTGGTGGGGGCTTGTGCCGCCCCATCCGAGGGGTCGGGGTTGCGACGGCCGGATGGGTCCGGCATCCTGTGTTTTCCTTTTTTATATAAGAAATAGAGGGTAAGTACTAGGTGGAGAGATAGGATAGAGAGAAAAAGGATATCCCCTTTTGAAATGGGGGATATTAGGTGGGGAATCTAGAGTTGGGCCTCCAGGAGTGGGAGAGTTGAGAGGTGGGGTTAGGACATGGTGTGTTGAGGGAGGGAAAGGGGGGGGGGACCCGCGACCATGTCCAGGTTTACATTAGTTCTATAATGAGCCAGGTCTGATCGGAGAGGGGGGGTGTCAAGGGCATCCCCAACTCCCCGTCCACTGAGTTTGTGCGACGTGGTTAGGCTTCTCCTCTGAGGGCTCTGCCTTCTGGTGAATATTTAAAGTGGTTCCAGAGTTGCCACGTCTCTGTGTAGGTCTCATTCCTGTCTTGGCTCGAAAGGACAAGGTCTTCCATTAGGTTAATTTCCTCGACCTTCCTTAGCCACATGGCAATGGTCGGGGGTTGCTGGGACTTCCACAAAAGTGGAATGCAGGCCTTGGCTGCGTCCAGTAGGTGTCTAATGACCGACTTTTTGTATGCGCGGGTCGGGATGTTTGTGGCATGTAGTAGAAAATATTCTGGTTTGTCAGGTACCTGGCGATCTGTAAATTTCTGCACTATGTCGTGGACCTCTCCCCAGTATTTCTGTAATGCCAGGCAGGCCCAGAAAATGTGAAGTAGTGTGCCTTTCTCTTTTTGGCATCTCCAGCAAGTGTCAGCAGTGTCGGGGAAGAATTTATGTAGGAGGTCCGGAGTCCTGTACCATCGCATAAGAATTTTGTAATTAGTTTCCTGTGTTTTGGAACATAAGGATGACTTGTGTGTGAATGTGATGACAGATTGACGTTGGCTGGCATTAAGGTGGCAGTCTAGGTCTCTTTCCCATTTAACAAAGTTTGGGGGGTGGAAGTCACCAGTCGGAGTAACAAGCATATTGTACACCTGCGAAAGAGCGTGTGGCAGTATCCCTGTGTCTGTGCATAGTGCCTCTAGAGGCGTTGTGAGGCCTGAGTCCGGTGTCGGGGGAGTCTGTTGTGTGAGATAGTGTCTCAGTTGTGCAGTCCTCAAAAAGTCCAGTTGGTATAGTCCGTCAGGGTCTAACAATTCGTCATTCGTTCTCCACCCTCTCCCACTGCTGAAATGGGTGGCCAGACATAGTCCCTTCTCCCTGAGTGTCTGAAATCGTTTGTCACTAATGCCCGGATCGAATCGAGGGTTTCCCAATATGGGGCGTAGGCCCGAGTGTCGGGAGAAGAGGGGCCCTTTAGATGTCAATTGCGCGCAGGTCTTAGCAGTCGTCCCTTTCAGGGGGTGTCGTTTTAGGTCCGGGGGGAGGTCTGCATAGCACCATGGAGTCCCTTGAAGCAGTATCCCAGTCTGATCCTGCTCCAAGTTTGGCCATAGCTTGGTGTCCTTGTGCCTACACCAATCCAGGAGTCTGTTAAGGTGTACCGAATAGTGATATGAACGGATGTCCGGCATTGCCAGGCCCCCGTAACGTTTTGGGAGTGAGAGAATTTTCCTTTGTATGCGAGGCCTCTTCCCCGCCCAAAGAAATTTTATGAAGGTCGTCTGGATTTGTTTAAAGTAGTCAGATGGGATTTGTACTGGGAGGGCCTGGAGCAGGTAGAGGAATTTGGGCAACACTGACATTTTGAGTATGTTGCAGCGGCCGAACCACGAATGGAGACCTCTGCCCCAGTGGTCTAGGCGTTTTTGTACCTCTTTCAGCAGAGGGGGGAAATTAAGTTGGTAAAGATGAGTAAATTTTTACATGTTAATAATTCACTGTTGTACCTTTGAAAAGTGTTATGTTTTTCTATACCTATGCTTGTATCCCAATTTATACTTCTTAATAAACTTTTGTAAACAAAAAAAAAAGATGAGTAAATTTGGGAGGGATCATTGTACCGAGGTATTTCAAGGCTGTGTCGGTCCATTTTAAGTTAAAACTGTCCCGGAGTTGGACGAGTTGGGGCTGTGGTATGTTCACACCCATCGCCACCGATTTATTGAAATTTATTTTAAGGTTGGACAGTTGTCCATATTTACCAAATTCTCGCATTAGGTTGGGAAGTGACACTGTGGGGTTGGTGAGGGAGAATAAGAGGTCGTCCGCATATGCAGACACTTTATGTTGTGAGCTACCAATCCGTACACCGGCGATATCTGGGTTTTGCCTGACATGACATAAGAAGGGTTCCAGGGAGAGGGCAAAGAGTAAAGGTGACAGTGGGCAGCCCTGTCTGGTGCCGTTGGATATCTGGAACGGGTCGGAAAGCACCCCGTTCGCCCTGACTCTCGCCGATGGGGCATGGTAGGCCGCCGAGATCCAATGGAGCATGTTGCGACCCACCCCTATGTGTTCTAGGGTGGCGTACATACATTTCCAACTCACGCGGTCGAACGCTTTCTCAGCGTCGGTCCCGAGGAATACGCATGGCCTACGTTCACTGTTAACCACATTGAGTAGGTTCAACACCTTAATGGTGTTGTCCCTAGCCTCTCTGGTTGGGACAAATCCCACCTGGTCCCAGTGAACCAAGTGTGTCATGTGTGTTTGCAATCTCGCGACTATTATTTTGGTGAAGATTTTCAGGTCGACATTTAGGAGGGAAATAGGGCGGTAGCTTCCACACTGGGAGGGGTCTTTGTCTGCCTTTGGGATTACTGAAATGTGAGCTTGTGTGGTGGAGGGGTGAAAAGTTTTTCCTGTGCTAAGGTTGTTGTATAGGTTGGCCATATGGTTGCCCAGATTCGGTAATAGAGTCCTATAATAAAGGATGGTAAGCCCGTCCGGTCCCGGGGCCTTCCCAGGTTTAGAGCTACTGAGAGCTGACTGGATTTCCGGGATCGTTATAGGTTCATCCAGTATTTCTCTGGCTCCGGGGGGGAGCACAGGCATAGAAGAGGAGGCAATATAGTCCGGCGCAGTGTCCCGGTTCGGCCTCGTTTCGGGCAGGTTGTAGAGGGAGGTGTAGAATGATTGGAATTCTCGGGCTATGTGTTGTGGGAGGGAGATCTTTTGGCCTGTGTGTGAGGTGATATGTGGAATGTATGTTGCATGTCTCTGTTCCCTCAGTGTCTGGGCCAGCCATTTACCGCACTTGTTCCCTGACTCATAAATTTTCCTGCGACATATCTGCAAGGCCGCCTTGGCTTTGAATTGCATGAGTTCCGTCACGCGGACCCGGGTCTCTTCGAGTTCTAACCCTATCTGCCTAGTGGGTGACAATTTGTGTGCTGTTTCCAGTGTCTGTAATTTCTGTAGGCAGAGGTTTAGTCTTTCAGTTCTCAGTTTTTTAATCGCAAACCGTGCTTGATTAGCACTCCGTGGATCACTGCTTTATGAGCCTCCCACACAGTGCCGGGATCGCTGTCAGGAGTGCTGTTGGTGGCGAAATAGTGTCCCAGTTCGGTGCTTACATCTGCCAGGACCTCTGGGTCTCTTAACAGGCTTTCATTCAGTCTCCAGGGTGTGCGTGGTATTGTCTGAATGTCTGAGAGAGCGTAGCGCAAGGTGATCGGGGCATGGTCAGACCAAGTGATGGATCCGATGGTGGTATCCTCCACTGCCTGTAAGCATCTATGGGGGATCAGGAAGTAGTCAATGCGCAAGTATGCTTGATGCGGCTTCGAGAAAAAAGTGTAGTCTCTCTCTCCCGAGTGGAAGAGCCGCCAAACATCAATCACCTGTGACGCGTGAAGTGCAGTGCATATCCGTTTTCGCATGTCTCGTGAGGACGAGGACGTACCTGTGGAGGTGTCCTCATGGGGTGCAAGGGGGATGTTTAGATCGCCGCCTATTATCAATTGGCCCTCTGAGAATCGTGAGATTTGAGTAAGGTGTCGTTGTATGAACACGTCCTGGCGGTCGTTGGGTGCGTAGAGGTTGGCAAAAGTCATGCATGGTTTTCTGCCCATTGGAAAACCATACAGACGAACGGAATTCCCGGTCTGATTTTTGGCCTGATGGGAAAAAAGAGACCCTGACGAAAAGCTCTCATAGCAGTTTTCCCGTCTGAAAAAAACGGTCGTGTGTACGAGGCATCACAGAGGAAGTCTAGTGCTAGAATTATTGCTCTCGCTCTAGCAGTCGCAGTGTACGTAACCTGTGTTTATCTGGCTCTGATACTAGCCAGTGCCTCACCAGCCACTGACCTCACCACACGTCCCTGGATTCGAGCATATGGATTAAGAGTCAGGTTCCTCCCTTTCCCATGATGGTGTACTCTACTCGAGACTTCTGTCACCTGGTCGACTGCACACCTTCACAAAATTTTAGAAGGTGGATGTCTTGGCATCTTCGCACACGTGTTTTGGCCACAAAGTATTGCAGGCGGCTGTTTGGTGCTTCTATTCACTCCTGGAGGTGTATGTTCTGGTTGGGCTCCTGTGTTCCTGTTGAGCTCCTACTGGCCTGTTTTTGCCTTGGTTTCTCCCACACCTCACTTGTTTATTACTGGATTATTTTGTAACTATCCATATCCATTATTTTGTAACTCTCCATAAACTCCCTTTCTCTGAGTTCATTGGTTCATTGGCAGACACAGCACCTGCCCCTCAATGGCTTTTTGTTTTAACACTGCTTGTGACTAACTGGATTGCCTTTGCAGAGAGAGGATTTATATCAGCCAGGACTGCAAATAGCTGCTGCCGATTTTCTTTTTCCTGCCTAGTGTCCTACTCATGTAGTTGCCGATATAACCCTATGGTCAATAATACAAGATGTTGTGTCCATCAATTAACTTAGAGAAAGGGATTTTATGGTGAGTACCAATAAAATCCCTTATTTTCTTTCCAAATTTTCGGTCTTTTTTCATTTACCGTATTTATCGCCCTATAGCGCGCACCCCCACCTAGAAGGGAGTCCTAAGGGAAAATAAATAAATACATACAGTTTACAGTTAGTTACTTACAGTTGCCCGGCGTCCATCGGCGGCCTTGTCCGGTCCGGCGTCTGTCTGCGGCCTTCGTGGTGTCCTCCCCGCTTCTCCCGCGCTGTGATCCCTGCTTCCTGCGCCGTGTTTGAATGCCGCCGCATTATACTGAGCGCAGTACACTCGGGCACGATCGGCCACGCTCGGCTTCTCTCGCATAAAGGCTAGAAGGCGGCACAGAGCGTGACCACGAGGGGAGCCGAGCCTGGCCGAGTGTGCTGCGCTTGGTATATGTCGGCGGCGGCTTCAAACACAGAGCGGGAAGCGGGGATCGGCGTATATCGTGCACCCACGATTTTCCCCTGATTTTAAGGGAAGAAAAGTGCGTGGTATACGCCGATAAATACGGTACATCCCAAAAAATAAAAAACCCGGTGGTGATTAAATACCACCAAAAGAAAAGTCTAATTGTGTGAACAAAATAATAAAAAGCACTACAGTACTGAAATGCTAACAATGCCATGGTTATGAAGGGGGTAGTATACACCAGAGGTCAAGTGCTTAAAGTGGTAGTAAACCGCAGAAAAAAAAAAAAACACCCGCAAGACTATAGCATAATGTGCTAATATGCATTGCATAATAACACATTATGAAATAATTACCTAAGAGTGAAGCCCTGCAGCAGCGCCCGGTCACTGCCGAGCGAGCTAACAAGGTCCCCCTGCGCAGTGGCAGCTGGTGCTAAACATTTTTGGGGGGGTGCAAACAAACTAAAAAAAAAGGAAAAAAAAAACATAAATTGCTACCACTGTGACATCAAATGCAGCCACTGTGACATAAAATGCAGCCACTGTGCCATCAAACGTTGCCACTGTGCCATCAATTGCTGCCACTGTTCCATCAAAGGCTGTGACTGTGCCCATCAAACACTGCCACTGTGCCATCAAACGCTGCCACTGTAACATCAAACTCTGACACTGTACCATCAAAAGCTGACACTGTGCCCATCAATTGCTGCGACTATGCCTATCAAACGCTGCCAGTGTGCCCATCAAATGCTGCCACTGTACCAAATGCTGCCTGTGTGAGTGTGCCCCTGTCTTGTGGGGCAGTGGGTGACAGCGACAAGTGGGGTCCTTCACATCCTGTTATTTTAATGCCCGGTGCCCGACAAGGAGTCGGGCACATGAATAGGAGGTGGCAGCGTCGACCATAGATAGATTCATGCAATACATTAATCTATCTATGGTGAGAGAGAGTGACAGGAGAGGAGGGGCGGTGCTCCTGCGCCCTTTATGGAAGCACCGCCACTGCCTCTGCGTTTCTTCCGGGATCGCTGGCTCCGGTGCTGTGAGTGGCTGGATCCGCAATGACGTCACTCCCACTCATGCGCGCAGGAGCACTCTATTCCGGCAAGTTCCAGCAGGATACGCCAGACCTGCAGAGCACATGTGCCACTGACTTCATCGGCTGCATTCAGAATTAATATCTCCTGAACTGTGAGAGATACCCTATTATAGGCTTACCTGTAAGTAAAAATCACCATGCACGGTATACAACTGCTTTAAGCTAAATACAGAATAAACATTGCAGAATTTTTTTTTATCCTGCCAGAAATAACGTGGCCTTGCAAGTTCCTGTGCAGTCAAGATAAATATCAAACACTTAGCCTTTCCAGGTATATTCGGTGAACTACAGGACACTTCCTTCCTATAAAATGAATATGAGCAAAATAAGTGTTTATGAGTATGAGTCAGTGGCGGCTGGTGCTCAAATTTTTTGGGGGGCGCAAACGGAAAAAAAAAAAAACAATTGCAGCCTCACTGGGCCCATCAATTATCACCACTGTGCCATGCCATCAAACGCAGCCACTGTGCCATTCCATCAAACGCAGCCACTGTGCTGTGCGAACAAATAAAGCCACTGTGCCATCAATTGTCCCCACTGTGCCATGCCATCAAACATAGCCACTGTGCCATGCCATCAAATGCAGCCACTGTGCCATCAATTGTCACCATTGTGCCATGCCATCAAATGCAACCACTGTGCCATGCCATCAAACGCAACCACTGTGCCATGCCATCAAAACGCAACCACTGTGCCATAAAAACGTAACCACTGTGCCATGCCATCAAACACAACCACTATGCCATCAATTGTCACCACTATGCCATGCCATCAATTGTCACCACTTTGCCATCAATTGTCACCACTGTGCCATGCCATCAATTGTTACCACTGTGCCATCAATTGTCACCACTGTGCCATGCCATCAATTGTTACCACTGTGCCATCAATTGTCACTGTCCGGACATCCATCCACCTCAGGGCCCTATATTATAACCTGTTGGGACTTGTAGTTCTCCATCGTCTTCTGGGGCTCAGTTGCATGCAATCCACCATCTTTGTCCAGTTTTTCTCTCACTGCCCGGACTTGTAGTTCTACATCTTCTCCAGGTGCTTAGGTGCATGCAATCCACCATCTATGAGACTACAAGTCCCAGCAGTGAGAGAAAAACTGGACAAAGATGTTGGATTGCATTCACCTGAGCCCCAGGAGAAGATGGAGAACTACAAGTCCCAGCAGGTTATACATACAATAAGGCTCTGAGGTGAATGGGTGTGGATTGCATGCACCTGAGCCCCAGGAGAAGATGGGGAACTACAAGTCCCAGCAGGTTATACAATAAGGCTCCGAGGTGGATGGGTGTCCGGACATCCATCCACCTCAGAGCCTTATATTATAACCTGCTGGGACTTGTAGTTCTCCATCTTCTCCTGGGGCTCAGGTGCATGCAATCCACACCCATCCACCTCAGAGCCTTATTGTATGTATAACCTGCTGGGACTTGTAGTTCTCCAATCTCCATCTTCTCCATGAGCCCCAGGAGAAGATGGAGAACTACAAGTCCCAGCAGTCTAAATACAATAACAGGCTCCAAGGTGGATGGGTGGGGATCAGGCAGTGCACCGCTGTCCGCTGATGACTTTGGGGGAGATCAAGCAAATCTATTTTGAATTCTATGGCATCGGCTTACCTTAGCAGCTCCGCTCCGCTCGGGCAGTGTGAAGAGAACTGAGCTGCCGCGTGACGTCACTTCCAATTTTCGTCTCTAAGACGAATGGCCGGAAGTCACAGTGATAGTAATGCTCCCGGCGCCCATAGAGAGGCACGGGAAGCTTATCAGAGCTTTGGAATGCGCCCATATGGCAGGAAAAAAGCCCGCAAATGAAGTGCCATGTCTGCAATCTAAAGATTGCAGTGATGTGGCGCTTCATAGGGCAATGGTGGCCGGCGCTCAATCCTATTGTATTAAAGATTTTTTTTTTTAAGTTTCTTAAAGGGGTCACTAAATAAAATATATATATATATATATATATATATATATATATATATATATATATATTGTACAGGACGCCAGGGTTGGGTCCTGGATGGACGCTACATAGCGCCAATTTTTGGAATCTGGTCCCTTTAAAACGATGGTTCAGGAGGTCACCCAGAGGGGGTGAGAGGTTCCGGAAAGTTAAAATAGATCCAGAGAGGACGAGCTAACGGTCCTCTCTGTTTTTTTCTTTATGTTATTTGAGGGTCCGGAATTTCGGAGGCTCTGAAGTGACAATTGGGAGGGAAGAGAGCCTCCCCTTCTGACCCCTGGCTTTAGGTACACAAGGAGTTAACCTTATCCAGGAAGTCAGTTAAAAGGAGAGGAAGTGCTGACAGAGGGTGGAGGAGTGTGGAATCAGAAGTGTCTGCAGAAGCTGTAAGCCTGCTGAGAAGGACTGGGACACTCACCAAACTGTATGTGCCTGTACTTTGTTTTTGTTTGCTGTACTGAAAGGAAAACAGACTTTTCATTTGTGCTGAAGATAAACAGGACTTTTGTGTTGATGATTTTCCCCATGCTGAAGTAAGCGTTGTTTTTGGTTTGGTTTTGCAAATAAAAAACCCTTTTGTTTCATTATCACGGTTTTAGCACTTGTCTCGCTGAGCTAAAGAACCCCCAAAGTTCACAATATATATATATATATATATATACAGTGCAGAAAATAAGTATTTGAACACCCTGCTATTTTGCAAGTTCTCCCACTTGGAAATCATGGAGGGGTCTGAAATTGTCATCGTAGGTGCATGTCCACTGTGAGAGACATAATCAAAAAGAAAAATTCCAGAAATCACAATGTATGATTTTTTTAACTATTTATTTGTATGATACAGCTGCAAAGAAGTATTTGAACACCTGAGAAAATCAATGTTAATATTTGGTACAGTAGCCTTTGTTTGCAATTACAGAGGTCAAACGTTTCTTGTAGTTTTTCACCAGGTTTGCACACACTGGAGAAGGGATTTTGGCCCACTCCTCCACACAGATCTTCTCTAGATCAGTCAGGTTTCTGGGCTGTCGCTGAGAAACACAGAGTTTGAGCTCCCTCCAAAGATTCTCTATTGGGTTTAGGTATGGAGACTGGCTAGGCCACGCCGGAACCTTGATATGCTTCTTACAGAGCCACTCCTTGGTTATCCTGGCTGTGTGCTTCGGGTCATTGTCATGTTGGAAGACCCAGCCTCGACCCATCTTCAAAGCTCTAACTGAGGGAAGGAGGTTGTTGCCCAAAATCTTGCAATACATGGCCCCGGTCATCCTCTCCTTAATACAGTGCAGTCGCCCTGTCCCATGTGAAGAAAAAAAGGATTTTTAATAACAGCTTACCTGTAAAATCCTTTTCTTGGAGTACATCACGGGACACAGAGCGCATAGCCATTACATATGGGTTATATGGGTACCTTCAGGTGTGGACACTGGTGTAATCAACTTCACAGGAAGTTCCTCCCTATATAACCCCCTCCCACTGAGAGTGCTTTAGTTTTGTAGCAAGCAATTTCTCCGAGGTTACACAATGTTCCCCCAAAAGAGGGGGTGGGAGCTCTGTGTCCCGTGATGTACTCCAAGAAAAGGATTTTACAGGTAAGCTGTTATTAAAAATCCTTTTTTCTTTATCGTACATCACGGGACACAGAGCGCATAGCCATTACATATGGGATGTCCCAAAGCAATGCTCCATGAAGGGAGGGAGACCGTAAGGCCAAAATTAGCCAAACAGAAAATATATCAGGAGGTAAAAAATAGCTCCACCAACAGAAAAACAAGGGGGCGTGAACCGGGCCAGAGGATTCTATACTGCTGCCCGTAGGACCACCTGCCCAAATGCTGCTTTTGTGACGTCCAGCTTATAAAATTTAGTAAACGTATGTACGGAAGACCAGGTTGCCGCTTTGCAAACCTGTGCCATAGAGATCTGATGGTGTGCCGCCCAAGAGGCACTCATGGCCCTCGTAGAATGGGCCTTAATTGATAAGGGAGGTGGAACGCGCTTCAGACCATAGGCCTGAAAAATCAGCTGTTTAATCCACCTAGCCAAGAAAGACTTGGCAGCCGGCTGACCCTTCTTGGGGCCATCCGGGAGAACGAAAAGCACATCTGTTTTCCGAATCTTTTCTGTAGCCTTGAGATAAACCCTCATGGCTCGGACCACGTCCAAAGTATGAAGCAATCTTTCCTCTCTGGACTGGGGAGTAGGAAAGAAGGATGGTAGGACTAGGTCCTGATTCCAGTGAAAACTGGATATGAACTTTAGGAAGGAAAGAAGGCTGAGGCCGCAGCACCACTCTGTCCTTATGCAGAATCAGGTACGGTTCCCTGCAAGACAAGGCTGCCAGCTCGGAGACACCTGGCCGAAGCCATAGTCACCAAGAAAAACCAACTTTCGGGTTAGCAGTACAAGAGGGATTTCTGTCAGAGGTTCAAACGGCTGCCTTTGTAAAGCTGACAAGACCAGATTTAAAATTCCAGGGGCAGAGGGAGCTCTAATAGGGGGATTCACATGCAAGACCCCCTGCAAGAAGGTTTTCACAAGCGAATGCGTGGCAAAAAGGCCTTTGAAACCATATCGATAAGGCAGACACCTGCCCCTTTAGAGTACTAAGAGCCAACCCCTTGTCAACGCCAACCTGGAGGAATCGCAAGATCCTGTCAATAAAAAATTTGCGAGGATGCTCTCCTTGTGACTCGCACCACTCCACATAGGTCCTCCAGACTCTGTAATAGATATTTCTAGAGAGACTGGTTTCTAGCCTGAATTAACGTAGATATGACCTGGGCTGAGCGGCCTCTGCCCTTAAGAATTAGGGATTCAGCCGCCAAGCCACAAATTTAGCTGCTGTGAAGCAGGGTGGTAGATCGGGCCCTGAGACAGCAGATCGGGCGCAGGGGGAGTGGCCACGGTGCCCCTACTGACATCCTCACGATGAGTGCGTACCAAGCCCTTCTGGGCCAGGCTGGGGCCACCAGGATCACCGGCCTGCGCTCCACCCTGATCCTTCGTAGAAGGCGGGGAATCATCTGTAGTGGAGGAACGCATACAGGAGAGAAAACTGGTGCCAGGGGCAAACCAACGCATCGGTCCCGTAGGCCGAGGGGTCCCTGGCTCGGGATACAAATTTGTCCAATTTCTTGTTGAAATCTTGTTGCCATGATGTCCACATCGGGAACTCCGAATCTTTGGCAAATCTCTTGGAATACCTGGGGGTGAAGAGACCACTCTCCCGGGAGTAACTGTTGACGACTCAAAAATCTGCTTGAGAATTGTCTATCCCTGGGATGAACACTGCTGAGATGCAGGGTACATGGGCTTCGGCCCATGAAAAAATCAGGTTTACTCCCTTTGAGCCGCTAGGCTCCTTGTGCCCCCTGGTGGTTTATGTATGCCACCGCCGCCGTGGCATTGTCGGACTGTATCCTTACTGGCAGACCCTGCAGGGGGAGAGTCCAGGCGACCAGGGCCAACCGAGCAGCTCTGATCTCTGGGACATTGATGGGAAGCAGACTTTCTGCCTCTGACGACTGTCCCTGCTGGGTCCTGTTTTCCTAAGATTGCCCCCCAACCTGTTAGGCTGGCATCTGTGATTACTATTTTCCACGTGATGGGGCAAAAGGTCTAATGCCTGTATGGACTTGTTCCAAGCAGAGAGAATAGCTGCCTGAAGAACTCTGGTAAGGATCTGGGCATAGGGCGCTGCTTCGAAGGCGGCCCCCATGTTTCCCAGCAGTCGCATGCATAGGCGAATAGCCGGCTTCTTTTTGCCTAAGACTATTTGAATCGTTTGAATCAACGACCTGATCCTTGCGGTAAAAATACCCTCTGGCATTCTGTATCTTAACCGAAAGCCTAGATATTCCAACCGTCTTGTGGGTTGTAACCTTGATTTTCCTTGGTTCACAATCCACCTGAATTCTTCTAGATGCCGTACTGTGCGGACTACTGCATGATTGAGGTTGGAGGCTGATCTGTCCATAACCAGGAGATCGTCCAGGTATGCCAGGACCAAGATGCCTTCTGTCCTTAGGACGGCTAGCACCGGGGCTAACACCTTTGTGAACACCCGCGGAGCTGTTGCCAACCCGAAAGGGAGGGCTACGAACTGGAAATGACTTTGAACTATCATAAAACGAAGAAACTTGTGATGTGCTGGGTAGATCGGCCCATGCAGACATGCATCCTTTATGTCTATAGATGCTAGAAAGTCGCCTTGATGCAGGCTGGCTGTCACTGAACGTATGGAATCCATACGAGAGGTCTGAAACTTTAGAAAGCGATTTAGGCGTTTGCGGTCTAGGATAGGCCTGACGTCGCCACTGGGGTTTTGGTATAATAAAAAGGTTGGAGTAGAATCCCAGACCCTTTTCTTGGGGTTGGTACTACAATTACTCCTTGGAGCAAGAGGCGGTCCAACGCCTTTACGAGAGAGGCCCTCTTTAACGGGTCGCTTGGAAGACTTGACCCCTGAAAATGAGGAGGGGGGATTTCTCGAAACTCTAGTTTGTAGCCTGTGGCTACCACGGACCGAACCCAAGAGTCGGGATTCTGGCCTTCCAGACTTCGGAGAAAAACTGAAGTCTTCCCCCCACCCAAGAGAGTGGGGGCGCCCCTTCATGAATCTGACTTGATGACTGGTTTAGCCGGCTTGCGAGACCAGGGCCTCTTGTTTGCCGCGGCTTGTCCCTGTGGGCGGCTATTAACTGCTAAACGCCCGGGAGGCCGTCGATACTGACGGGAAGTCGAAGGGGCCAAACCTGCAAGGGCCTGTCGTTTAAACGCGGGCCCACGCGGTCTTTTCTTGACCGGTAAGGAAGAACCTTTACCACTTGATATGGTTTGGATATATTTATCTAGGTCTTCACCGAATAGTCTTCCCCCATGAAAGGGAAACCCTGCTAAAAGCTTTTTGCAGGGTGCCTCTGCTGACCAGTTCTTTAGCCACGAAAGACGACGCATGTGAACCACCAGCAGAGATAACCGGGATGCCTGTTGGATAGAGTCCTTAATAGCATCTACTGCAAAGCAGAGAGCCCTAGGGAAATCTGCTAATTCACGAGTTTGCTGAGCCGGCATGTCCTTTAATATCTGTTTTGCCTGATCCTTTAAGGCCTGACAAACGCCAATGGCTGCCACCCCTGGCTGAACCATGGCACCTACTGTGGTGAAAGAAGCCTTCAGTAGGGTCTCTAATTTTTTGTCGACCGGATCCTTGAACATCTGGACATTTTCAACCGGACAGGTCAGGGATTTATTCACGCAGGAAATGGCCGCGTCCACTGTGGGAAGCCCATTTCTTTTAAAAATTTCTCCTCCATAGGATAGAGAATAGAGAACCTCTTAGGAGGGATAAAGATCCTATCAGGTCGAGCCCAATCCTGGTAAATCAGCCCCGCAGAGGGGGTAAATCGGAAAAGACACACAAGTTAATGGAGCCTTTAAAGAACCCAATGAGGATACCACAGGGGCTACTAGTTCTGGCACTGGAAGTTTAAAAGCAGTGCGAACTATATCGGTCAAAGACTGGATCCACAGGCTCTCCGCTTGAGAGGCCGAAAAATATTCACCTACAGTGGAACCTTCCATGTCTGAACCTTCGGGACTTGGGTCTGCTTGATCCCCTTGTGGGTCCCGTTCCTCCGAAGAGGAGACCTCCGCATCTGAAAAAAACACCAAACTAGGTGAGGGGGATCTAGCCCGTTTGCTGCTTGGCAAAGGGCGGGCAAACAAAGCAGTTAACCTTTTCTCTAGCCCACCCAGGGTGGTCGCTAGCATTTCTTCCGTTACGTAAACGGGAATGGGTGGATCGGGGGCCGCCTCTACCCCCAGCATCCCCAATGGCTCTTGAACTATGCTACTCGGTGGTCTAACTGGTGAGGGTGGGGCCGTTGACGCCTGGCCCAAATCCTCTGACCCCGATGGAGACCCGTTTGTTTCTTGGCACCTTTTGCAGCCTTGGCTGGTCCTGATGCCTTTGGAGCCATTGCACAACCTTGAGTCACCCCTATAGCCAACACCTGACTGTTGCAGCTAGGAGTAACCAATATGAGGACAGGTATGAGGAAAATGAAAAAAACTGTTTTTTTTTTTTCCAAAATATATTTTTTTTTTTTTTTTTTTACCCGCCTGGGAGGTGGCAATACCGAGGAAACCTGTGAGTATTGACACACCAATGCCCGTTAGCCGGAGTCCAAGGTAAACTCAGATACTGCTGGATCTAAGGCTGAGTCCCTTCCCTTTAAGCAAAAAAACTTCCTTTTTTTTTTTCTGGTCAATAGTGGACCTAAGTCCTAGACCTGAAGATCCACAAAACCGCCACTAGGTGTCCCTGTGTGGCCAAAGACCCAGCTGCACGCTCTGTATCCTTTCTTCCTCTGCCTCCAGGAGGGAAAGACCAGCCAGAGAAAAAGTTTTCTCTTTAAACAGACCCTGACGCTGCTGGCCCGCCCCCCCCCCGACGCACGCCGACGCTATAAAAGGCGGCGTGCATGCGCGCGCACACGCGCGCGCACCCTCCCCCACGCTGAAACCACATGGAGGAAGCAGAGCAGAGGAACAACATGGACCAGCGCTAGGCAGCACCAACAGACACCAGGTAAGCACTAATCTTATTGTAGTGCACACACAGAGAGGAAGCTGTCCCCATGGGCTTCCTAAGAAACAGGAGTTTTTACCAGCAATTTCCTCTTTTAAAACATGTGGGGTTGCAGTATCAATGCTAACAGGCAGACCTGGGGTGAGTAGCAAATATATATCTTACACAAGTATACATATATCTACATGTTATCTGGGTAAAACATTAGTATCCCATCCTGCCCATACAGACATAGTGGAGATAGTGGCTGATGCACAAGCATACTGTTAGCCAACCCAGAACCCCCAGGGGGATACCTACTGTCGAACCAAGTCCCGCAGGTTCCCTCTTACCTGCTCCACGCCGCAGGGTATTGCAAATTGCAAGAGGCCCAATCTTCCCCCATCTCCGTGGGTATTGTCTCGGACCTTCAGGGACCGGGGTCCTGTGTTTAAGGAACCCACACCCCTGGACCTATATAGCATCCTGGCATCAGTAGCGTTTAGTCCTGGAAGAGACCAAGGCACTGGAGCCCAGAATCCAGCCCTCCAAGGAGAGGCATTATAGGCAACACCCCACTCCAGCAGGCCCGGGTACCGTACACCTTGGCTTTGAAGCACTTCGGACGGATCCGGCTAGCTATCCTGGGTCCCGAGACCTCCGAGGGACAGCTAGACGTGACCAAACACCTAAGACACTGGCGAAAAAACTAAAGCACTCTCAGTGGGAGGGGGTTATATAGGGAGGAACTTCCTGTGAAGTTGATTACACCAGTGTCCACACCTGAAGGTACCCATATAACCCATATGTAATGGCTATGCGCTCTGTGTCCCGTGATGTACGATAAAGAAAACACCCCCAAAGCATGATGCTACCACCCCAATGCTTCACAGTAGGGATGGTGTTCTTGGGATGGTACTCATCAATCTTCTTCCTCCAAACACGGTTAGTGGAATTATGACCAAAAAGTTCTATTTTGGTCTCATCTGACCGCATGACTTTCTCCCATGACTCCTCTGGATCATCCAAATGGTCATTGGCAAACTTAAGACGGGCCTTGACATGTGCTGGTTTAAGCAGGGGAACCTTCCGTGCCATGCATGATTTCAAACCATGACGTCTTAGTGTATTACCAACAGTAACCTTGGAAACGGTGGTCCCAGCTCTTTTCAGGTCATTGACCAGCTCCTCCCGTGTAGTCCTGGGCTGATTTCTCACCTTTCTTAGGATCATTGGGACCCCACGAGGTGAGATTTTGCATGGAGCCCCAGTCCAAGGGAGATTGACAGTCATGTTTAGCTTCTTCCATTTTCTAATGATTGCTCCAACAGTGGACCTTTTTTCACCAAGCTGCTTGGCAATTTCCCCGTAGCCCTTTCCAGCCTTGTGGAGGTGTACAATTTTGTCTCTAGTGTCTTTGGACAGCTCTTTGGTCTTGGCCATGTTAGTAGTTGTATTCTTACTGATTGTATGGGGTGGACAGGTGTCTTTATGCAGCTAATGACCTCAAACAGGTGCATCTAATTTAGGATAATAAATGGAGTGGAGGTGGACATTTTAAAGGCAGACTAACAGGTCTTTGAGGGTCAGAATTCTAGCTGATAGACAGGTGTTCAAATACTTCTTTGCAGCTGTATCATACAAATAAATAGTTAAAAAATCATAAATTGTGATTTCTGGAATTTTTTTTTTGGATTATGTCTCTCACAGTGGACATGCACCTACGATGACAATTTCAGACCCCTCCATGATTTCCAAGTGGGAGAACTTGCAAAATAGCAGGGTGTTCAAATACTTATTTTCTGCACTGTATATATATATTTTTTTGTGCCTACAGGAGGGGGGGGGGAGCGGCACCCGGGCGCCCCTTATGGGCGGGCCGCCACTGGTATGAGTATGAGTGTTTAATGCCCAAACCAGGAAAGCAGCATAGGATGAAAAGTGCACCCACAAACATCCCCCTGGTCGGTCGGGTCACCCACGCACCCCCCCAGTTGAGCCCGGTGATTACCTCATCTATGGCACAGGTAGCACTTCCCTCCGGAAGACGGGCAGCTTCCCCTGCGTCTCCTCCTCAGCATCATGGCAGCTTCCGCCGTGCGTCTCCTCCCTCCTCCCCCCAGTCTATATGGAACACTTCTCCTTTCGGCCAATCGAGAAGCAGGTTTCAGACCCGCTTCCCGATTGGCCCGGGAGGAGAATCAGTGTAACAATAGCAAATATTCATTCGCTATTGTCACACAACTGGATGGGCTCTGTGCCCGATGCCCACCCTTTTTTGAAGTCTATTAGAACCCCTGGCTCTAATCATGTGCTTAAAAAAAAACTGATTGGAATCTATGCGTCCGGCACCCCGCATGTAGATTAGGGGGCTGGACGCATACAGTAGATAGGTGGGGTGGTGCCTGTGCATCCTGCATTATGGGCCACCACTGCTCCTAAAAGTGTTGAATGCTAAAAGTCTGAGAGATGCAATAAACTGAAGGTTGGAGACGCAGGGACCTCTTCTATTTCACAGAGCTACAATTTTTTCTCACACTTCAAAGCTAACAAACTGTACCCTTTCTGTTTTTCACTTAGATGTATGATGTTTTTCCCTGGCTGATGAAACATGTGCCAGGTCCACACCAAACCGCTTTTGCCAAAATGAAATATCTGAGACAGTTCACAGTAAAAGAGATTCAAACCCATAAGGAGAATGGATCACTGGAGGAACCTCAAGATTTCATTGACTATTATTTGGACCAGATTGAAAAAGTAATGTTTTTCCTTAATATTAAGCTCATCACACACAGTAAAATCTGATTGTACAATCTTCTACCAACAATTATGTAGTTCAAAGGAATACCTGAATGGATACAAATTGATTGGAAGATTTAGGTAGGTCCTCATATTACATAGTTTTGGTAAATTTATGGCCCGCGGAGCCCTCTGATGTCGCCCGCGATCTCCTGCTCTGGAATGGAATAGAATAGAATACTGTTATTAAAGGTAAGTTTATTACTAAAATCACAGTGTATATATGGACATATCTGTTCTGCAGTGGTTACTGGGCTCTTTACAGACGCCTACCTCCAATCCAATCAGCAAAAAAAGAAAAAAAGTAGAGTGGGCTGCCATCCACCCACTGCTCTCATTGTGGCCCATTGCCGGTTACCAAGTCGCTTAAAGGAGTTGTAAAGGAAAACATTTTTTTGCTGAAATGACTGTTTACAGGGTATAGAGACATAATAGTTAACTGATTCCTTTTAAAAACGATTAAAAATAGATAAAACTAAATTATATAATGTACCTGTAGTTTCAGTTTCATTTTTGTATGCTGTTTCCTGCCTGTGCTGTACAGAGCCACAGAGCCAATAGAGGGCAGTGATGATTTGGAAAACGAAAGGGATTGGTGCTGTGGGGTTTTAGACACACAGTAATCACACCTTCTTGATTAGTGACCACAGAGAGAAAGCTCCCAGGACTGTGGTTATCAGGAAACAGACAACCAGGAAGTGTGGAGATCAGAGAAAGATTACAGCAACTTTAGAGCAAAACAAACAAACAATGAGGACATGAAAACAGCACTGCATTAAGGTAAAGGAAGCTATTAAGAAAAATTAAATTACATTTATTTTACAAACCCTATAAGTGGCCCTTGATCTTCAAAAGGTTTACCCCCTATAATCAATTTAAGTGAGATGGCACATTTGACAGAATCATAGATTTACAGCTATAAAATGTCTGATGGGACAGTAATGTTATGCATAACTCAAAGGTCAAAAAACATTATGCTTAAATCAGGCATGTCCTAAGTCTGGCCCGGGGGATTTAATATGGCCCCCCTGGGTATTTGGGTATATATAGCCATTGCAGCCTCACGTGTGCCCTGGGGGCCACAAAAGATATATACCATATTTATCGACGCTGCCTCGAAGGGGACAGGATGTGCTCCGTCAGATCACATGAAGAGAATCTCCTGTTTACTCGGCGGCGTCTGTAATAGGAAGTCCCGTTTCCTGGGATGCCATTGGCTGACTGTTCTATTTATCATAAGAGGCGGGACTTTGTATTAAAGAGGCCACGAGTAAACAAGAAATTCTCCTGTTTGTAATCTGACGGCACTTGTCCCTCCCCCTCCCTGTCCCCTCCGAGGCTGCATTCATGGCAATGGTGAGGCTGCATTCATGGCAATGGTAAGCCTGTGCGTGTTATACGCTGAAAAATACGGTATATCCAAATAACACGCCTAAGCTCATCCTTAGTCCTGAGCAGTGATTGGGGATTCGTTGGGGCCACAAAAGAGAAATATACAGTATATCCAAATAACACACCCAAGCTCATCTCTTCACCACACACAGCCACAAAGGCAAGAGAATTCTTGTTGGGCCGTGTATTAGTGCTCGAACGAACACACTTAAACAGAATTGTAATGGTTCAAAGAAAGTCAGGCAAAATGGTTGGCCCTCAAGCATGTTCACTTCATCAAATGTGGCCATCTTTGAAGAAAGTTTGGACACCCCTGGCTTAACCACTTAAGGACCGCCGCATGTACATTTTTGTCGGCAGAATGGCACCGACAGGCACATCAACGTATATATACGTTGGTGCCTTGAGGTGGGTCGGGGGTCCGATCGGGACCCCCGCTGGTACATGCGGCGGTCCCCGCGGCTGTACGAGCGATCCGACAAGAGGGGCAGCTATTCGCTTTTGTCCGCCCCCTCTGGATCGCTCTCAGCCAATGCACGCGCTCCCCCGCCCTGTCACTTCCTCCTCCTGTGTAAACACAGGAAGGAGGAAGTGATGTGATCTCTCCCTCGGCGTTTTTTTCAACCACAGCTGAGGAGAGATCACATCACATCACAAGTAAGTCTGCACTAACACTACACTGACACACAGACACACAGGCACATTTAACCCCCGCGATCGCCCCCCCCCCCCCCCCCCCCTGTCACAGTGTCACTGAATGCAGTAATCATACATGTATGATTACTGTATTTAGTGTCAGTGTGACAGTTAGTGTTACAAGCAGTTAGTGTTTGGTCCTGGGTAGCCCCCGTACCCCCTCCTAATAAAGTTTTAACCCCTTGATCACTGCCCTAGTTAACCCTTTCACTCCCTATTGCCAGCATCACTAAGCGATCATTTTTCTGATCGCTGTATTAGTGTCGCTGTTCCTGCTAGGTATCTATTTTTTTTTTATTGCGATTTTTTTTTACTAAAGACATGTGGCTAAATAAAGTTTGGCCTAAATGTTTGACTAAAATTTAGTTTATTGATTTTTCTTATAACAAAAAGTAAAAAATATTGATTTTTTTTCAAAAATGTCGCTCTATTTTTGTATATAACGCAAAAAATAAAAATCGCAGTTGCGATCAAATACCACCAAAAGAAAGCTCTATTTGTGGGAAGAAAAGGACGCAAATTTTGTTTGGGAGCCACGTTGCACGACCACGCAATTGTCTGTTAAAGCGACGCAGTGCCGAATTGTAAAAACCCCTTGGGTCATTTAGCAGCGTATTGGTCGGTCCTTAAGTGGTTATATGATCTCATTCATGAACAGGCATAATATACCCAACCTCATATATCCAATTTTTTATTTTGTAATTGTTTATTACCATCTGCTTTTCATAATTTATAGAGCAGAGAAGATGCATATTTTGCATTTGCAGAGGAAAATCTGATCTCAACCATCGCGGATCTTTTTCTTGCTGGAACAGAAACTACAACCACAACCCTGCAATGGGCTCTGCTTTACATGGTAGCTTATCCTCATATACAAGGTGAGTAGGACAGAATAAAGCCATGTAATTTATTTTTACTTAGTTGTGAGCACTGCAGAAGAGAGAAACATGTGTCTTGAAATAATTCGTAATCATTGGATATTCTGTTTTGCTGAGCTGATATTTGGCCTATTTACTGATCACTCCTGTGTCCTAAACTGTGTTTACTATTCTTTAGTTTGTGAATGAACGGAAAGTTCGGAGCTTCTCCTGTCCATTTATTCTGTGCTGCTGAGGCTGCAGATGTGGAGATTGAGGGCTGTGTCCTTAATCTTCTTTCTCAAAGGGGAGGTCTGTTTAGACCCCTGATATTTCCCCAATGCCCCCTAACTGGGCTCCTTAAAAATTGTGCGAGGGAAGGTTGGGCCCCTGTCAGGGATAAGGGGAGCCCTTTTTGGTTTCTTGCACTGGGGTCCTGGAGGTTCTACTTCTGCCTCTGAATAGAGCTGAGCTATAGATGCAAAATATGTATTAGTCATATGATTTAAAATTTGTTTAGCCAGTCTTCTGATTCCCACACCTCTACCAGACTTCACAGCCAGGCAGATAGATAACACCTCTCTTTACTGGTTCAGCTATGGAGCTTCCCAACCAAACAGGCAAGAAACAGAGGAAGCTGTACAACTCAAGCAGGAAATAGTGGAGCCATCTTCCTGTTTATGCAGTGTGGCAGAGGTGTGTGAATCATAGCAGTAACTGAATAGGATTAAAAAAAAATTCGCCTCAATTTCAAGTGCAGTTCTCTGGAGTGGCTGGCGTATACAGAGCTAACAGAATATAGCAGGCTGATCACTAGTAGTCAAAACACATTTTCATAGTTCTCTGTCATCTGTTACAGAAAAGGTACATGAGGAACTGGATAGTGTTCTTGATGGATCCAAACTAGTCTGTTATGAAGACCGGAAGAGGCTTCCATACACCAATGCTGTAATCCATGAAATCCAGCGGTATGCCAATATTGCAGCTGTAGGCATTCCAAGGACATGTGTGAAAGAAGTTAATCTCTATTCATACTCTTTGAAGAAGGTAAGAACCTATTTGTTCTGATTAGATGTATTCTATCATTTACAGCTCATACACACCAGTCTGCATGGTAAAGCTAGGTTCACACTGCTGAGATCTGTTTTTGAGCTGATTTTCAGTGCAATTATCTAGCCAAACTGGATGCAATTTAGCTTAATCTATGGGGTCAAAATCATGCTGAAATCACGCCTTTGTAGCACTGGAACCTTTTGCATTGTAGTTACATTGATGTGACATGGGCATCATTGAAAAAATCTGATTTGTCATGCGATTTTGTGTGACTCAAACTGGATCTGAAATTGCACTAGTGTGAATGGAGCCCAAAATACATGTGCACTGAGGTGTAGGGGCAGTTAGGAAAGGTGTAATGTGTTATTACAAAGCTTCGTACTGTTTACCTGTTTTCTTAACCTTATTGAAGTCTCACAAAATAACACTTTATTCAAATTGTTAATTACCAACTTAATAAACCATTTTTGTGTAGCGCCTTGCTCCCATTGAGGGGGTGCTATGTGTTAAATTATAGTTGTCTGAGCAATAGTTTGGCTCAGAAAGAATATGCTAAATTGATAGTTCTGTTTCAGTTCAGCTGGGTTGCATGATTTTCCCCTTTCCCCCCACTGCCACCGCAGGTCAAGGTTGGAAAGGCAACAGGCTGGATGTATTGGGTATCTCTTTCCCAGAAGCAGCCCAGGGAGCATGGTGAACCCGCTGTTCATTCTGGGAGAGGGTACTTAAGGGACCAATGCCGTTTGGCGGGGGTCTTCCGTTTCTGACCTGATGGCTCTCCTGGCCTCATGTGATGTGTGAGCTGTTTATGGTCTCGGGGCCGGCTGGCCCGAGGCTTCGTAACTGTGAGTAGGCCCGGAGGTTGCTTGGGCCTACTAGTCCTTCACTATCTCGCCTACATCAAGGGAGCTGAATTGGGATTTAATTGAAGGACTTATCCTGTCAGTTTTACCTCACTGTGCTTCCGGGTTGGCTGAAAGATTCTTGGCACCGTGAGTCGTGTACTCTATTAAAATTTCTATAAAGTGCGTGAGTAGTCGCACGATCTTGTGGCAGAAGATCGTGGGACGGCCCGACGAACTTATCGAGTCTGTGGCAGAGACTTTAGTAGGCTTCGCACCAGCTGGTAGGCCAGTGAGAGTAGGGCTATCTGGTGGTTGCTGGAATCCAGCGTGGAACCAAGTTAATCCTCTGGATCAGAGTTTGTACCCGTGATCCGCAAAGCAAAGGTACCTGAGTCTCCCCATCTGTTGGAGAGCTTTGTTCAATAAAAATCTTGAAAGAGACTTCGTGTTGGTGCAGACATTTCTTATGGACAACTCTTCAAAGAGAACCCCTGAGACGAACGTATGGAACAGGGGTAGTGCTACACGTGGGGGCTCGTCCAGGATTTGCCGTTACCTCTCGCAACTAAAACAGACTGTTCATTTGGGACCTATCCTACAGAGGGAGGACTGTGCTATTTTTTTATTTTACTATGTTTCTGCTCTCCTGCTGAGGAGAGAAGGGGGGAGAACTTTGAGGTCACTCTTAGCCACGTGGGCTGTGGGCGGAGCCAAGAAAGGAAAAGCCCGCAAGCTACGTGCTAAAAGGAGAAAAGTGGGAGGAGTTGCCCCCTACTTGGCGCATGAGACGCCGCATGTGTCTCCAACACCCAGAGAATCGGAGCATCGCCATGTCATCAGTGCTATCGTTACAGTCTGCTTTTGGATCCAGGATGTTTCCTGTGGGTACCGCTACAAGTACCATGATGCCGGGAACGGTGCTGACGAACACTGGCATTCAGCTGAAACCGCATGGGCGGTTCGCACTTTACACAATCAGTGATGTGGAAGCTCTGGGTTTGCTGTGTAACAGGTGTAATGGACTGGCCATGCATCCCCGTCCATTTGTTTGATACCTTTGTTGCGGTGAGTACCTGTTTTCTGTGAAGCCACCCACCACGCCGCCCTGTGCCTACAAAGTGGACTGGGCTATGGGACGTAACGGAAGAAGCTGCTGCCTTTGACCAAATTGTCTGGCCCATGCCCGCCGCATCTGCTGCTGTGAGTAATCCCGAGGTGAATGCTACTGTTATCACTGTGAGTGGGTCACCAGCGGACACCGCTACAATTGTTACTTCAACCGTATCCACCTTCACTGCACCTGTTCAGAAGAAGGTGGGATATGTGAAGGCCTCCAATGGCCGTGGTCGAGGCCTTCCTCCAAGGACTGCCCGAACCGGACCCGAAGAAAAGTCAGATCTCCTAGAGGTCCACGCCAGGAACGGGTGAGAGTGCCAAGGGGGATTTGTCTGGTACTATATTTAACTTTTTACCGGCAGAGGAATTAGGAGATTCGGAGATAGAATCTTTGTCAGATATGTCCGGAGATATTATGGGCAAATAGTGATGATGTTGCCTCGGCCTACACTTTCTCTGAGTACACAGCTATGGGCTCAGGGGAGACAACACCTAGGGTGGAAACCCTACTTGTTACTGATGAGGTCCTGGCCTGCGGTACCAGTTCGCTGGGCTCAGGAAAGCTTTCCGCCAATGCTATGGTGCGCAAATCGGCAAATTCATGTATACCTCCTGGATCTGGGAGTACCAGGTCTCTACCAAGGCTTGCGTGGTCACAGAGACTGTTGAATAAGCGGGTGGCCACAGAATTATGGACTGGAGATCCCCTATGTTCCCAGGGAAATTATGCAGAAGATCAAGTCTCGCAGAGAACAGTGGTATAGCGAGGCTGTTTGGAACTACCTTTCAGTGCCAAAACCATTTCGGAAAATAGGCCATTCCTCTATTATGTACAAACGTTTCAAAGGATTCTTGCTACACTGGAGCTATGGCAGGCATTTTCATGCAGATAAAGTGGTAATTTACTTCATCACCACTCTGCATGGGCAGGGAAGGAGTTTAACCCTGCGTGATCCCCGGTTCTACTGCTGAGAGGTTACAGTGACTGACCAGGTTCCTTGTTTTTTCCCTTAAGGACTGTGGGGAATGTAGCTAGTTAGTGCTAGATTTCTGGAAAATGTCAGAGTCCAGATTTCCTGCTCAGGTTTAGCACTTAGAATTGAGGACTTTGGCATGTTGTATTTCTGCCACTAGATGGCGGAAGTTAGTTCAAACAAAACTAGATTCTTTTTTTTTTTTTTGCGCTTTGCTACTCACAGCTAGTAATATGTATATAGAGAAAGAGAGGCTCGTCTCTTCGGAAGTGAGGCTTTGCTTCTCACTGTATAGAGAGATATTTTATACTATTGTCTATGCCTATTTGTTTTGTTTTTCAGATATGATTGGATTGTTTTTTTTTTCTTCTATCAAGCCATCGCAGAATGGGTGGGTTAGATAGACAGATAGGAGTGTTAGGAGGTATATTGATGTAATGTTATTGTATGTGTAACAGGTTAAATTTATGTCTTCTTGTATTGTTTACCCTTACCCTTCCTCATCCAAGTTTTTGGGACTCAGTTACTAACTCTCAGGACAGAGAGTCAAATTTTTCATCTTTTTGCGGTATGGGGAGTGTGTAGCGCCTTGCTCCCATTGAGGTGCCGCTATGTGTTAAATTATAGTTGTCTGAGCAATAGTTTGGTTTAGAAAGATTATGCTAAATTGATAGTTCTGTTTCAGTTCAGCTGGGTTGCATGATTTTCCCCTTGACTGTCTGTGTCGCTGCCACTGCAGGTCAAGGTTGAAAAGGCAACAGGCTGGATGCATTGGGTATCTCTTTCCCAGAAGCAGCCCAGGGGGGTGGTGAACCTGATGTGCATTCTGGAAGAGAGTACTTAAGGGACGGACGCCGTTTGGCGCGGAGATTCCGATCCTGACCTGATGGCCCTCCTGGTCTCAGGTGATCTGTGAGCAGTTTATGGTCTCGGGGCTGGCCTGAGGCTTCGTAACTGAGAGTAGGCCCGGAGGTTGCTGGGGCCTACTAGTCCAGAGATGGTCCTTCACTATCTCGCCTATGTCAAGGGAGCTGAACCACTGGGATTCAATTGAAGGACTTATACTGTCAGTTTTACCTCACTGTGCTGCTGAGTTGACTGAAGGATTCTTGGCCCCATGAGTCGTGTACAGGGGCGGACTGACCATTGAGGAACTCGGGCACTGCCCGAGGGCCCCATGCCACTAGGGGGCCCCATCAGGGTTGCCAGGCTCATTAAAATCAGGGACAGTATGTAAAAATCTGTGTTTTTTTTACATCTGTCCTTGATATGTCCAAAACCTACATGCTTTTGATGTAAAAATCCCGAGATTTAAGCTCCCCCGCCTCTGCACTGCCTCCTGGCTTGGTGGCCATCTGTAAGCCCGGGGGCCCCATAATCTTCTATTGCCCGTGTCGTGTACTATTGAAATTTCTCCAAATTGTGTGAGTAGTCACACGATCTTGTGGCAGAAGATTGTGGGACGGCCCGACAAATTTATCGAGTCTGTGGCAGAGACTTTAGCGAGCTTAGCACCAGCTGCTAGGCCAGTGAGAGTAGGGCTATCTGGTGGTTGCTGGAATCCAGCGTTGAACCAACTTAATCCTCTGGATCTAAGTTTGTGCCTGTGATCCGCAAAGCAAAGGTACCTGAGTTTCCCCATCCCTCTACCCCTCTGTTGGAGAACTTTGTTCAATAAAAACCTTGAAATAGACTTCGTGTTGGTGCAGACATTTCTTATGGAAAACTCTTCAAGTAGAACCCCTGAGACGAACGTGTAGCGCCTGTGTACTTCCAAGTAACGGTGCTATTGACATTTAAGGGATAATCAGAGTGTAAGTGACTCTGATTTCAATTGTAATCATTCAGTTAGGGTCTCTGTTTCAGCTCAGCTGTGCTGTGGACTCATTCTGTTGTGCCCTGGGTGTTGTTCCACCCCAGGACGATAGGTGGCAGCAGTGGAGTCGGGACTTGGCTGCTTTTCCCAGCAGCCAATCAGGAGGCTTGGGCCTCGCTGTGCATGCTGGGAGAGGGTACTTATGGAACAGACTCCATTTGGTCTGGGTCTTCTTCTTCGAGTGTGGCACCCACCTTTAGGGTGACCACATCACCGCGCCCCTAGCGCTATGGCCTACCTGACCGGGGCGTGTGTGCTACGCAGTGTTCCTGGTTTCTGGGCCATGTGGGCCTGGAGCATCCAAGCAGGACAGGGACTCAGTGATCGACTGGGTTCCCACTTTTGAAGATCCCAAGCAAGTGTGGCTGTTCGGTGGGGAGTCCATCTGAGGAGCGCCAATGAGAGGCTGGTGGTCCAACAGGATTCAGACAAACCACCAGGGATCAAGGTAACCGGACACTGAAGGATTGACTCCTCTTTCAGTCGATACCTGGGCGACGTCAAGAAGCAGATTCAGGCAAAACTTTACTTGGGAGGGGCTCCTCCATGGCTGCAATGGGAGAGGGCCTGTGGCAGAGGTGTCTCCCTGAGTTCATTCTAGAAGAGTCTGTGGCAGGGACATCTTCCTAGAAATCCGAGTGATACTCTGGCTGCCAGGTGGGTGAGAGAGGCCTCTCCAGGTACGCTATACCCACTCCGACTGGAGTGGCAAGAAAATCTAAGTGTTGTCGGAAGCAGAACTGTTTCCGTATTGAAAGCCTGAATCAGCTGTTCTCCTTTCAACTTCCATCTGTCCTTTCCATTACCTGTTAACTGTTTTTACCTGGCTGGGTAATAAAGAGCACATATAAAAGAGACATTCTCCTTGCGGACATTCCTTACAGCTGCTGTATGCATCATCCACCCTAGACATTTCACCAGAGCCATGAGGTAACATGCCATACCATTCTATTACCAGCAGCCCCTCCGGGGGTATCGCTACAAACGTATGGAACAGTAAGGTAATGGCAGGCCCAAATGTAAACCAGCAGCTCCTTCTGGGGTAGTGCTACACTTGTATATATATTAAATGTACTTTATTCAAGCGTTTGTAAAGTTGCATTGTTTATTTTTTTTAAATTAACAAACATGTTAGGCCGCGTACACACGATCAAATAAATCTGTTCAAATCGGTCTGACAGACCGATTTGATCAGATTTGTCTGCTGGGCTGTTTTGGTTTAATCGCTATACACACGATCAAACCAAAATCCCCGCCGGCAGACAGCGCGGTGACGTCCATTCGACACATAGCGTACTAACCAGCAGACATGTCGGACAGACGGATTCCCAGCAGACAGATTTTAAAGCATGCTTTAAAATCTGTCTGCTGGAAAAATCTGTCTGTCTGCCCGTACACACGATCAAACCTGTCTGCTGAAACGGTCTGTTAAACCGTTTCCAGCAGATAGATTTGATTGTGTGTACGCGGCCTTATACTTATGTAGCGCACAGACCCGATTTGTCTGGCGGTTTGATCCCAAGTTGTATTCCCTGATAGATAACAAATTAAACAACATTTTCCATTCACTCGAGTCAGTGCATTTTTTGTGGTTTTTATTTTGGGTAGAACTTGGATAGGGTAAGGGTGAGCCTAGGGATACTCCAGTAACTGTGACTTGACAATGAGGACAACAATTTTGCACTGAGATTTTAGGGTAAATGCACCCCCTTAGAAGTGTTAAAAAGTAACAACAACAAACATAAATCCCTCAACATGAATGCAGTCCTGAATGTAGAGAATATAAATCAAGAATGATAGGGGGAAGGGCGGGGTGGATAAGGGAGTTATAAGGGGATAAGAAAAAACAAGGGAGATGCACTCACATGGGCCACATCCGTATAAGGAATCAAAAATGGAAAAACAATAACTGTGGAGAAGTATTGAAGGTCGGACTATCGAGGCCAAAGAAGTAATGTAAAAATATAATTTTAATATAGTCATAAAAATAAAATAAAACAATTATACATATACATAGAAATAGAATTGATACATAAATACAGATGAACCACTTAATATACAAAAACCCAAAGTCGCCTTTTTTTTTTTTTGACGCGCGTTTCGCCGTGAGGCTTTTTCAGGGCAGAGTTTTGAAGATTTTTGTAAAAAGATGTATAACAATAGTTATCTGTAATAATACATGGTTACACGTTATTTGTGTTGCCACCATCATAATCAAGAACATTTAGAATATAAAACAAAACAAAACAAACAACAATGAAGAAGAGAAATATTGTAAATGTATTTACATGGCCGATGACTCTGCAATCAATGCAGAATAGGACACATACCACAGTCGAGTATTCGATATTATGCAATATAATGAATTCAGCGAGATCATCAAGGCTTCATATGGATCTATTTGATGGAAAAATATAGATATATATATATATATATATATATATATATATATATATATATATATATATTTTTATGTATTTATTTTTCATATATCTATTTTTTGTATATTTATAACGCTTAGAGTTCTGGCGGGAACAGGTGTGAAGTGAAAGGAAGAGGGGAAGGGGAAGGGATAGAAGTGATCACTAGGTAGTGAAAATAGTGTGTAAAAGATATATAAGGGAGAATACCTGTAAGTTGACAGTGAAGTCAAGGATAAGAGCATTTCCGGCATAAAAAGGAAATTATAAAATAATGCTGTTAGCAGCCATCGTTCTATATGAAAGGTGAAACAGAGAAGATTGATTAATTAAAAATGTTTAGTAAGTATAGCAGATACCTAAATGTATCCGAAATATAAAGTGTATAAGAAGGACAAAGATTTACCCTTAATAAAGAACCATATGGCAAACTGGGACACAGAGCCAACCGTTTGTTGTATTACGCTTCAGATACACTGAGGGTATCAGGTTACCAATCAGTGCTTATAGTCTAAACTTCTGGAACCGAGCCCACCGATCTACATGGTAACAATAAAGAGATATCATGAGCAAAGATTGACTTTGGCAACACAGATGTCTCAGAGAGAGGATAGGCAAAGAAAGCAGTGGTAAATTCTACATAAGGTGCCTTACCAGGGGGATGAATCATACAGGCGTCCGTGTCCCAGGGTGTACATCTGTGTGACACACAGCACAGAGTGTGTGGATAAGGGCTTTAAATACCCTGTGACGTTCTACTCACGTGTGGCGTGATTGCGTAATCGTTGTGCGCCATTCACATAAGGAGGCGCATAAATAAGAAGAAGGACAGCGGGGCGGGAGTGAGTGGAAACGTCCATACATCATCTAGTGCTTTGGTGTCAGACGCACATCGCGTCATCACGCCGCGGTGTTCGTCAGGGCAAACGCCATCCGTTTACACCTGATATATGTGCATCACATCAATAGGTAGATGAATGCAACGTAACTACATCATCGGTGTGCGTCAAGTGAGTGGAGGCGCATAAACACGGGGATGCGTTACGGCGGAAGTAGGGAAAGATGCCCATACAACGCCCCGGATGTCCGCGTAGAAGCGTATAGCGTCATCATAAAAGGGTGTCACAGAAGCGATAGCCATATGCCTACAGCGGCCATAGAGGAAGGGAGGGGGAGACACAGCCCAGCCCTCCCACCGCACACGCCCCGCACCAAGACACACACAAATGAGACAAGAAACGGCACCCACGTCCAATCAAAGAGCCAGTCAGCGATATTAGCCGATAAACGAATAAAACAGGAAAAAGTGGAAGAACCAAAAAGCGAAAAATAATTCATGTTAAAAAACTGCTTCATATTCATATAGTAGTGTATTAAAGCTTTCTTATGGAGAATCATCGGGATGGAACGACATGCACACAGGACAGCATTTCTCTCTCTCATATAGTTGCATATATATAAAATATTACAACATTTCCATAAAATCAGATTACTTCCTAGACAGATACATATTTTTTAATAGAAATATAACAGCATCTTTTAGATATATACAAAAATTATAATAAAAATTAAAATTAAAATTAAAAAAGCAGGGAAAGAGAAAGTTATCTTGCATGCACATATGTATATACAAATATGTCTCTCTTATCAATTTGGTTGTGCATAGTCTCTGTATGTTGTAACCAGAAGAGGCACATTAAACATCCTTTTTTTAGTCTCTTTACACTTTTAATTGGAAATATCTGTGTCATATCAGATTTCTGGGTATAGATTGCACTTACCCACCCTTTGTAATTTAGTCGCCTCCATTCTCGTGTGGGAATGATAGATTGAGTCAACCTCCAAATATACTATAGGAATGGTAAAGTTAAACAAAATAATGACAAGAGGGTATTAGAGATGGATAAAATATATTTAGACATTTAGAAAGGACTTAAAACTTAAGGATTCATTGAGGCCCGGGGCTTGGTTGGCCCTCAGGCGATAAATCCATTGGGTCTCACGTTGTAGAACCATCTGATCAAAATTACCGCCTCTCTTGTCCTCATGAACGCAGTCAAGGACTGCAAATCTGACAGGAGGGATGTTGTATTTATGTATGAAAGCTACATGGTGGCCCATAGTTTTGTTTAGCAGACCGTTGGTAATGTAGTACATGTGGTCTTTAATACGTTTCCATAGTGGGCGAATGGTTTTACCCACATAGAAACTGCCACATGGGCAGAAAATGATATAAATCACTCCTTTAGTCTGACATGTTATATGTGTACGAAGTTTGTGTGTTTCCCAATTAGGAAGATAGATGTTGGGTCCTTCATTGAGTAGGTGGCAATAATTACAGTTGCCACATTTAAATAGGCCTGGTGTCTCTCTCGTATCTGATCTTGGTTTTTGATAATTGCTTTTAATTAACCGATCCCTAATGGAAGTGGATTGTCTAAAAGTGATATTTGGGTTAAGGCCTACGTATTTCGATAGAGTAGGATCAGCGGTGATAAGATGCCAATGTTTTTTCATTAAAGATCGAACTTCATCATGCTGGTCCGAGTACGTAGTGATAAAACGTGTCACATCCTTGTCGGATTGCTTGGTGTCACTTTTGAGTAAGGTAGTAGCTCTTTCTTTGCCTGAAACTCTATTATAGGCCTTTTTTAGGCAGGACCTGCTATATCCTCGATTCAATAATCTCGCATACAGCATATCCGACTCTATTTTAAATTTTTCATTGTTCGAAAACAGTTTCGGCGTAGCCGAAGATATTGGCTATATGGTATACTTCGGATAAGTGGGGCCGGGTGGGCGCTGGCCGCATGTAACAAGGCATGTAACAAGGTTTGGGTTTTTGTATATTAAGTGGTTCATCTGTATTTATGTATCAATTCTATTTCTATGTATATGTATAATTGTTTTATTTTATTTTTATGACTATATTTAAAATTATATTTTTACATTACTTCTTTGGCCTCGATAGTCCGACCTTCAATACTTCTCCACAGTTATTGTTTTTCCATTTCTGAATGTAGAGAGTAGTAGCTAATGATCTCCCAGGAGAGCTTAGAAAAATCTTTAGATCCAGAAGGCTAATATTCACCGTTTCCTGATTTCCAAGCAGCCATGAGCAGGGTCAGTCAGTTTCAGTACTCCAGCAGTCTGTGTTCTGGATCTTTGAGAAGATTTCTGAGAATGCTCCAGGAGAATAGAGAAAAGAGATCCCCCAGCCAAACTATAGCTGGGATCCTACAAACGTGCTTCCAGTTCCAGGCAAATTTCCCAGAGATGCCACAGCTCTCAGGCTGGGTCTTACTCCCCCAAGAACAAGAGACTTCTGCTCTGGACTCTGGCCCATTTATACCTCCCTCAGCCCCCTGCTGGTCACCTGCCATATTGACCAGGGATAGGCTGAGGAGGTATTAACATTGCAGCAGGGTACATCATTCTCTCACCCACTAGGTCCCAGGGTCCATGGGAGACAGGGTGAAGTAATTGAGCCCATGTCTATAGAGCCCAGAGCAGACCTAACTAATCAAATAGTGCAGAGTGTCTTTAGATACTGCAGTAAGATAGCCAGTTCCCTGCTACAGGTATTACAATCACTTTCAGTACTTTATGCTAAATTGCTCTTTCCTCTTTTCTTATGTCAGGATACAATGGTGCTTGCCAATTTGGACTCTGTGCTTTTTGATCCCCAGTATTGGAAGACACCGAGTGAATTCAACCCAAATAATTTCTTGGATAAAGATGGGAATTTTGTAACAAATGAAGCTTTTTTACCTTTCTCTGGAGGTAATTACAGCCTACTGATTTCATTGACTATAATGTAGGACATGAGTTGCCTAGCATCAACATTGTACACAATACTTGTTTTCTAATACTAATCATTCATATGGTATAAAGTTAATTATTTTTTAAAGCGGAACTGGAGGCAACATAAAAAAACAGGCAGACTATTTATCAAAGAAGAGACATACAATGCCTCTTCTACAATAAAATAAATGTACTTTCCTGCTTACAGTCTTCTGAGGCATGTGAACTCAACTCAGTTTACATCACCATTACACAGTCCCTGTTTGCCAGTATGACTGACTCCTATGCAGGAGTTACATCGTCCCGCACCACCTTATGGAGATGGCTAAAGACCAGCGCCTGGAAGGAGCTGGGGAGAATGTGCTGGTTTTGCAAAGGGCCCATCATGGACTTTGGACAGATGGAGAGGAGGTATGTATGGTGACTTTAGTTTTTCTTTAAAAGGGACATTTCATAGGTCTGTTGAATCTGAACCCCTGGCAGAAATAAAACAGTCATTCAATGTAGTTCTGAATCCATTATTAAATCATTAAATGTTTTTTTCAATGCAAGCTGTGAAAATGCCTATAAATGACCTGGTATTAGCGTCTTGCAGCCTACAGTACAGCAGAGCTCTGAGTGGAAGAATAAAAAGCAGCACAAGAAACTAGTCATTTGTGCTGCAGTTCAAAGAGGAGAGAGCTTTCCTTGTCAGACGGCGGCCATCCATTATTCAAAAGCTGCGCCTCCTCCTCAGGCTGTTCCGTGATAGGCGGAACAGTAATTTTCCCAGCAGAGCCTCTGTTCAGTGTTCCGCCTATCACGGATGTCCTCTCAGCCGAGGCAGAGGCTTTTTTAATAATGGATGGCCGCTGTCTGACACAGGTACCCGGTGTATAAGACGACCCCCGACTTTTGGGGCATGATTTTAGATGCAAAAAGTCGTCTTATACGCTGGAAAATATGATATGTTGCATAACTATGCTTCCGCTGTGTGTGGTATAATATTGTTGTAGCTGTAGCTACATACACTAAAGCACTGTTCACACTGGAGTGTTTTTTCAGCTTGTAAAACGCTCAGCTCTGAAGCTCCAAAACACCCAACAAGCAAAATCCCATTCATTTTAATGGCCCCTGTTCACATATGAGTGGTTTTGTCGCACGAAGCCAAACGCTTGAAGCTCAAAAAAGTACATGAGCTCTTTTTGACAGATTGCAAGCTTTTTAGGCCCCCATAGACTTCAAAAGAGATGCCTGACTTGAGCAGAAAACGCTTGTAAAACACTTATAAAATGCTCAAATGGAAGCTCTCCACCTCTAATTTCCTCTCCCTCGACTCCCCCGCCCTAGTGTTTTCTGTTGGATAAACAAAAATGCTTGAAGCTGTAAAACACTTGTAATACACTTCTCAGGCCCCTTCTAAGGCCCCCCTTATCCACTTGCTCAGCGGGGATTGCTTTGTTGATCCCCGCACACTGTTCAGGGACCGCTCTGTCAGATCTCTGCTCTCCCCTATGGGGGGATCGGATGAACACGGACCGTCTGTCCGTGTTCACCCGATCCGCTCTGAATACAGATGGAAAAATAGGAATTTCCCCCATCTGCAGAATCGGAGCTTTGCGGGCAACGATGAGATTGGGTGTCGGCGGATGTTCATCAGCTGACACCCGCTATCTCATAGGGATTAATGTATGTCCCTTTTTCATCCCTAAACGGCCTTAAATGCTTTAAAAAAAATTGTAAAAAGCTACAAAAAAAGCTTAAAAAAAACACCAGTAAATCAATATGCTTAGGTGTGAATTGGGCCTGAGCAGTGTGGATGACTTATGCTGTCACAACTAGAGTTGGCCTGCATCAGTGGAACATATTTTTTATCAATAAATACAAGGCTTCCTCTGATTGACTGAGGTAAAAACTTACCCTTTCAGATAATATTGCTTTTCCAACTAAGCTGCCTATAGGACTGATAAAATGATAAGAAGCTGGGATCAGTCAGAGAGTCTGTGCTCAATAGAGCATTGCTATTCATGTAAGCAGATAGAGGAAGAGATGGTTGCCTGGATTCTGTCTGATGGATGTTTTGGGGCTCCCATTTAACATATGCTTGTTAGTCCAGACTGAAACTGGCTGGATCAGCCAACTGTCATCCTATGTCCATGGGTATTAAATGGTTACTTATCAATACAAGTTGTCTTTTAAGGTTTCATCTGATACATATTCTTGTTCTCTACTTATAGGTGCCCGGGTGTGTCTTGGGGAGCAACTTGCTCGTTATGAACTGTTTATCTTCTTCACCGCTCTCATGCGATCATTCAGATTTAATCTCCCAGAAGGTGTAACCGAGGTCAACACAAAATACATCTACAAGCTCACTCTACAGCCTCACCCTTACAAGATCGGTGCTGTGCCGTGTTAGCTTGCTGCACCTGTTATACTCTGTATTGTTTACCCAATGTCAAGATCAATTTACAGCCCTTGTTTTCTTTAAGTTCATATAATTGGTTCAATTTGATTAAAATGATTACTACTATGTAAATGTACAATGCTTCTGATGAATACAATTGTTGCTAATAATTTTTCCCTGTAAATGCAAGGTAGAATAAATGCAGTCAGAGCATTTCCTGAATTACAGTAAAACCTTGGATTGCGAGCATAATTTGTTAAGGAAACAATCAAATTTTCCCATAAGAAATGATGGAAATTCAGATGATTCTTTCCACAACCATTTATTCATAGGTCTTTCAGTTTATAGTTTATATAGTCCATATAAAAAGATTATAGAAATTTATAGGTTGTGTAACCATAAAATGTCCATCCACAAATGGAAGCCTCCACAAGGGGATTAGAAGCAAAATCCAACAGGAGCTACAGAGTATAAAAGAGAAGAGAGGCACCTCTAAGTGTAGCAATATGATTACATTAAATAAGGTACATTTAGCAACTCACATGGTTGATGATTAAACGAGGCACATCTAAGTATACAGGGATTTGGGGGAAAGCTGTCCACATAGACCGTCCTCCTCACCGCCGGCTCTCACCCCTGTCAGTCCCCTGTCCCCTGTCATGACCAGGAAACCTACCCTGCAGTAGAGTGATCTGAAAGCAAGGCTTGAAACGCTCATGGAGTGCAGCGTGGAAAAGATAAAGTCAATAACGTTGCAGAGAATGTGGATAGCTTTACTCCGGATGCCTGTGTTCCATCAGATTTGACGACCTGTCAGGATTTGTAACGGAAGTGATGTTCCATTGCCGCCATCTTGCTACACCCTGCACTCCTCCACAGTGGGGATACACTGAGAAGGGGGCAAGCGGACACCTTGTTACACCTACCAGAGTTTTGCATTTCACACTTATCTTCTCTTTTATACTTAGTTGTGACATGATGCTACTTGTATATCAGGTCAAAATGTATTAGAAAATTTAGCTTGCTTTGCAAAATGCTCTCAAACCAAGTTACTCTCAAATCAAGGTTTTACTGTATAACAGTATTGTATGTGTATCTCAGTATTATTTTACTGAAGTGTTTCCCTCACTTGCCACAATGTATTCTTAACCACTTAAGGACCGTACCAATATGCTGCTAAATGACCCAAGGGGTTTTTACAATTCTGCACTGCGTCGCTTTAACAGACAATTGCGCGGTCATGCGACATGGCTCCCAAACAAAATTCACGTCCTTTTCTTCCCACAAATAGAGCTTTCTTTTGGTGGTATTTGATCGCCTCTGCGATTTTTTTTTTTTGCGCTATAAACAAAAATAGAGCGGCATTTTTGAAAAAAAAAAACAATATTTTTTACTTTTTTTTATAAGAAAAATCAAATAAACTAAATTTTAGTCAAACATTTAGGCCAAAATGTATTCAGCCACAAATGTCTTTAGTAATAAAAAAAAATAAAAAAAAAATCGCAAAAAAATAAAAATTAGCTACCTAGCGGGAACAGCGACCTAATACAGCGATCAGAAAAATGATCGCTTACCTTGACACTGGCAATAGGGAGTGAAAGGGTTAACTCACAGGGCGGTGATCAAGGGGTTAAAACTTTATTGGGGGGGTACGGGGGCTACCCTGAACCTAACACTAACTGCCTGTCACACTAAATGCAGTGATCGGTACATATATGATCACTGCATTCAGTGACAGTGTCACAGGGGGGGTGATCGCAAGGGGTTAAATGTGCCTATGTGTGTGATGTCAGTGTAGTGTTAGTGCAGACTCACTGTGTGTTGTCTTCTCTCATCTCGGCGGTTGAAAATACCGCCGAGAGCAGAGATTACATCACTTCCCCCTCCTGTGTTTACACAGGAGGAGGAAGTGCAGAGCAGGGAGAAGCGCGCGATTGGCTGGGAGCGATCCGGGGGGGGCGGACAAAAACAAACCGCCGCCCCCTCAGCACGGATCGCACGGATCCGCTCCTGCACCACGGGGACCGTCGCATGTACGACGTAAAAGTACATGCGGCAGTCCGCAAGTGGTTAAAGAATATCTGTGCAACAGGTAACAACTATCACGTACTGTGGGCAAGAGCTAATGCGCTTGGAGTCAGACAGCTAGCACCAGGTAGAGCTTGACTGGCTCAGAGTTGATTCCCCTTTTCCAGTCCTGCTGTGCTAGAGATCACAGGATGCTGATTCTCAAAACAGATTCCGGTAACATATAATCCTTATATGTTAAAATACATTGAATAGTTTTTAATGATTAGGCAGCATTTACCTATGTTCATTACAGGTTTTGCTTCATTTCTACGACCAAATTATTTTCTCCCATCACTTTTATCAGTGTTCATATTAATAGAATTCTACTATATGTAAGCAGCAACCAGCCTTTATGCAGCCCTGCACTTTTTGATTTCATAAGCATGATGAGGGGAGTGAGATAGAGAAATTAATTATATGTGAGGCCAACAGTGATGTGAACACCTAGTCGACCTAATGGCACAACCCTAGGTGGCATCCCAGATAGCAAGGATAGCTTGCCACAAATTTGTGGCAGTGTTGAATTGTAAGTCTGTTAACGTGCTGCACATTTTCACTGGCAAATTATACACTTGTAGAGCACTGGAAGCACAAGTTCTAGTTGACACTTTTCCAATTTGTTGCAAATTTGCATGACAAGTCTCTAGCAAGAGCAAAGTTGCAGTGGTAAGTCTACAGCAAGAACTCTGCAAGTCTACAGCATGAACATTCAGCCACAGTGACCCCTGTGATGGGATGACTATTGCACAGCATAACTGAACCAGAACTTGCAGAAGACTTGCAGAATGTTTGCAAATAATGCGGTGCAATTGATCAGTTCGTGTGGAGAAATATTTTGAGATGCAGGGCATATCGCATTGGTAAGCGCAATTCCTATGGGCGTGAAGTCACTGAGCACTTTGGTGTGATGAAAGGTCTCAAATTAAAAAGATTTCTTGAAGATTTTTTTTCCTTTGGACACTTTAATTGTTTACAACTGAAATATTATCACTTTTGGAT